>RAHM01000359.1:335666-593249 GCA_003713295.1 Parotia lawesii
TGACCTGTCATCCGTCTTGGGATCCATCTTGGCAATAGCCTCTGGCTCCCCAGGGGTACCTTTGAAGGCCTTTCAAATAAATACTTACCTTTATCCCCTTATTCCTCTCTAGTCTCTGTGTCTAGGAGGCCTCTTCAGGCATCAAGACACTAGGCAATATATTCAGGAGAGAGTCTAAAAAAGGCAACCCCATATTTAGGTTCAGGAAATCTCATTTAAACTGAAGCTTAAATAGTCATTTCTAGCTTTGTTACTAAAGCATCCAAATAAGCAGTCAGGAAAAGTGTTGCTCATGCATGGCACACAGAAACAAATTTAAAAAAAACCATGAAAACACTCTGCTATATACTGTATAAAATTTTTAAAAACCACTTTATAGATGCAAAAATTAAGAAAAAGAAGCATCTGCCTAAAATAAAAGCTAGACAAAATGTACAATTTGTCATACATGACAAATTGTTCATGCCCAGACTTAGTTAGGTTCCCTTTTACTACCAAGAACTTTAAAAAACTAACAATAAAAACAAATATTTCCTTCAAAGACAGTAAAACTGAAGCAGTAGTAAACTTTATTACATCTCATCTGATTATGCAAGTCCTACAGCAGCACAACATCTGACCTGCAACCTCCACAAGCACCTCTTGTAGGCTTATTTTGCCCAAGCCCTCATCTCTCCTCCTACTCATACCACTGTCAGAGATTTCTCATTTCCAGTCTTAATGGACCCTTTATTGTTAAGCTTTCTGGACAGCAAAACCACCAGGAAAGTACCGTGTTCAAACGTAATGGACATCTGCTTTTAACCACCTCCTGCAACCTGAATTCTCTGGCAGGAGGAGGCAGCGAGGAGCTGGGGCTGGACAGGCAGGCTGCTGCAGAGAGGGGTGATCCTCCACCCATGCAGGAGGGACATCAGCCAGGTAAAGTGTTATGTTCTATTTCAAAGTATTAACAAATTATTTTACCAGTCCCTGCCCTGGACTAGAGCTACCATTTTTGTTTTTCCTAAGAAGTGTGTTTCCACTTCTGGTAACCAGTGCAGGTACACTTTGAAGATTTTCAATCAGACAAAGTACAAGCAACAATTACCAGCTGTGCTACTGTGCATCTTGTAAATTAATTCTCAAAGGACTTTCTGATGTTGATGTACACAATCCCAAGGTAACTTAGGCAGGCAAGGACTTAGGGAGGTTTCTAGTCCCAGCTGCTGCTGAGAGGGACAGATAAGGCTGCTCAGGGCTTCACCCAGCTGGGATGTGAAACCCCCAAGGCTGGAAAAAGCCCACTTTCCCCACGCCCTGGCTTCACCACTGCTCCTCCCCCACCAGCACATCATCCCTCCCAGACTATAATGTCACAGCCCCGCTACAAAAGCCTGGCTAGAGCACAGGTAGTTGGCATCCACTGCTCTCCTCTCATCCCAGTTACGCCACAAAAGGCAAAAGGGATAGGTCCCGCACAACTGACCATTGGTAAATCCTTGCCGACTGCTTCCTGTCACTATCTCCTCCTTCATGTGCCCATATGACCTCTATGGAGGTCACCCCATGTGACCTCTAGGAGGTCTCCTTCCTTGATTTTACCTCAGACTGATGGCCAAATGACCAGCCTGTGGTTCCCCATGGTGGTTTTTACATCTTTTTTGAAGGCAGGTGTGACATTTGCCTTTCTCCAGTCTTTGATGTTGTCCCTTATCTCCACAGCCTTGGAGAGCTGATGGAAACTGGTTGTACAAGGACACCAACCACCTCCCTCAGCACCCTGGGGTGCAGCCTGACAGGTCCCAGGCACGCGTGGGTAAAGTGCTCCTGAGTGATCTCTTACTTGAGATCAGCTACTCAGCCTGCAACTCCTCCCTTCCTTCAGCCAAGTCACTGAGTGCAGAGGCCTGGCAGACGTGGGTGGGAGGTGCCTTATCCGTGTCTGCTGTCACTGTATCACCTTCACCTGTGGGGATCCTGGCACATCAAGGAGTGATCCACACACCAGGTAACCTGAGTACACCCTGGCCCGTGCTGTGCTGGACTGCATGCATGACGTGGCCTCCAAGCTGCACTCGAAGTGCCACACAAATTCCTTGGTTGCAGGACAAACTCATTTTAGGAGAGGGGCCTGCAGACAGCTCCTCCTCATCACCAGCAATTGCAGCATCTGCATCACCTTGCCTTTATCTAAAACAGCAGCAAGAAGTTCTTACAAGAACATTGCTTCTGCTTGCCAGCAGAAACCACAAATACATTTGAGCTATTGTATGGGAAAAAAATCATACAATAGCTCAAACAAGCAAACAAGTCAGCCTTCTATGGACAGGGTCACAGTGTGCTGCTCAAGCACCATTCAGCTACAAAATATTTTCCTTAACTTCCAGCAATGTCCTGGATGGCTGGTGTTCTGATGTATTACATTTCCCAAAGAGGATGGAGGTCTGTGGCTCAGAGCCTGCCTCAGGTGGTTCAGAGAAAGCTCCATCTGCTTCCTTACCCTGGTCAGTGATCTGTAACACATCCCAGCACACTCTGACCCTGACCCTACACACCTGAGCTGCTCCTTCACATGGAGGGCAGCCCTATTCCTCCTCTTTCCTGCCTACCTCTCCTGAAGGGCTTGTCTCCATCGATCACAGCACCATCCCACCACATCACAGGTATCACAGCAATGCTGCAGCTCTGGCCAAAGGTTGAGCTCTTGCCCCTCCTGCTCAAATCCCAAGCAGTGTGCAGACAGGTACACACGCTGCACCTTATTTCAACATGCCCAGACTCTGCCTTGTTCCCCCCACACCCTTTTTTTTCTTTCTGTCCTTGCTCCACCATTTTCTCATACAACTCAGGCCTGTAATGTGTCTCCCATGTCACTGCTAGTTTAACAGTCTCCTCACCAGGCTGGCCAGCCTCATGGCAAAGGTACTTTTGATACAATAAATGAAATGTGAAACTTGGAGGTCAAGCTAAGTTTTGTTCAATCTGCTCCATGACAAATCTATCTGAAATCCAGCTCTTCACTCACTGGATTACACCTGTACGTATAATGTTCCTCACTCACACACAGTTCAGTTCTGCCATAAAGGGAGATGATTACTTCTCATCAGTCATTTGTACTCAGACCATCTGATTTTCAGTATTTGGGACAGGACCAGTGACCTGGTTCACAGCTACAATTTCACTGATGCCACAGCAAAATAAAGTTTTATTTCATGTGTTTGTATTTTTCTCACTTGTCATTTTGTATCTGAGCTACTGTAAATATCCTGGTGGAGATTTCACGTCAAAAGCAATTTTATCTTTGAACAAAAGAAAAAAAATTGTTGTGATCAGAAACTGTAGAGTAGAGCAGCCAGTTATCTTCATTTTTATTGATCTAGAACACTGTCGAGCATCTTTTTAAAATGGGTTGGAAAACTCACATAATTCAGAGGCCATAACTACAAATGACTCTCAAGATCCTGGCAGAAAACATCCAAACAATTCCCTTTATGGGCAGAAATTCAGCGTGATCCAAAATGTGATCTGTTGGTTTGCATGGCAAAATTTTTATCAGTTTGAGCAGGCGGGTTCCACTCACCTTACCCTTTCCAGAGTTACACAAGCAGATGATGGAGAGAGAAAGAAAGCAGAAAAGGCTTAATTTCTAAAGCTATAACCATACTTCACTCCTTCAATATGTAACACCTTTAGTAAAAAAGAAACCAGGGTTATTCTGGACAAAAATTACAGTTAGAGATTGTTTGGATTCAGCCACGTGTGTGCTCTAGGCAATGTCAGCTCTTGCAAACCTTTTCTAGCTCAAATACCCTTCATTTCTTCAGCTCCTGCCAGTGCAGCAACTTTCTCTCTATCACTCAAGGACTAATACCAAAACAACTTAAATAAAATTTAACACCCCTGCATCTTGACCCTACCCCCAACCCCTGTTCCCCACCATTTTGGTAAAAAAGTAAGACTATTAATTATTCTTCAGAAATTAACAAAGTAATAAAACAGCAGCCAACTCTTAGGATTATTCAGAGAAAATATAACAAGTAATGAATAAGTGTGAAACATCAGTATCAGCAATTTCTACAAGTGTGTAAAGAAGAGAAAGGCCAGAAAATACAGATTTGGGAAGAAACACAACCAAAAAGTACATGTGCACAGCATCACTTCTACCAAACTCCTGCTTCAGCACTGACCCCCAAAAATCCTTCTCAGACGAGTGACAACTTTTTAAAAGTAAACTGTGGCAGATCAACAGAAGTTACTACAAGAAAAATGCAGTCCAGGGGGCAAAGCTGGGGAGATGAGGCCAAAACACTAATGTTACAAGGACTGAAATCTCACACTTTTTTTTTTTCTCCTCAGGGATAGTGTGGGTGCAAGCGGGAAGGAAAAAAAAATAGCTGGTGGGAAATGTCTTAAGAATTAGTATGTTCTGGCATTGCTTTGGAAAATGATTCCAAGTGAATTATTCTTAGTAATGAAATGTGACTTCAGAAACTCTGTTCTCTCATTAAAAAAATAGTCATGCATAAATGAAGAAAAACTAATAGCTACCCATTCTCAACAAAAAACAGCGTTTTCAAAAAACCTGACAAAAAGTAAAAAAAAAACCCAACAAATTACCAAACTAAAAAATTCAGAATCTGTCATTCCCATCTGTCCTCCACTTTACAAAGTTTAGTGGGTTTAAAGCAATGCAAATTCAGTAACATAAAAACACCAATATAGTATTGCTTTAGAGAAGAAAATAGGGAAGAGTTGCTCATCCTTTCGGAAAGATTATGGAAAAGCAAAGACTAAGCAAAGATTAATACAACCTTTCAATTCCGGCGAAACACTTGCAACCTGAATCTCATTCAGGGTTCTGGCTGGAGTAAGAATTTATTTCAGCTGTAAGCCACAAGAACAACAACTTTGTTTAGAAAAACAGAAACTCAGCAAACTCCAAAAAACAAAACAAAAACCCCCACAAACCAACCAACCAACACCAACCCTCAACTGCATTGTACATTTTTCTGATGAGTTCTGCTAATATAATCCTTACCTTGGTTTAAGCCATCTACTGCAAAGAGAAGTTAGTGTATTATGAAAAACCCCACTCCAAAACCCCACCCTAAATGGTAGTATTTTAATCTACAACATGGTAGAGATGAATGCAATACTACTCCTGTTCCCCCTCCACAAGAGAATATTGTTACTTTGTGCGATGCTTTCTTGTTGCCATGACATCCTTTCTACCGTAGGTCTCTTCACCCTTATATTATTTTGCCAACTGACATTCAACCCGTGGTCATCTTACCCCCAGGTCAAAAGCTTATAAATATGTGTTTATTTTCAAAATTACACATCTGATCTGTTGAATAAGGTGTATCACTCCAGACCTCAGACAGTCTGCTTTAGGCAGGAATACACAATGTTGTTTCTAAGCACACGAGGACTGAGATTGTCCTTGGACAGTGAGCAGTTCTTCCAAAACCTGTGTTTGTGTGTGTTTGTTCAGCACTTACCTACAGGATTGTGATCCCAAGGAGACAGACCACCAAGCACTCTAATAACTGTCACTCCTTCTGTTGAACGCTCAATTTGTTCTCTCAATTTCCGTGCACGTCTGGCCAAGATGTTCGTTTGCCTGATTTGCAATCTATGCTGTAGTATGCATCTCCATTAAAATGCTTGTCTACCCACCCCAGAGATTCCCGGCACATCCCATCGATCTGGCTGAAGGCAGATACACAAACAAGGGGACACCCACCCAAGAGGAAAACCGCTGGTTCCCAAGAAGGTGCTTTTTGCCTACCTGCCTTCGGGTCTTTCGCTTATGATTGCTGCCACTGTCCCCTCAGCTGCACAACGCGAGCACGAGTCGCAGGCAGCTACTTCCCACCCGGCCAGCCGCGCTCCCGGGCGGCCCCGGCCCGGCGGCGGGAGCGAGCCGAGCTGCTGCTCCGCAGGGAGCACACGGAGCGAGCCGAACCGGAGACCCGCACCTGTTAACAACTACAAAGTCAGGCTCAGCGCACGGGAAAGGCGATTCCTCTTCCCGGAGCGCAACAGGTTTCTCCCCACCGCCCCCGGCCAGCCCCCGGAGCGCGCAGGTGCCCGGACGAGGAGCGCGGTCGCGGTCACTCACCGGCAGCGCGGGCGAGGAGGGTCCTGCGCGCTTGGAGCCGCGCCGGGAGCTCAGCCGCCGCCAAGACTCGGCCAGGCGCCCTCGGCCGCCGCTCGCCGGCCCCTCGGCGGCGCTGCTCCGCTCGGCTCTGCCGGGGCTCAGCCGCCGCTGCTCCATGCCCGCGGAACGGCTGAGCCCCACGGCCACCCCGGCCCGCATCGGGCGCTTTATAGGCGCTGCCGGGCAGGGCGGAGGGGCGGCGGCGGGGCGGGCTGGGGAGGTGCTAGGCGGGGCGGGGCCGCCCGGGACTGCCCCGAGGGGCCGCGGGGGCTCCGGGCGGGCAGTGTATCCCGCAGCAAAATGAAGTTTCAGTCTGCGGCGTGACTTAGAAAACAGGCACGGAAAGAGAAAGGGCCAGGTAGGCGTACTGTGCTCAGACGTGACAAGTTGTGACACCTGTTCATCTCCTGTCTACATCGTGCCAAAATCTTGCCAGGAGGCTTTTTCTAAGTACACTACGTTAATAGTTCTAGGGAAATAAATTAACAGTTTCCCTATAATAAAATATTTTCATTCTTAATGTCTAGCAACAGTCACAAGTGCACAGCTTCCGCACTAAGCCAAGCGTTTTTCCCTTCTGTTTACACTTAAGATGGTGAGAACAACAAGTCAAGCAAAAGATGGCAAAGTACCTGTTGTACTGTGACACACCTTTGGGGGGCCTACTTTTCTTTCTTAAGATCAAGAAGGAACATCTCTGAAATTAAGTCTCCCTACTAACACTGAAAGGTTTCTCGCAGTGTTGCTCAGGGTCCTGATTCATTATGCCCTACCAGGCATAAAGAAAAAGAACATGGGTTTATCATCTGTGCATGCTGAGCACAGGACACTGGTGCAGTGCCACAGAGTGCCTGCCTCGTCTCTGGCCTCCGAGCTCACTGCTGATTTTTCTTCCCAAAGGGAGACGATGCTCAAGTCCCCACGGCAGAAATAACAAGGCAGCTAATCTCTGTTTTCCAGGAATGATTGAAAACACAGTGAATGTTTTCAGGCATTAAACCATTGATTTGAATTTATGATTTAACTCTTCCTACAAAGGTTTCTTAAAAGACCATTTAACTGACGAAGTCAGACATATCCATGCTGCTTTCTCAAGTAGCTTAACTTCCTATTTTAAAAAGATGGTATGATATTATATTGAATGATATTATTCTAGTTATAGGGTAAGTGATTTATGAAGGCACATATTTTCCTCACAGTGTATCTAATGTCATAATAAGCAAGAAAGCTGGGTCAGAATTTCCAAAGAACAAGTTAAACTGTTTATTAAATATATGTTGGAAGCAAATGATTAAGGATTTTGTTGTGACTTTAGGTAGTCCAGTGCTCTGCTAACCCCTAATCACACTTCAGACTTCCATTCAGTGAAGACAGGCATTATTGGGAGGGTCTGTTCTTCCAATACCTGCGACTATAGCAGCAAGTAACTTCATTTCAGTGAATTATTCTCATGAGTGCTTTTATCTTCATTTATTCGTCTCTGAGGCACATCAGCATTTGGTCAGCTTTGCTGATTATGTTAATTGCTGTATCATTTTTAATGGCATCTGTAGATTAATTTCTCTGATGTCTCCTCTTAGTATCTCTCAGTAGTAACTATCAAATTTCCCAAATCCCATGTTTTCCTTTAAACACTCTTTAGAGGAATCTAGTGACTTTCAGACCCCAGAGAAACCTGTAAGCAAGTTAAAAAGTCAAATTACATAAAACTCAGAAGGCATACTCTTACGGAGTCTTGCTGGGAGAGAGGAGAGTAAGAATCTCCAAGACAATTAAAGGACACGATAAAAACGTATTTGTGTTACTGATTTGTCACTAGTCTTGTTTAATTCTTAGCCAGCTGAAATATGAAGTATGTTGTCTTCACCTCTTTAGCTACACAAACAGAATAATCCTATTTATTGAGCTCATAGTATCATGTAAGATATATGAAAAGCAAAAAATGTTCCTATTTAAAATAAATATGGCAAACCCAGCAAAAAATAGGAAGGCTATTTTAAATAAGCTACAGACTTCAAGCTAAAATAGAACCAAATTACAGCCAAAAGCAATTAAGCTTCAATAAGTCTAATATACAGCACAGGTGTTTTGAATAACATAAGGAAGTCAAATGTTGTGAAAAGCAATTAACACACCAATAGACAAGAAAATATTGTTCTTCTCTAATGTTAGGATTAAACTTTTAGCACAGAAAACAGCTTCCTTCTTACTTCTGTACATGATTAGACTGAACCTGACAATCTAAGTGCCAGGCAGCATTGGTATAAACTGTCACAAGTTTCAACTTGTTGTGTGGTCTGACAACTTTTAATGCAATATTTTTGCTTAATGACCACTACACAGGTTTGTTTTCCACCGCCTATACGCATGTATACACATGTACGTATTATATACACCATAAGGCTGTTCCACATCTGCTTCTAAATGCTGCTGTTATGGTCTGTATCAGGTGTACTGTGTGCCTGGCAAGAAAGTACCACAGTGGTGACTTTTCCCTGATTTAGATCTTCTAGCTGAGCAGAGTCCAAGACCCACTGAAATGTTTGGAACATTTTGAACTACTGAGAGGCTCGGGAGCAGTCATTCAAGGCTGATGAAAAGCTTTCTTTTCACTTTCCATTAACAAGACAAAAGTTATAGGGTGATTTATGCTGGAAGGGGCCAATGAAGGTCACCGGGTGCAAGCCTCTCCTTAAACTAGGTTTGTGTAGATCAGCTTGCTCAGGGTTTTGTCCAGTAAGGTCTGGAAAAACCCCAGAACTGAAGATTTTGTTTCTTCTCTGGATGATGGTTCAGTGCTTAAGAATGGTCTCAGTCAAAAAGTTTTCCATTACCCCTAACTGGAATTTCTCATATTCCCACCTATGTTTGTTTCCACTTGTTGCTTCACCAAACAACTTCATGGACAGCCTGGCTTCATCTTATCTACTCCTTCCCATTCAGCACACAGAGGCAGCTGTTTAGACTCCCTGTAGGCTCTGTCCTTGAGGCTGGACAAGCTTATCCTCCCGGTCTCCTCAGTCATATGGATGAGGCTCTCTGCAAATAGCTGGAAGCAACCTCACATTTTTCACTCCTGGTTCTCACAGGGGAGGTTCAGCCACCCCAATATCTGCTGGAGTCACACTACATCCAGGCACAAGCAGACTTTGGCCTCTTCGTGAATCTGCTTGGAAGAGTCTCACAGGACAAGGACCTGAAGGTAAAAGCAGTCCAAGACAGCTGGTTGTTATTCAAGGAAAGGATCACCTCCTCCATACTCCAGAGCAGTCCATCTTGATGAGCAAGGAAGTCAAGCAAAAAAACCAAGAAACCTGCATGGAGACTGGGGCAAGGAGATCAGGGCAAAACACAAATGTAAAGAAGGGTATACAGAAGGTGAAAGCAGTGACAGGAAGCCTGGGAGGAATACAGAGATCCTAGCATCTCCTGGCACAAAGGGGTAACATCAGGAAAGCTGATGCCCAGCTGCTTTGGGTCTGGCAAGGATGTCTTGAGAAAAGGCCTGTGAATGAAGGCCCTGAGGATATTTTGTAATTGTGGTATAAGAAACAGAAAAGCAATCATAAGCACCATGTAAATATGTGCTATTCCCGGCTCTGTTTCTGAGAGCAGTTTTTGATGTCCTCTTAGTGAAGAATTTATTTGTGTATATCTGCTTTAGGCACACTCAGATTGCTGTCACGGCTGCCAGAGTTGTTACTGAGAGTCTTCTATGAGACTGTCATCTTTACAAGTTTGCCATTGCTGTGATGTTGGAGAGCACAGCCAACTGACTTCTGGGCTTTTCAGGCTTGAAAGCACTTCTGCTTTTTGCCTCAAACTCATGAAATTGCTTTTCAAAGTGTGGGTCCTAATATAAAAATACAGGTTTTCAAAGGCAAAGTACTCTGCTAAACTTTTTTTTTTCTTTTTAGTAAACAAATTCCTCTCAAAATTTTGTACAAGTATAGGAAAAAAAAACCCAAACCCGAGAGCTGATGTGAATGATTCACTTCCCTTAAAATGGGAACAATGTTGTTGTTTCTTTTATGTATCTACTGATAGGAGTGGGTCATACACCTCTTCTTTTTTTAACTCGCTTTGTGGAAGATTTTTTCTATTCTCCAGTTCACAGAATTTTTATTAAGAAAGTTAAATACACTGGAATCAAAATATGGCAGGAGTTGTCTTTAGAAGTTATCTACTACAGTTGCTGCTTACTGTTCTTATTTTCTAACACAGGTGTTTTTCTTCTAATTTTATACCTTCCAATTTTGTAGAGCGACAGATAAATCAAGTCCTATACTAATATTTTTGGTAGATACTAACAAAACGCTTGTTTAGTTCAACCAAAGCATGTTCTGAGTGAGGCAAGACTCCAACACAGCACAACTTTGATTTTGGAAGGAGTGACCAGTCATAACTTGCTTGCACAAAGAATGAAGGTGTTCATACACTTTTCTGCAAGTCAGACAACAAAATCAGCCTTGAAACTCACTTAGAATTCATAGTCTGAATGTGCCATGAAAATATCTGAAATTCCAGATTTTAGGTCATAAAGCTATTTCTATTGAAATTATTGGAAATTACCACAGTACTATTTATTTTCTAAAGTATGAATCAACAGCAGTCTCTGGGTTTTGAAGGTTATCAGCAAAACCTTTTAAATTAAATATTTTTTGTGTCATTGACAGAAAAAAAAAGAAGTTATAAACCAAAAAGGAATAGGCTTCTTGTTACAAAACAGACTAAACATTGGATGAAAAGAGTTGGTTGATTTTTGGGTTTATTTTATTCCATTTGATGTGAAAGTTGTGGAGGTAGAGCTTTATTCTACCAGATCACTAGAAAATGAACTTTATGTTTTTATGTTTATCTGAGTCATCATCGTAGGATAATGGACTAAATAGAAAAGCGCTGTTGCCAATTTATGTCTGGAAAATAAAGTTGAAGTGACCTCTGGTGTGTCACAGTGACTTTAAAACTGAATCAGGTATTATTAATGTCCATTTTCTTAATTGTGTCTAATGCCTTAGCCACTTGATCATTCTTGCCTTGCAGTGTTTAAGCACCCTTGACACTGGGAACAGATAGATTGTTTTCTGGGTCACCACTGGAAGAAGCAATATGGAACACTGGTGATTAATAACTCCTTTTTCTAAACCATTCCTGGTCACCTCATTGAAGCATGAAAGGACAAACAATGGGAAAATTTTTATGGTTTCTTAGAAGCCTTTATTTTGGTGTTTATTCAAGCTGAACTTTCTCTACACAGGGAAGTCATTTTGAGCACAGACTGCAAGATCAAACTTTCAACATTTAAGTTTTGATTACACTCAGTTTTTCTTTCTCCCATCTGTTCACATCAAAAGTTCACAATCTCCACTACAACATTGTCAGAAACATTTGCAATACCTTAGAAAAGTGAGCAGACACCATGAACATATACACTACAGTATTTTCTTTCTAGGGCTGCTGTTCATTATGCAAAAAAACAGGCAACAAATTCAGAAAAAGACCAAAGAATTGCTCAGCTTGGATTTTAGCCTATTTTTTACATAAATGTTAAATTGAATATTCATTTCAAGACATATTTGGCACTTGGTGGTACAGCATAAAGAGAACATTTGATGACACAACATATTTGTGCTTAGACTGTGAGACTTGCTTGTAACCCAAGAAGTGAGCAATTTTTTGTGCAGTTACAGATGCTCATTCTGCCTTCAGGAGAGGGGCCCTTAGAGTTCAGATACGTATGGAAGCAATGTTACTCTTAGGCCTCATGCCTAAGATAAAATATCAAGAGAAACCCTGGCATTTTCACAATATTTGCATTTTTGTTTAAAATATGCAACTGTGAATTAATGGAGACAAGAAGTCAATATAGCAAGTCATCAAATCACAGAATGATTTGAGTTGGAAGGCACCTTAGAGATCATCTCATTCCAACCTCCCTGCCATGGGCAGGGACACCTTCCACTAGGCCAGGTTGGTCAAAGCCCCCATCCGTCCTTGCCATGAAGCCTTTCAGGGGTGGGCTATCTACAACTCCTCTGAGCAAGCCGTTCCAGTGTCTTACCACCCTCACAACAAAGAATTTCTTCCTAATATCTAATATAAACCTATTCTCAGTTAGAAGTCATTTCACCTGGTCCTATCATTGCATGCGCTTGAAAAAAGTCCCTCCCCAACCCTCTCATGGGGCCCCTCTCTAGGTACTGTGAAGCTGCAAATAGGAATCCCTAGAGCCTTCTCTTCTCCAGGCAGAAGAATCCCAGCTCTCAGCCTGTCTTTGTAGGAGAGGTACTCCAGCCCTCTGAGCATCTTTGTGGTCCTTCTCTGGACTTGCTCCAGCAAGTCCATGTTCACCTTACATCGAGGGCCCAGAGCTGCATGCAGTGCTCCAGGTGGGGTCTCACAAGAGCACATTAGAAGGGCAGAATCACCTCCCTTGACCTGCTGGCTGCGTTTTGCTTGATGTAGCCCAGGATACGGTTGGCTTTCTGGGCTTCAAGCATAGAAGCAATCATAAGGATCTGGTTACAAACATCGGCTAAGTACCTTGGTCTATATCACATGTTGGGCCATATTATTAGATACAAATGTCAGTAATTTTTCGTCACCAGTGTAAAACCTCAAGAGAATAAGAAGAGTTATAGTTTAAAAAATGACACTTTCTTTAAGAACTACAGTTTATCTTTATACAGTCATTAAATTAAATCATACTTTCACCAGCCAGCTGAATGACGATCCTAGCCTTAAACAACTATTTTGTGCTAATACAAGTTCACGGTATTAATCCTTCAGTCACCAAGCAAGGCACAATGGTATAGTGAGATTAGTCTTAGTACAATTACTTGGCTTTAAAAACCCGGGTCAGTATTTGAAAATTGAGTGGGTTTCCTCAGCATACAAATTAGTCACCCCATATTGTTACCTAAATCCCCTGATATATTAGTTTACCATATGACCAACATGGAAAAAAACATCTGCATTTGTGAGGAGTAGTTTTCATGGCCTTCCTACAAGCTATCTTTCAATCAATTCCTCTCAATTGAAAAAAAAAAAATATAGTAAACAAAGGTGTTCCTGTGCAAATTTATTGCTTTTGCACCCCACTCTTGTAATTATATTTTAGTAAATACGTGCAAAGCTTTGGGACACACTAGCCTTAAACAGGTGGTAATGCTGGACTCCATCCTGTGACAATTTTGGATTACTGAATTAATTGCGACTCAGGTTGTGAGTAAGAGATTTTGATGACCATATAGTTGGCTGTCAGGGATAAGACACTAAAGTACCAAGAGGAACAGAAGGGGTGCCAGGTTAGTCTATTCAGCGTTGAGTCCTTGCTCTGATTTTGCATTTCCATTTCCCTGTTAGACTATTAATGCCCCAAATCATAACCAGTTCACTGTTCTGTTCTCTCTGTAGAAATCTGTCATACAAATGCTTGAGTAGCAGAGCACTACACAATTCAGAAGACAATTTGCAAGTAAGGAAGTAAAGTTTCCAGGAAAAGAGAGAGGGACAGTATATTTTGATTAATTTATCAGATTTTCCTGTACAGTGTACAGCAGTTCTGTGGCCCCTACAATGCACTTTCAATTTTTTTAAGGAAGGAATAGAGACATTCCTTTCAAAAGTTTTGGAAATCTTGAAGCTAAACAGAAATTATTTTTTTCCTCACTTTTCTTTCTGTCTAAAAGAGAATTCCTAGTGAGGGCCACCTTAATACCCTTTTCCATAGAAAACGTTTCAATACTGGGAGTTTCCAATCTTGAATGGGGTGTATATTTTTCTGCTAGATAGAACTGGTTTATCTCACAGACGAAAGTTATTAATTCCCCTTTCTAGATAACCACATCATAATCTTTATCTATCTCTGTAGGTTTGCCTTCATTCTTCTAGATATTCTGCCAGACTTACTGCCAAGCTGGAATGGCAGTGATCTCAGAATTGATTCTTCTGGCAACCAAGCACCAGTCTTTGCAGAAGAGAAGCCCTGAAAAGGATTAATATAGAAATGATCCAGCCACCATCAGCTATTAAATCTATTTAAGAGGAATTTCACAATCTTTTAATGTAATTCTTACTTCTGACACCTGGTAGATGGAAGTTTAATAGTTCAGTTATTATTCACATACATAAAGATTTGACTTTTATTGAGTGGATCACCATAATGTTTTTTTTCAAATAAAATTAAGATCTTCACCCAAAAAAGCACTGGGACCTGTACTGACCTTCAAAGTCAGTAGAACTGCTAGTGATTTTTGTTGAAGCTTCATGAAGTCCTGCTGAATATGCAAGTACTGCTACATGGAGTACTAATGTGCCAGCTATTAAAGGTTTGATTTTCATATCTCATCTTTTAGATGAGAAAGCTGGCCCTGTGCATTGCATTCAGTAAAAGTGTTGTTAGATACAAGAATTTCTTGCTGTGCTTGAGTACGTTTACCTCCGGAGCTATATACATATTTAAATAGATTAGCACTTGAACCTTTGCAAACTTTTGCAAAATAAACCCACTGACATCACTCTATTGTATTCATTCCTTTGGTTGTAGCACTTTGGGGGTACTTAAATAATGAGTAGAATAAAGCAGTATTTTACGCACACTTCAAAGCCAGGAAAGGACTTATTGGGGCTGTTTCTAGTTAATGATCTATCTATAAGCCTTAAACTAGCAAATGTTACACTGCAAGAAATAGCTACTCTCTCAATGCAGTTACAAGTAAAAAGGTTTTTGTAGTCTTAAGCGTATAGACTAAAAATTTTTTTCAGGACTGTGTTAAAAATTTTTTTAAAAATTGATTTCTTAGACTTTATTTCATTACCATATACAAGATATCTTCCACAATTAGTGACAGATATCTTTTTAACTCCAATTGTAACTTGTGAATTCTGGAAATAATAGTTACCATGGTACTCAAGTTCTTTTAGCAGCTTAATTCTCTCCCATATTTGGGACTTCTGTGTCTTTTAATATGATCACATACTCATAAATACTGATGAGTTATATCAACAGGAGTCTGTTTTCTATAACCTAACCTTCTTTTCTACTGAAGTGACAGTGTGATCTTATAGCAGAGATGTGATATGTTAAAATACAGATGAATCACTTTTTACCTCTCCTTATGACATAGACTGTACAGTAGAAAGACAAAAAGCAAAGTTCTCCAGACTTTTTTTCCCCAAATACTTTACCATTTGACACTGTAGATTTTTAACAGAAATATTAAAGTTGGTGTATGAATGCAGTTGGTATGAATGGAAATACCTGCATGTCCCCTTGGACCACAAACATCTCGGTGCTTGCAAGTGCCTCCGTGTGTGTGTTTGTGTGTGTGTAAAAGAGTGAGTGCATGAAGACCATGAGAGAACAAGTGTGAACACATAAAACCAGCTTGCTTAAAGATTTCATAAACAAGTATTACATTTTCTGTCCAAAAGATTTCATGCTGTGTTATCTTGCACTGCTTTTCCTGCAACATATATGCATAGATATTGGAGATTGTTTGAAAGGGAGAAAATAGAACTTGTAATCCAAAAGTAGCTGTAGCCAGTTGATGACCTGGGCTGGAAGAAAAAAGATAGAGGAGACAGAAGCTGTGCCACAGTCCTCTACTTTAAAGTCTACAAAAATGGTCATCTTTATTTTTGCTAACACCTCGCTCAGCCAAGGAACTTTAGTGTTTAAAATGAGCAGTCCATGTGTAAGGATCTGGTTCAATGTACATAAAACGAAGCTGGAACAAGATCTTCTGGTAGAGGGTGGAACAAAAGGAGCAATTCATTGTTTTACAGGTATAGAGCTATAAATGTACCGTGTGAGAGTTTTCTTCCAGAGAGTGCCGGAATTCAAAAAGCAGGATACAAAATTAATTAGTTAGGTTATTCTTTTTTTAAAAAAAAATATCCCAGCACCAGTAGCATCTTAGGAGAACTTATTTTAAACATTCAGATGTTATAAATGATCATTTAAAGGGATTGCACTGAGGCTGACTTCTTTCAGGTCTAATCTTGTATTAAATCTACTGAAATAAGAAGGAAGGGAGGTGGTGGGGGGTGTGTGACAAAATTCAGGGAGACAGTACTATTTTAGCTTAGTTTATTAAGAAAATAGTGAGCTTGGGGCCATGAGGGAGAAGATGAGGAGATGAAAGAAAGGAAGATAAACCACATGAATAAAGAAGACAAGCCAAAAGAATTTTACATGAGGCAAGGAGAAGAATGGTATGCCAGGGAGGAGCTGTCATAAATACATGGCGCAGAGGAGTGAGGAAAGTGATGTTTTTCAGACTTCAAGGGGTCTTGTATGCCGCAGAATTCCCATCCTATAAAAAGGGGAAGTGAAATGGGTACTTGTTCTTTAAGGGATAGTTGGTGTTTCTGAAATTGTTCATGACCAAAATGCTTGTGTACATACTCCTCAATAGATACAAGTGAAAATCAGAGCAACTGATGGTTAACACTGCATTGCTGGAAGTGTAATTGCCCTACATGTCCAGAGCATGGCCAGTACACCACTCCATGGCAATTATAGAGATTGGGGGATTGATTCCTGCAATCTCCTGTCGAAATATAGAGGAGAGCTTGTGATTAAGCCATGATTAAGACGTGCCAGCAAGCATTGACATATAGCAGAAGTTATTTTTGAAAATCCATTAATCAGAGGTGATAAACCTGCTTTTAATTTCACTGAATGATTCTGCTAAATACCAATAAAAATTTACAAATACAATTATGCATTTATTTGACATCAGGCAAAAAAAAAAAAAATTGATTTGCGTAACTCCCTAACACCTTCTACAGTATTTTTTTAATTAGCCACCTGCTCTTGTTAAGAATAACATCTATTTATGACTCTGTAGCTGAGCAGTTTGGGGAACTAATGGTAGAGTGCAAAGCAAATAGTTTAGTCTGACCTCTTCTGATCCCCATACAAAAAATTAGTAGGTTGATCTTAGAACCTGCTGAAGCCCACAAAAGGTAAAAAACCACCAAACCCACAAAAACCTAAACTACTCGCTGTGAACATATTTTTTTCTATATACTTAAGCAAAATAAAGTCATTCAAATACATTGTTTTTCTGCACACTGGTTGTGTTGTTGCAACAGACTCAGCACCCAGAAATGTTAAGCTGTTTAAAGAATACGCATGAAAGAGGTTTCATATGTAACTTCCAGAAATAATAATTTAAAAATCTAATTTAAACATATTATAGTAATAAATTGACAAATGTGACATGCTTCTAGACTAAAGTTCAGGAGAATTTATCTAGATTTATTTGAAAACTTGCCTCCTAAGTTCTTTGCCAATGTATCAAGAACTATGTACTTCATTTACTGTAAAAACTACAGATTTAAAGAAAAAAAAAATCTAAACTGCTTACACCAAAATGGAGAGGAGAGGAGAGGAGAGGAGAGGAGAGGAGAGGAGAGGAGAGGAGAGGAGAGGAGAGGAGAGGAGAGGAGAGATTTTACAGTAAAATAAACAAGAATCAAGTCTGCCATCACACAAGATTCAATCTGAAGGATGTCATTATGTTGACCATTAAGATACTCTATTCATGAAGACTGCAAAACTTCTGCCATACTTTGTAATGCTGAAAGAATAGTGCAAAAACCTCTGTACTCTACATGGTTTTTAGTACTAGATGAGGGTGACTTAGTAGCACAGAACATTTTCAAAAATGATGTAAATTTGGTTGGAATTGAAAGACATGCAAAAATTTTAAGAAATTTAAGCCTTCTATAATTAGGTGTTTTGGGAGGTTTCTGTGGCACCAATAGTAGTGGAGAACTTGATACACACCAGAATGCGTCTGAGCCCATGTTTGATGTGCAGGGAAAGATACTTCAAAACTGACAAATCTCCAGATGTCTTATACAGATGTTCAGTGTGCAGAAGGTGTGTGGGGGTGAAGCACCAGCCACTCACAGGAGTTTAAAGACTGGATTTAAGAGCTTTTTTAATGATTTCAAGACGGTTGCATTCTTCCTCCTTCTACAACAAATACACCCTTTTTATTTTTACTTGTTAATTTAGAAGAAAATTGACTTTGGCAGTAAAGCATGAGGAAGACAGTTTACTGACTTCAGTCCAAAGAGAAAAAAAAACAGAAATAAGATAGACATGTAAAAGGAAAACAGGAGGTGAGAGAGTTCAGTATATGGAATAATCACCCATGTAGACACTCACACAGATAATACATTGTGTTTTTCCTTTGTGTTTACACAGATCAATTCCTGTTACAGTCCCACCCACTTATTTTTAATGTTTCTAACTGAGATTATCCTTCCTACAGCTGCAGAAAGAGAAAGGAATGAATGATCAAAAGAACTAAACTAAACAAAAATTGCCTACATATTGGCATTTTTAGGCTCACAGCTGGAAATCAAGTGGTGAAAATAATCCAGCTCTGATGATTTGTGCTGTGTTTCTTCTGCTGAGCCTGTTTACTGGTGCAAAATGAACAGTGTAGCTGCTACGATTAACAGCTAACTCTGGTAAATGCAAAATTTTCCCACAGCTTTCCCAAAAACTGTTTAGAGGTCAAATGCCGCAGTGAAGGGCACCGTATTGTGGCTTTTAGTTAGAGAAACTTTCAGATTCTGTTTTCAGTAAGTTTAACAAAAGGGATGGTTCCTGCAATCTCCTGCTGAAGCAAAGAGAAGGAGGTTCCCCCCACCCCACCCCCCCACCAATTTGTGTCTCTGGAAAGTAGGTCATTACACAGATGTATTTTATTGCTTAAAATCTCTGGGACTTATTGTGAAAGGACACAGAACAAGCTGTACGCAAGAACGATTCATGAGATTTCTCTGCCTCAGATCTCTTTTCTCATCTTACTGTGCCTGCAGGAAGTTTCTCTGCTGCAGGACCTTCATTTCTACATCAGGGTGTGGGTGAAGTTAAAGCCTCTGGCAGAGCACAGAGTCTGACTGACATCAGCAAGGGACATTCACTGGGGTGGTGAGAATGGGCCTCAAATGGAGAACTGTTTAAGCTTAAGTAGTAGCCAACACAGGAATTGTTTTGCACTGACTGAGCTACTCTAATTTGACACACTTCTCATTTGGAAGTCTTCAGCACAGCTCCAGTAATTTATTTTTTAAAATTCATTTCTCAAATACTGTTTTACCCACACAGAACACAAGATCTCAATTTCATCTTTCTACCCCCCCACTCTTTCATATACTTAATGCTTTGCTCTTGTAAGATCTCTGCCCTCACTTGCAAGGACTTAAACAGGAAAGTGAATGAAATAAACCTCATCTATCCTTGATTGAAAGTGGAAAGTAACATGTCATCAGTGCCCTCCATACCTATCATCCGTGTTTAGGAGCTGGAGGACAGCAATCCTTCTTGAAAGGAGCTAAGAGCTTATACCCACCGAGTAACAAAAAGGCAAAACGCCATCTTAGCATGACTACATGTAACTAAGTATGACTTACAGTGACTAAGAACCTTAGTACCACTAAATTTATCTAAGAAACTCCCTTAGAATTCTCAGGAAAATACATTAGGAGAGTGCCAGTTGCCACAGTCCGCATTTGAGGAAAAAAATCCACTGTATCTGCTTTGATAGCTGCTGGTTGTGAGGAACATCTCTCACAGAGACTGCAGAGTGTTGCCTGCCTTTTTTGGGTCACATCCTGTAGAGGACATTTACATCTGGATCAATATTCATGTGAAGGAATCTTTTTCAGGCTGGTCCTTTCCCAAACCAGTTGCTTTTAAAGATTGTCTTTCCATGTTAAAGGCATTGAAAATTTAATGGCCTTCTGGTAAACTGTTTTCCCCATGTTTGTGCATAAGACTCGCCAAAGAGTGTTTCAAAAAAAAAAAAAAAAAGGCAGAAAAATATGTGTCTGGGCAAACTGAGCAGCAGCTGCACTGAGTTTACTAAGATAATTCTTACTCACATACATAAAAAAAAAGGATATTGAAAAATACAGGTTTGCTTGTCTCATGATATTAAAATTGATTTAGAATACAAAGAACTAAGATAATTGAAGTATCAGAGCAAATCCAAACCTGAAGAATCCATTCATCCAAACAGATGAGCTCTGAATTAGTATGATCTCTCCTCTCCTGCCCTCCCCAGTTCCTTTTCCTTAGTAAGATCTTTATCATAGCAACTACATACAATCATATTCTCTTGACCTCCAGTGCAAATTAATCTCAGGCACACAGTAAGGCCTATCTTAAAACTCTTGAAAGACTAGAAAGAAAATTATGCACCTGGTCGCTTAACCTTGAATGCAAGTTAAATGTGACTATTTTAACAATTAGTGTAGGAGCAACAGAACGAAGCAAAGAGTTTAAAAGATTTTTATTGTAACATGGTAAAACTTGCAGTTGTAGGTGAAGACAATCATATGCAACAGCTCTTAAAGGAGCATTAGAAAGGCATGAGAATTAAATGGCAGTGGAGATAACAGCCTGGTACCTTATGACATACACCCAGAGCTGTGATTTCCTTTCACTCAGAACACAGAGAAGAAGGGAAGGATACAGTTAACTGGCCGATTAATCGTGATACACTGCATAGAAAAGGGGAGTCATGGCTAGTGACTTTGGGCAAAAAGGCAAAATTCTTATTTTAATATACTAGCTACTTCAGTGAACAGCAAAAGCGTTTCTTGTATGGCAATTCAAGTAGGAGAGTCGAAGGATGCAATATGCCAATATCTTTGCATGGGAGAAGTCCACCACTTTTTTTTTAACAGGATTTTAGTGATTCCATATCTTTTAAAGTGACTGCAGCAGCAGCAACCAGAATTCATTGTGGAAGAAAATGAAGAAAACAGGTTCCAATTTGTCTCCTTGGGGCACATTCTTAGGCTGAATCTCAGCATGTGGTCTCTTTGCCATGGTTCATGAAGCTGGCTCATCGTGAGTGCCTGTGTTTTCAGCTGCAGGCCATGGTAAGTATACAGCAATTTGCTTCAGGTTTAACCTCTTAATGTGGGCTAAGCCCACAGAGAGACTGGGACACATCCTGCTGTACCTGTGAGCACAGACTGGCTGGAGGCTAGCACAACTCAGGTGCCTGACAGCAGTCACGGAGGCACAAATGACAGGATCAGCTCTCTGACTCGAAGCACTGGAGGGCCATGACATATGGTGTATGTAGACAAGGATTTTGAGCTTCAGTGCTGTGTTATAGTGTCAGCAGGACAGTTTTTTCTAGAGGGCCACATCAACATTTGTGGGTTTGGTTAAGCCATTTATGCCATAGCACTGATTTTCTTTGTCTCTGTGATCCCTAGAGTATGACAGTAAATGGAAGCCTCTGTCAGCCACAGATCTGCTTTCACAGGCATGAGGTATTCCCCTTTTTTGTGCCAGAAGACACTCTTGCTCCCTCTCCTCACCTCTTCTGGAAAAAGTAGAGGGAACTCTGGTAATTCACTATTTTGATGAGCAGGTTAAACTCTGTGTGGGAAGCTACAAGAAATATTGGATCTAAGAAATGCTAGAGCATATGTTTCTTCCTAGGACCACAATGTTTCTTCCTAAGTAAGGAGGACCCACAAAGTTTTTCCTAAGCAAAGGTGCATGGAAAATAAACAATAAGTCAGATCATTAAAAAAGAAATAGAACTGTTGCTATAGATGAACAGAATAACGATGCAGGAAATATGTATCAGTGGAAATGTAAATATGTCTCCCCATTACTTCCAATCAGCAGCAAATAATACTCAGGAGAAAGAAATAGAAGTAGAAAAGGAGTTATATTAATGATATACCATCCTAACAAGTCCAGGAGCAGGAAGCCTGCACAACCTAAGTATGACAGAAGTAAACAACATGACATATTTGACAAAAGGGTCATTAGCTACTGGACACTTTTTAGAACTTGGCCTACAGGGTCCTGTGATTATATTGAACTTATTCCATGTATGTTTTTTTTTAGTAAGAGATTCTTGATAGTACCCAGACTTTACAGAATGATACCTGACAACTATTTCGTCAACTGTTTGCTGTTCCCCACTTCATCTTCTTGTACAAAGATTGGGCTCTAAGGAGCAAAGAAGGGAGGGGAGAGGTGGACAGACAGAGCCCCCACAACCTTTTGCCTTCTCATTTTCAATTCTGAGTGTATAAAATTGCAGCAACACAGAACCAAGCTGCCCTTACTTATAGGTGCCTTAAAGCTTTGCCTCCCCCAGGGAGAAAATTATAAAGTCAGGTCTATTATCTGAAAGTGTGTTTGTCTGTTTTGACTTTTCTGCTCAGCCCTGTTGCCTCCACCAAGGTGATGCTCTGCTACTCCAGTGCTCTTAGCTGGTGGGTCGCAGAATCACAGGAATAGTTTGGGTTGGAAGAGACCTTTAAAAGCCATCTAGTCCAAGGCCCCTGCAATTAGCAGGAACATGCTCAAGTAGATCAGGTTGTTCAGAGCCTTGTTTGACCTGATCTTGAGAGTTTCCAGGGATACAGCACTTACCACCTC
Source organism: Parotia lawesii (assembly GCA_003713295.1). NCBI lineage: Eukaryota > Metazoa > Chordata > Aves > Passeriformes > Paradisaeidae > Parotia > Parotia lawesii. The sequence continues at coordinate 358,262 of RAHM01000359.1, forward strand.
TCTAGGCAACCTGTGCCAGTGTATCATCACCCCCATTGAAAAAACTTCTCCCTTATAAATGCTCCCAGTTAACCCTCTTTTAGTTAAAAAACATTTCCCCCATTGCAAGAGGCCCTGCTAAAACATTTGTTTCCATCTTTCTTAAAGGCCCCATAGAAATACTGGAAGGCCACAATAAGGTCTCTCCAGCACTCTCTTTTCTGGAGGCTGAACAATCACAATTCCCTCAGCTTTTCCTCATAGGAGAGGGGCTCCATCCTTCCAATCATCTTTGTGGCCCTCTTCTGGACCTGCTCCAACAGGATGAGGCAGCTCTCACTCAGAGTGGGTAATGAGAACTTCCAGGCTGAAAACTTCACCCAGTAATAGCATGCAGCCCAGTTAGGAAAGCGTACTTTGACTTCGTTTCTGTCTCTACCTCAATGCTCTCAATTAGTATTCCTAGCCTCCAACAACCATCATCTAGAAAATAATATTTTTTTTAGTATATTTAACAGTCTTAGAGATGACATATAGTGATTTAACAGTTCTTTAGTGATTTCAAAATAATCTGTAGCCATGTAATATTAAATTGGTACTGATTATCGTAATAGCTATTGAAACAGATGCCTCTATCTACATCAAGTTTTGTAGATGTATATACCTGTAGATTAATCCACTGATGCTCTGACCTGGATTGCTGCTTCCATGATACTCCCATCCTCTCCACCCCTAGGAATCTCTCAGTAAGCCATGTTAATTTACTAACCCTGATCCAGCAATGCATGTAAAACACCACATGCATTGGGGTGGGTGCTGAAGACCCCCTATTATTCAGGGGGGAAAAGGAAGAAAGGTGGGAGAGACCTTTCGCCTTAACATCTGCTTCTACCATTTCAAATCCCAATATAGAGACAAACATTTCCACCTTTTTTCCCCCTCCATTTCTGATGTGAAAGAATCACCTGCTGTTTCCTTCTGCTACTAAGATGTCAGAAAGAGGAAAATTTGACCACTGGAGCATGTTGCAAAGTTGTTGGTCCCACCTGGGCTCTCCAAAATCAGCAGTAACGTTGCTCTATTAACCACCATTGACAAACTTACTGCTGTTTGTTGGAAGAAAAAACTGAGAAAAGGGGAGAAAAAAACCCCTCCCAAATGCAAAGGTTGTAGGCAAGCTTAGTAGATAGAAGGAAAGATAAATACTTCTGAAAGACACATTTATTTTAAAGTTGAAAGAAACATAATTGCTCAACTACATTCTATTTGTTTTTCAACAGCAGGAGAGCAGAAAACCTGAAATATATGTTGCACGCCCAGTATCAATTTATAAGAACTCTCTTCACCCCCAAATGTTCAATTTTAAAAATGTCTAAATTTCTGGTTTGGAAAAAAACAACCCAAAACCCATCCATACTAGAAAAGCTGCAAGTACTTTTTGTGGCATTATCCAACATAAATGGAGCTTATATGCAACTTCTTTTACCCAGACTTCATTTGGTAACACAACTTGGAAAACAATCTGCCTGCAAGGCCGTTCTTCAGCAGGGAGACTGAGCACTTTTGACTAAAATTTTAAAAACCTTATCCAAATTTCACAGCCAATTATATGAAGATCTGAACTCTCTCCCTCTTAGAGTTAAATAAGCCCTCTTGCAGTTATTTACTGTTGCAATCACTGTAAAAGCTGTAAGAGAAAATCCCGGTCCATATGAGACAAATTTCTCTTAACAGCATTTCACTGTATTTTATTGTCTTACTTACCTACAAGTAATTAAGTGCTCACAGTTTAAATGACAGAACATATTGCCACAGAAAATGGGAAATTTAATATGTCCACATTTATTATTATTGTCATGTAGAGTTATGACACCACAGCTGAAACTTTCCACTTTGAATAGTTAGCTCTAATTAAAGCATGGAGTAGTGGATAATGTGTTGCCTCTCCATACGCTTATTTTTCATATTCTGTTTTGATTACTAGATTTTAGCCCATTCCAAGGAGATTCAAGTGTTATTCCAGCATCTGCCTACTTTGTAGACAAACAGCTATGCTCACATCATTATGCATTAATATCACATCGCTGTTTGATGTACTTAACAGAATCCTTAACTTTAATAAAGACAATTGTCTTTTCCCAAAATTTACAAACTTAAAAAATTATTATTTTTAGATCTTCATTTTACCTGAAGCAGAAATAGCTTAGCTTTTTAAAAGTTACTCTATTACATCTGGGATTTGTCTAATAGGTTAATGAGTCACAAAAGACTTAATGCTCCAAAACCCGTTTTAGTGTCAAATTCAGAATATATGCCACACTCTCTGTGATGAGGATTTTGTGAAGCTAATAGCAGTATTGTGTCTGACAGGTTTTTTAGTTTATTACAAGTAAGGTGAAGATACCTCATGGCACATGTATTTGAAAGAGCCAGCTTTTCTTCACTGAACTTGTTCTGCTTGGAGGCAAAGTCCATTCCCTGATTCTAAAACAGTTTGTACCAGGATAATAAAGAGAACATAAAAATAAAAATGTGCACTTCTATAAAGAGGCAGAGAACTGTGGATAAAGCATCATCCAGGAGAGCATAGGGATCTCTATGATAAAACACTCAAGTAGGAAGTAAACCCACCCATGGACATCCTACATCCTATAAATCCAGCCCTACACAGTTTGGAAGAAGGTACAGGACTTGCCCCCTGCTCAAACCAGTTTCCTGATCATCGAGCAGGGCTCTCCCAGGGGTTGTTCAAGACATTTTGGCCTGGGCAGAGTAAATACTCCAAACATGACCGGTGGTGTTGATCTCTAGTGATCACATGCCTTAGAAAATTTTGCTCAGAAATGGTGTATTTTGAGAAGGCTCTAATCATGAAAGTCTGTGTGAGAACTGCTATGAGGAACAACTAAAGTAGACCTGCCAGATCCTTGGGCATCTGGAACACAACTCTTAACCTCCTTTGGCATGAAAGTGGACTTGGGGAGTGTCTTGAGGTGAGTGTATGATGTGTATCCTCTATCGCTGCTCTATGCCCAGAAATTAACTTTGTGCCTTTCTGTGCCTTTAAACTGAGCCTGAGAGGGGAGAGAGGAAAAAAAACGAGTGAACTTTTCAAAACAGTATTCAAGGACACAGATACTCTCTTCTGCTTCTGCAGCAGCAAGGGTGGAGGAAGCACCCTTCTTGCTTTGCAGCCAGCTTTTGCCCTTTTTTTCCCTCCAGAGGGAGACGGAGAGTTGAACCTTGTTTTCCCGGGGCTTCAGTTTTCCCTTCTTCTCTTCTGGACTGTTTCAACATCAGAACACATTGGGAGAATTATCCCCGAGGCCCCGAGGTGGGCCCACAACCCAGCTCTGAGGAGGAGAGAGACCACACCTACAGAAGGACTCTGAAATCTTCCCAGGTTTCTCTCCATAGCGAGAGATCTCATTATTTAGCATTATTATCCTTTTCCTGTGTGTTTGTTAAATAAATAGTTTTTTTATCTCTTTCACTTTCCTTCGAGGAAAATTTCTTTTTTTCCCGAACTTGGTGGGGGAGGGGTGGTTGTAACCTGCCTTCTATCAGAGGATACTTTCCTCCAAATTTGGCCAAACCGGCACAGGGAGATTCAGATCTGAACAGACCAGGGAACAACTTGTCAATGTAGCCAGAACAGTCAGGAGAGCAGCTTCAGACACCTCTAGATCTATTTATCCACTCCTTGGTGGAGTAGTCCTCAGTTATAATTTTGTCCCTACTCCAAAGTGATAAAAAAAAAAAAAATCTAGTCTTTTCTAAGGCTCTTTACTTTCAAATTGAAAGTATTGTTTTTAAGAGCATAATATTGATATGAAAAGTAAAACTTTAAAAAGTTCAAAAATAGGAACAGTTTACAGTATTTAACTTAGTTAGTGTGACTGAGTTCTGTGTCAGCCTTTCCAGTACAGGTAAAAAGGAGAAGACATTTTATCCCAGAACTGCAAAAAATCTTTTCAAAATTATCATCCATGCAGTCTTGTGTAGAACTGAAGACATCTCAAACTGGAATACAGCTAAACTATTGTAATCAACATGCTTGTAACAGGCTTAAGTCTTTTCCAGGTTGCTCATGTGACTATTTTGAATTACTAAAATTTCAGATCAGCAAAAGTATCCTGAAGCCAAAGGTTTAGAGACGTACAAAACACTGGTAATACGTCAAATAAGAGATTTTTTTATACCCTTTATTAGAGGCAGGGTATAAACTGGAAAGCTGCACAAAATAAGAACCATATGAGGACAAAGAGATTTACACCTATTAGGATATTTAAGAAGCTGACAACAGTTTAAATAAGATTCTCACAGAAGGAAGATTTCCTTTACATGCTGTATAAATGCCAACCCATAATCTACTTACAATTGTTTGTGATTAAACAACTGAGCTATTAGATGCTTCTCAAGTCTTCAGCAAATGTTTTTCAATAGCAGGGAACTGTGACAATTCTGTGTTTGGATACTTGGGTAGAATATGCAGGATGATGTTAAACTATGCTGTGCAAATGATCACTAAGCTTAAGTGACTCTACTAGGGAATTTACTGTTCTTACGCTATTTTGTACAGTAACCAGCAGAAGTGGAAGAAGAACAGGGCTGAAGAAAATGGCAAGGGATTTTACAACCAGATAGAAGGGTGTAGGCCTTCGCAGTAGAGAGAATGAACTTGGCTTTCCAAACCAAATCACAATTAGCAAAGTGTTTGTCTGGGTCTTGCAGGTCTAAGTATCAGTCTCTATTTTCTCTCTTCCTCGCTGCCTTGCCCACACCAATTCAAGCGTTGGTCATAAGCTATTTTTCTTATTCACAATTTTTACCATATTTTAATTCTTCTACCCCTCCCACAGCTCAGATATAAAATGCAAATATCCTAATACCAACTTTAAGTTCAATTCTTTATTTAATCTCTCTACTTTCTATCTGCTCTGTCTCATTCACCCATTTCTCAGCCTTTTCCACATGTATTTCTACATGGTTTTGGATGCTGTACATTAAACATGGAAAGTCCTTCTCGTAATTATGCACAAAGCTCTCCACTGTTAATAGTGGTTTAAAAGACGCCTACTAAGAAAACTGAGGTGATATCAAGGAGTAAGTAGAAACAGCTTATATTTTTATTTTGAAGCAAATTGCCTAAATATTAGCTACCAAATCTAGTGCTCCCAAAGCACAGCATATGTGTTATTCTTACCATCTAACTTTAGAAATCCAGACTTATTGCCTGGATATTCATGCACTTATTGATTATCTTTATATTCCTTTATCCTTTGAAGGAGAAAAATGCCCACGTAAACACATGAAATTTTAAGAGAAAGAAGAATAATCAGAAGTACATTGTTTATTCATCTTCAACAAGAGGAAGAATCATGTTTTTAAAGTGAGTAGCATTTAGAATTTATTTCTCTAAAAAAAATGAATGCTATGTTTTGAACAGACTATATAAAGAAGTCATTCATGCTTTTGTCCAGAATTTTAATGCAATAAACTGGAAAATTTTAGCATTTTAAAACATGCAAATGATTCTTCCCAAATATACAAATGCTAACCAATATAGCAACTCTGATTATATGCGTGACATCTCTAGTAATTATTTATTTCAGGGTATTGCAGGCATGGTTTTGTTGAGAAGAAACCAAATTTACTAAAATAGAGTGTCAAAAATCTGAATGTTGGAATCAGAACTGATAGCAATGTGGATCCTTTACACTGAGATTAAAAGAAAAGTATTTTTTTCTTTTGTTGCTTAACACCAGCAAAATTGAAGATGAGAGCAACAAAGATCTCATTTGACGTGAAAATATTCACAAATAGGTATATTTCAGGTTTTAATTTGTTCCTTATACGATGGGTACAAAATACCACGAGAACCCTGCTGCAATTAAATGGAGAGCATCATTTTGGGTACACAGAATCTGGTAACTTCTGGTATAAAAACAACAAACTGCTGATCTGTGAGAGGGGAATGCTTTCCAGAGTTTTTTGGCCTTTGGCTTTTTAGTAGTGCTTGGACATCTTTCTCAGGACACCAATTTCTGAGCGTAGGGATCCTTGGTTTCAGGTGATGTGATACTGCCAGAATAACAAAATTGTACTGTGCTGTCCATTTCCAGCACAGTGCTTTGCAAGGATTAAATAATTAAAGTCAGGATCCAGAACATAAAAGAAAACAAATAGTTGCAAGGAGGGAGGTATATGTGGTTGTACAGATGATAGGAAGGATTATTTTATTGCTCTTTCTTTGAAAGACCATGCCACAGGATACAATAACTGCATTATCCAAGCAAGGCCTTTGTCCTATACCCGGGCTATTTCAGAATGTGATGAAAAATATGTTAAAATACGTAATCTTGTGCCATGCCCTAGATTTTATTTATTCATTTATTAGTAGCTATTTCCACAAAATTATTGCATCGATTATCCCTACATTTGCATATCCAACTGTAAGGACATTGATTTTCTTTTTACTGGCAACCTTCTGCTTGTAAATGCTAAAAAAAGTGAAAAGGGAGGATCTGTTTTGCTTTTTCATATGACTAGGTATAGCAACAACTATTCCAAACTTTTTTCCTCTAGACTAAAAACCTTTTGTTCAGGAGAAAAAAATCCATCCTTTCCCTGACAAGCATTAATTTCTTCGTTCCTTAATTTAAAGTAGAAAGAAAAACAGCAAAAACATTAAATAAAGCTACATCTAGACGTTCAAAATGTGCACCTTTTTTTGATATTGCCTAAGAGAACTGTTCTCCTCAAACTGCAACATTCCTTATTCTAGTTGCTGCTCCTCACCTGACTTACACCTCAACTGTATTCTCAGATAAGCATTTTGCATTTCTATCCCTTATAGGCTATAAATAATTGCCAGTTTATTTTCCAAGAGGAGAAGCAGAAATTTTATTCACACACATGCAGAACTGCCAGCACATAAAACCCAGGTAGTAACAATAAAAAAACTGTCTCCCCTCAAACACATCTGCCGGTTAAATGAGCAGCCACTTCATGAAAGCCCTTTAGCATTACTCAGAGCTTTCTGAACAATGGTGAGAGGATGTCCCTCATTAAAGTTCCCAATTCCCCAAAGTTCTCTCCATTACTGAGATACAGGAGAGTCTTTTTGGGAAGTGTCCTCATAATCAGGTTAGGAACTGAGCTTTAATAAGACAATAGTTGTGATATTTTTCAAGTGTATGCATTTTTCACGTCAAAGGATTGGTCAGAGCAGTGAGGAACTGCGTGTCAGAAAAGCTCCTTCTTTTTAGGCTTACCTCAATGAAGAAACTTCGATGAACTGAACCTTCCTGCCTCTGACTTCCTTGGCATCCTTTTTGGCATCCACAGTACTGATGTCTGCAAGACCTGTCCTTCCTTTAGTGCTTTTACACTCATCACACACACCTGCTGTTTCCTCAGACCTTTTCGAGGTCTTCAGAGCCTTTGCCTCTCTCGAGCTCAGAGAATCTTTCAAGCGGGTACCAGCAGAGGGCAAAGCCGGATCAGTAACATCCTAGCTCATCCCGGCTCCGTCCTGCAGCCCGGCGTGTGATGGGGCTTCAGGACGAGCCAGTCAGCAAAGTCCACGCTCACAGTTCACATCCTACGTGTCACGGCTGCAACTAATTGCAATCACCAGCCAAAACCCCCTGTCTTCACGGAGGTCTCAGCATCTCGGGGAAATGAAATTAAAGGCCTGGCAGCATAATTAGACAACAGCTTCATTACCTTGTGATAACCTTTTTCAGTATTTGTGGGAACCCCCAAAATCTTGCTATAGGCAATTAAGGAGAACGACATAAGAAAAACTAAAGGGATAATTCACATTTTAGATACGTTAATGTTCAATTTTGAAGTCATTAAAAGATACTCTGGTCCAGAAATGTATTTAGAGAGAAAAAAGCTTTGCAACTTCATCTCTAGAAGCATTGGCTCTATCTTGGAGCGGCCCTCAAGCCTGGATGCAGTCTCCCTTTCAGCAAGACACTGTCATTATGTTCATATAGCACATTTGAAACCACGGTAGAGTAGCCAGCTACCACAAGACAACCCAAGCTACTTAAAATGATAGTCAGAGGATGTCTTTTACTTGAAGCTGATCAGAAAAACCTAGCAAACATGTATTTCTTCCATAGAAAGTATGCAGTCCCCAAAATGTATTTCAAAACATTCATGCACCTGATCTTTTAAGAGAAGGTCTCACTTAAGGAAAACCGAAATCCACCTGCATCTCACTATACTTGAGACAAAACACCTGTCCAGGTGCTCCACATAGAGGCTGCTTCCCTTCTCTCTTTTCAATCAGTGTCTTCCTAAGCTTTTACATTCTCCCCCAAGACTCCGTCCTATTCATACCGAACAAAATTAGTGAACAGACAAAAGCAATTCATGATCAGCACAATTAACGTCACTCCAGGAGTAATTCTGTGAGTACAGTGTTTCTCAGGCAGCAATGCCATCAGTGACCAGCCATTCACAGAAAAGTGAGGAGAGGGTGTTGCATGCCATGAAAACTTCATACCTGCTTCTCAAGAGAACCAGCAGCTGCCACATCACACTCACATACCCATCACCACAGCTGGTTTTCAGTCATAACAAACTTCTGCTGAGCCAGACACTGGCATATCACCTCTCCAGCTGAGAGAGTGAGTCAGCTAGTTGGTAGAGCATTTATTTTCCGGTGAGATATGATCTGGTATGCACTGAAGGTCCATGAAACATACCTCAGCAGCAATGAACACTCCAAAGGCAGAAAGGCAATCCTTCGTCCAGCAGAGCAGAGTGTCAGAAAGTGGAGCAGATTGACACCCAGATGTGTGGAAACTGCTAGTGTTAACAATCACTGCAAGCGTATAGGCTGCTATGCCCACAGTCTAGAAAATGATCCACCTGGCACTGCTCAGGGACGCACCTATCCATTTAAAATCTGAGGTAGAAAGTGTTGTGATGGCTAATTCACACATGCTTTTGGGCCTGACTGCACTAAAAACATGTTCCTTGAGGTACCTTGCTGGGTGATTTTCTGAAGAATGGCCTCCTGTGAGCTGGTGAGTCTTGGTCAGGGATGGAGACGGAGGTCACCAATAGAAACAGACTCCAAGAGGCCAAAGCAGTAGAAATCTACTTTAAAGATGCATGATGCTGAAAAGCCAATCCTTTTCTCTTCTATGCTAGACACAGGAAGGCTTTACCAGAGCCACCTTGGGCAGCTTGATCCTCCCTGGACAACTTTGACAGCTCAACTTCTTGGAGAAGAGATGTCATGCAACAGGAGGAGTTTTAAAATCATGTTCTCAGCCAGTATTGCTGCAACCATCAGGAGGGCTTTTTCCAAGACGCTCCCTTTAATCAACAATAACAGTTTTCAATATGTTTTAGGGTGTATGCATGAAGATAGGGTTACTACTGTTCATGCTAATATTGTACAGTACCACTGAACATCAAAAATACATCAGTACAGGGGGGCACTACACCTGCTCTTTTTGCAATAAAGATACTTAAGGTGGGAAGAATGCCATTGCACAGCTGAACTATCATTTCCCATGTCTAGAAACAAAACCTGCAAACAATTAATCCTTTAATCTCTATTATATCTTCCAAATTACATTCGTAGCCATTTTAAAATATACTGATGTCTTTCTGAAAGGAGTCTTGTCCTTCAGAAGAATTCCTGCTATCAGACAACATTGGTTTTTAATTTTCTTCTTTTTTAATATTATTTTGCTCTCAAGTGAACTTATGTTTATTGTTTTAGCAATAGTGTACTCCATGTATGTATGCCCTTCATCATTTGTGACAAAACAGTCACAAGATTGCTGCAGAGAACACTGAGATCAGCAGGAATAGAGCATTAAAAATCACCATACCTTAAATTTGTGCAATTTTTTGAATTAAAAGAGGAAATATTAAAATATATGAAAAGCATATCACATCTCCACAAGACAACTTCATGAAAAGCCAGTGATGTTCAAAGGGTATTTCTACATTTATAATTGCATGAAGAGAGGAAGATTAGAAAAATAGTTTTTTCTATCACTGAGTTATAAGAAATAAGATCTCTAAAATAATTTTTATGTATCATTTTAACATACTATCGAACTATGTTCGGGACCCAGAAAATACAAACCAAAATGCCAGTCCTGACTTCTCCCCGAGCCCTCTTCCCTACACATGTTTACTTAGCATAGCTAACAACATAAGCAGCATGCATTTTTAAGAGTCCTTTTAAGAGTTCATTTTTAAGAAGCCTTGAGATCTTATACTATTCACTTGCTGGGGGAATACTCCTAGATATCTTCATCTCCTTTGCTGTGCTTTAAAATATGACAGCCTCTGCATCTCTGCCTCTGAAGCTGCACACAAGCAAGACAGACCCGGTACTTTCTCCTTTTGCATCTCAAAATATTTGGGCTCTTAAACCTGAATAGTAGTGGAAAAGACCCAGAGAATTCATTTCACATTTTATCTGTCCCTTCTCCCAGTAATGAGAATGTAATCATTTCCAGCCATCTATAGACAGGTCTTCATGCTGTCAATAAATCAGCTTGAATGTTTACAGCAAGTTACAAACCTAAAATGCAGGTCCCCACTCTTCTACACCAGAGGGCTGTGATAGCTGTTCCATATAATGCTTTTTTTTTTAAACTTGCTCAGATCCCACTCTGTCCAAAGAAGCTCCTTCTGTCCCCACCCATAACACTGCTGTCAGACACCATCTCTCAGCACTTACCTCACTTAGAATGCCTCTAAACCAAAGTCATAGCATGGAAAGTAGAGGAAGCAAGACATTTCACTTCACAGTTAATCTTTTAGGAAGTAGTAAGATCACTTACCATAGTCGGAACACCTTTCCAAATTAGCTTTCTTTGGGAAAATTTCTTTTATTTGTATAGTTTTAGTCACAGAAGGATATGTTCTGAGTAAAATACATTTCACAGAGAAAGAAAATTCTATGTTCTTATCACCTAAATAGCATAAAAAATTTTATTGCACCTAAAAACCCCTTGTCTCTTCAGTCTAATAAACTGTGAGGTCCAAAGCAATAACAAAGCAAAACCCCCGATGAAAACGTCTCACTCATCCAAAACCAATCCTGGCTGGTCAAAGTTCTCAACAGAGTTAAGTATCAGCCCTTGAAATGCATTTGCATATTGGTACCAGAACAGGGTGCAGAAACCAGCTGTCATTTAATCAACTGAATGCTTCCTACCCCATACAACAAATGCTGCTGAAAAAGTAGACAAATGCTATAGGTAACAAAGATCGAAACAGTGGCACTCTGTGTATACACTCTGTGTGCAAGGATTAAACATCAAACAATCAGAACAGAGAAGACACTAGTACTCTTTCACTAGTACTCAAGACACTAGTATTCTTTCATAACTTAAAAGGGTAACTTCTGTTTATTTTGTCCTTATTGTTTAAAAACATTATGAATTAATTAACAAAGTTATATTACATTAAACTGTGTGTTAGTTTTGTATTTCATCTCTTCCGTTCCATGAGAGTGCCAATTTATTTAAGACATTTGAAACCTCTCTGTATTCATTACTTTGTTTGCCAATTCTGGAACAGCAAATCTATAAACAGCTAATTGCTGTATGATAAAATATCTCTAGCATCCTGATGCTGCATCAGTCAAGATGAACGATATTTTCAGGCATTTGTGGCTTTGCAGTCATTCTACTCCAGCCTGCAGCTGATCTCAGAGGGAGCTATTAAAGTAAATTTCCAGAGTTTCCTAGTCATGCCACACTCTAGAGACTTAGGAAAGAGCAATCACAACATCTGAAATTACCTTTTTAAAAAAACTTGCTTCATTTCAACACATTTAAATAGAACAAGAAACTCACCAAATTCACCTGTTTGTTCTTCATTTGGGCAGCCAACTCTCTGCAGATAAGGTGCTATGAATCCAGCTGCCTTTCCCTCATTCTAGGAGATGTAGGAGACGTGACAGGTTCAAGTCTATCAGCAGAGTGCAATGCTGGTGCATTTCTACAGCAGGGAGGCAGAAAAAAGCAGGGGTGGAGGGAGAAAAATCAGCCCTCACAGCAGTTTTAAGAGTTCTGGCATGTTGTTATTGCCACAGGTTCCTATGACTGGCTTTAGCTGATCTCCCCTCCTCTGACATTGCTGCCTGTAGAGCTGGGGAGCACAAAAGAAGGCTAATCACTGTACACCTCGAGCTGTCTCCTGCAGCACGCCCTGGGGGTTTATCGATACCTGGGGAGGAAAGAAGTTTTGCCACCCGTCACCTCGGACAAAATGATCAATTTCCTTATTCTAGTACTAATGTTGGATTCAAAGCCAAGTGATAATTATCCCAGCTGGCTCTTAAAACAGCCTATGAATGACACTGACCGTGATTATTAAAACTGGTGTGAAAGGCATTGTGGCATATGAGTTCATTGGGCTTATTTATAGATTAATTTTACACTGTTTATATTCATGTTAAATGCAGGAAGGGATAGGAGTTTTCCCCTGTGAGAAGAGCTTCCTCTTTTCCTAGTTGATATCAGTACTTGCTAGATGCATAAATTGGCAAACCTTTCACACTAATGGCAAACTACAATAAAACAGTTGGTGGTTACTTAACAATTCACTTTATTTATTTATGGCTGTGTAAATAAAGGCTTGAATCAGCTTTGCCAGTGTCATAGAGAGACTAAGAAGATGCTGTTTTCTATCATGTTGAGGGGCACGGGCTGCCAGACAAAGCACCCCCACAGCCTGAGCTCTGCTTTCAAGCATTGCTTATTGCCCCCAAAAGCAACAAACGCATGAAATCATTTCACCTGTTTGTAAGCAGGTGAAGGAGCAGTGAGAAATTCCAAGTCACTGATAGAGGAAGAACAAAATCATTTGCTCAAGCTGAAGCTTGCCTGATGGTGACTTTGGACAAGTCTCAGAATACTGAAGAATGTACTTGCAAGAGTACAAGTATAAAAAAATAATACTCTGAGCAGAAACAGTAGTAAGAATGAGACTTTTTTTACCATACATTGTATGTGATTTAGTTTATTTAGTTAATTTTACTTTATCAAATACGAAAAAGTTCAGTTACTCAGTCAAACCAGACCTGTGATTTTTTTCTCTATCACTCTCCAAAACTTGACAAAGTTCCTTAAATGCCTCAATTTTTATTTTAACTTTCTAGATACCTTTAGAACCTTCTAGATAATAGGAAGGCCTAAGAACCTTGGGTACAGGTTTTGTACATTGGTCTGACCGTGACATTCAGCCAGAAGCACTCTGACCTCTGCTTCCATAGCAACGCCCTCTGTTAGATAACCAATACTTAGACTGTGTATAAACACCTTTTAGCAGGAACCTCTGTCTGTTCAGAACACACTGTCAAATTGCCCTCATTTAAAATGATCACTGAGAGCTTGCGAGGAGGAAAACATTTCCATCAGTAAGCAGGGTCACTGTTATACAACAAAAACAAATTCCTTTCCTCTCTCTGCTTCTACATTATCTAAAACTTCTCTCCCATCTCACAGCTGTTACCCTAAACACTTCACTGCAGTGCATGAGTAAAGACTGATGAAGGACTGAGAGAAACCAAGGACAGTGCTCAGTGCAGCAGTGAGCTCAGGTGTCCCAGAGCAGGTACAGAGTCTCACTCCCAGATGAAGTCCTGTTACATATACTATAACTTTTTTTTTTCCCAGTGGCTACCTTAATGACCAAAAATGTTAGGTGTCCCAGAAATGGGGAGCAGAATTTCCTGTGTCCATAACACCTGTTCTTGTAAACTATCCCTTTGTCCCAGCAGACCTTGAATGTTTCTTCAGGCTGTTTCCACTGGGATGTCCCTGGGTTGTCACAGGCACCTGAACTGATTTGCAGCCCAGAGCAGACAACATGCATTCATACACATTTGGATTTCTATGTGTGCATGTCCACAGCAGAGAAAAGTGATGAACCAGTTTTTAAGGAAATTCTAGATGCTATTACATACAATGAGACCCAAATGCTACTTTCTACATCTTTAAGACAGTCTGGGGGTTTTGCCTTGAAAAAGCAGAATACCAGGACCAGGTCCATCCAAGAACTTATTCCGGAGCATTTGTATACACCTCTCTGCAGTTTTGAGTGTAGCATTTGAAAGGTCTGATGAAAGTCCATTCATATTGACATTTTCTTCCTAACTAACTTTAGGCAGGGCTGCTCTGGGCTGGTTTGCTGTTCTGGGTCAGTTTGCTCTTCTGAATTAGTTTGCTGTTCTCGGTTAGTTTGCAGTTCTGGATTAGTTTGCTGATCAATGTAAACCGACTTTAAACCGAGGTCTAAGGTGTACCATACATAGAGTTTTCATGCTAAATTGGATTTCAGGTAAGAAAAAAATTTCTTCCAGTTACAAAAGATCCAGACCCTTTCTGCATTTCAACTACCTCTCCTCTCCTCTCCTCTCCTCTCCCTTTTTTCCCCCAAGACTGAAGAAAGTCAAAGCCCTTGTTTTTTGTCTATTTGCAGACTTACCTTTTTCTACAGTAAAAGGTAAAAATTTCTAAATCGCATTATTACTGAAGAAAAAAACTGAGAAAGACACTATCGTGGTGACATACAAGGTTCTTTATCCTTTTCATCTCACTCATACTGTTTTCTTCCAATAAAGGTTTTGACAGCTAAGATAACATGTGGATAAAACAGCAGGTGTGAGTCAGACCTTACTCCAAATTTCAGCCTGGAGAGAATAACAACTACAATCTAGTTGATTTTAAAACAAAAGACAGGAGGATTGGTAAGAAAAATTATATAATGAAGATTTTTCATTAACATATAAAGCTACAGTACAAGATTAAAAACTTACAATACAAAAATATACATTACTTCTCCCACTTCAAATATGTCTAAAGTCAATCAATGCTAAGAACTTTTCCAGATAAAATGTGTGCTCTTTACAACTGAAAGTTTTCTAATTTGTAGCAATGGAAGAAAATTAATGGTATGATTTATGATGTTTTTCTCTTTCAGTGATGCAGCAATGTTGGGGTTTCAAACATTTTGTGAACGTGTTACTATTTGAGATATAGTTTTCAGCTTTACGAATATATGTATCTATAGTGTAGTACAAAAAAAAAAAAGCATTTTTAGGGTGTTTAAAAAGTTGTTTTTAAACCATTTTTTTGGTGGACGGACTTTTAAGTTGTTTGGAATATAGAATAAAAGATAATAATCAGAATGGCTTAACTATAGTGTGGCCACTGGAATTTTAATGTGAAAGAAAATATCATGGTAAGCTCTAGAAACAAAACACAGACTGCCACTAGCTGTTCTCTGGATTTAAATTACAATAACATAGTGCTATGAATAGTTACTCTTCCGTAGAAGTCAAAATTATATTTTCTTTTAAATGAGGGTGGTTCTTTTCCCTGCAAGCAGTAGGGTAACCCCACAGAACCTCATAAACCTTGCTAAAATCTCACTGCTATTGTGGGTGACATGCAGTGGCAGCATAACACAGCAGAAGTAACACACAACAAGGAGACAATATTTAACATAACTCACTCCATTACTTTTTTTTTAGTCACACAAAAATCAATTCCCTTTTCAAGCAGACATAGGCATCCACAATATTTATCTCTGGACTTTGCTACTGTTTCCAGATTTGTTGAAATGACCACTGGCAGCTTGGGCATGTAGGAGTAAGTTACAATCTTCTTTATACTACCATTTTATAAACCTCTGCTTTTCTTGTGTTGTTCAATGTTGTTTTTCTTAAATTATGCTTGGTATGTAGATGTGCACACACACATTCAAGTCTGAAACAACATTTTTTTGAGATCTTCACCAGCTGAAAAAGCCTTTGATCCACCAGTGTAATTAGTAAAAATTTTTGAAATAATCTTATTAGATACTCAACTACAGTTAGAAGTATTTACTTCACAATAACAACATTAAGAAAGTTTTTTTCCCACCAAGTCATATATTAGATTTAAAACTAAAAATACGTCTTTTTCTGAATCCTCATGTGCTCAAAGAAACATTCATTGCAATCATGTAACTAAATATCATGAGATAGGCTGAGTAGTTGACTTAGAATCAAAAAAGTCCTCAAGAATTCATGAAGCTTAGTCTTCCTTGTCATAGCTTGTCCAATTTTTGCCAGTGAAAAGTGGCTTTGAAAAGGGTTGTTAGAATATGATTATTGAACACTAAAAATTGAAGTGGAATGTTTCACCTGAAGTAAGAGTTTGAGAGTAAAAGATACTAGTTCTTTTTTGATTGCTTATTCATGTATTTGTCTTACCATTTGTTACTAGGTACTCAGCAACTTCATTAATTCTCTAATTTCAAAACTTTTTTTTCTTTTCAGGGACAAAACTGGAAATGGGATCAAATGTATTAATATGTTGGGCTGAATAGCTTTTACATAGTACTGAGTGCTTTTGCTGAGAGACACCTGAGACCAGTTGCTATAGTAATATTTTTCAAGAGAGCCTCATGTTGATGTTGTGCATGTGGGGTAGAAATGCAGAAAGGAAATGAACCACTTTGTTTTTCCATGCACAGGAAGGCCAGCCTGCACAGCTATTAACAAATGAGCAAAAAATGTCACAGATTGGTGGCCATTTGGAGGTGGGTGGAGTGGGAGGTGAGTGGAGAAGAAACAGGTCGGATCTGCACCACAAAGTCGGGGGAAGGTGTAAGTAATGACTATATATACATGTATTCTAATGATCTCATTAGCTGTCAGGGAAGATACCAAGAAGAGAATTAGAGAAGCGTGTTTCAGCTCTCCAGTATGACCAACACCTCTTGCTTGAACATCTCATCTCCTTGAACCAGCTCTGGCAGCACCTGACAACCTGGTTCGAAGTCTTCACAGACAAACTTCTCTTCAGAGATTTTTTGCTTGAGACTAGGAGATGGCAAGCAGGACAAGTTTCTTCGATTGTCTCCCTTCTCCCCATTTCCCCCCACAAACACTTTCCATACTTGTTGTGCTTGCTGGCCAACAAGTGGTGTCACTGTCATCTTTCTGATTGTGAAAGAAAGAGAATAAAGTGTGCAGTAGCATTAAGGGTATCTTACTGGTCTGCTATAAAATTGTCTTTGGTGCAGTCTGTCCTTAAGTTTGATTCTGTCAGAACATAAACTTTTCATCTTTAACTTCTCCCACACAATGGCATTCACACAAGCTGTGATGGTGCAGACTCACACTTCTCTTGAAAAGCTCCCACTGAGGTGAAGCTTGTATAAACAGGACAGGTGGAGTTTCAAGAAAAATTGGTGTCCAAGATAATGTTTGGGGTTTTTTAAGTTAGGCAAAGCTTGAGATACGACTACTAGTCTTACAAGCTAGGAAGTGATAATGCAGTGAGAAATGAAGGTGCTTTCCTGGTACAGAGTTCTCGTTTAATGGTGTGACTGACTGTCAAAGGAAGAATATTGGAAAGTGAGAGGACAAGAAGAGAAACTGAGACTGTACATAGGCGAAGAAACTCTCTGTAGGCTTGGGAGTCCTGGACTCCTTAAGGAACCCATGGCCAAGAGCTGTGGAGAACCTAAGATAAGCAAAATATCTGTAGGGACATACATGGTTTTGCCAAATATTTAAATTTGTTGTCAGCCACTGAGCTTGTTTATTGCCTGTGTTTCAGCCAAGTCACAGTTTATGCATCTTCATGTGTCTGAAGATCTAATTATAAACCAAGAGCATTTGCAAGCTTTGGGCTTACGAAAGAAGCACTAGACACCAAGAGTTCCTATGGAATCAGAACTGGTCCTCTGGACTCAACTTTTTGGAAATTCATTCCTTGTTAGCTGTAGTTCATGCTATGATGGATTAAGGCAGAAGCAGTGAAATGAGTACTGGTTTGCCTTTATATACTGTGCTGTTAACTTCGGAGGTTCGAGAAAAATTTCTCAAGCAGTTAGATCTCAGGTACAGGTTGGAGGGTTACTAACCTTGTCAGCCTTTCCAATGAGCCTTTCCTGCTCATGTCTGAACCAAGAGACACTGAAATCCATCTTGTCTCAGCTGCAGGGACAGCCTAGGACATGCTGAACTGGGGGAAGTTGATTGTGGTCATGGCAGGCACAGGGAGAGGAGGAGGTGCCAGAAGACTGAATGCTGACAGCTAGGACAATAGCAGCAGGGCCTCCTGGTACTGGACAGACAAGGATCTGGTTTTAGGTTTAGCCGTCTTGGTCCGGGATGTGTACTAGGAGTAAGCCCCTGGACTCTGAAGAAGGCAATGGTTGATTGTCCTGTACTGGTTTCTGGAGGTGGGTGGGAGGGCATTGCTTTGTTATTCAGCTTTGAGTACTCAGCTGCTGGTGCTCCTGTACCACACTTAGTAGCAACATGTGGCTGCCTAAGTGATGTCAGTCTGGGCTCCTCTATCACGGGGCCGCTTTGATGCTCATCCCTTAGAAAAGAAGCTCACAAGAAGACCATGTACCTGTGACCTTGCTACATCAGTCCAGAGGCACCAGTGAGTACTGTCATAAGAGGCAGCTCTGAAGCAAGCTGCAGTATTCAGAAAATAAAAGCAGAAAAAAAATTAAAAAAAAATAAGACAGTTTTGTGGATTATCTTTGATAAATTTTATAAATCAATTGCTTTTTTTTGTCCCTAGTTTGACTCATTTCTCTCAGTTCCATCACAGTTAACTTATGTGCATTAAATGAGCTTCCCAGCTACAAACTGCACAGCTAGGCAAGTCAGTGAGAAGATGGAAATTGATTGTGCAAATCAGTGCTCAAGGCTAAAACTAAGATGTATAGGTGACATTAGCTGCTTGCACTACTCTCATCAATGAGTGCAACATCATTTTAGCAATACAGATAATTGTAAATCAGAATTATTTTAAGCCAGTTTTACTGTCTGTTACTTCATTCAGTGCTACTGAGCTCAATCTGTTTTCACCAGATAGTATCAATGATAAGTTAAGGAACACAAAGAACATGAATGATTATGTGCCAGCACTTTCCAGACTTAGTTTCATGAGAGTCACCAAATGATATTGAAATGCAGGTAAACATAGTTTTTATGCAAAGTTATGGACTGCCACTTCTTTGGTGAAGAAGCATTGAAGGAAGGGTCAGATACAGACCACACTTATTCAGGCTACGGAAGAGCAGATCCAGAGATATAGCCTGGCTATCCTTAGTGAATATACTTGGTAAATAAGTCTAGTTCTGTCTGATGTCTCACAGACACCAGTCTGAGTACAAAATATATTGTTGCTCCTGCACACTCAAGTAACTCTGCAATGACATGAAGAAAAGATAACATTCTAGAGGAAGTTGTGGGTTTGATACATACAAAATAAACAAAACACGAGTGGATTTATCTAAACAAAATTTTTTTGTCTGTTTAATGTTTTTCTGGTTCCATGGGATCATGGAATCACAAAACAGTCCATTGGTAAGGACCTCAAAGAATCACCTGGTCCAATATTTGTGGGGAAAGGAATCTGCATGAGATTGTCTGGCACCCTGTCCAAAGACGTCATGAAAGCCTTCAACAATGCGAACTCCACCACAAACCTGGGGAGGTTGTTCCAGTGATGGGTTGTTCTCACTGTGAACAATTTCTTTCTTATGTCAGTATGAAATCTCTCCTTGTGCAAATCCCATTGTGTCATGCCTTCTCCATGTGCCCACTTGTGAAGAGACCTTCCTTTCTCTTTGTATCCATCCTTTAAGTATCAAAATACTGTGATGTGGTCTCCATGAGCAGTCTCTTCTCCAGGAAGAAGAGGCAGAGCTCCTTCTGCATTTCCTCAGGTAAGGTTCCTCAGGCCTTTGATCATCTTCATAACCTTCTTTGACCCTCTCCAGTCTTTCTGCACTTTCTTGAGCTATGGGGCCCAGAACTTCATGCAGTACTCCAGGTGCAGCCTGAAAAGCACTGAGCAGATTGGGATGATCCTGTCTCTGTCTCTAGCAATGTTCCAATGGAGACAGCCCAGGACTTGACTTGCCTTGGTTGCTGGCATGGTGCACTGTCAGCCAACACCTAGGCAGAAATAGGGCAAGATTTGATGCCAGTACTGGTTGTACAATGGCTCTTGTTGGATACAAAGAAATACAACCACACTTCCACTTATATACTGTATGCACATTAGCCATCAGTTGTAATACAGGAGTAGTTTAAACATTCCAAATCGCACTAGTAAACAGCTAATCCATTTCCATATTTTGGCTCTCAGGGGAAAAGAAGAGAGCCATCAGAAAAGAAGGACAAATTAAACTTATTTGTACTTGCAAAGAAGGTCTTTCTAGCAGAAAGATTTTTTTATTATTACATTTACCCTCCAGTGAATAAAAATACATGGTATGTAAGTAGAAAATGATGTTCCTGTCTGTTGTGAACTTTCAAGTCTTTCAATAGAATCTATCCCAATTTCAGACAAGACTTTAGTTTCTGGTTGATAATGGAATGACTAAACAATTGCCCTTAATATTTGGTCGAGATTTCAGCTTGTTTCATGTAATTAGGTTGATATTTTCAAGATGAAAAATTCTGTCAGATCTTGCCAGTGGATTCTGCTGCTTTCAGAACTCTTTTTTAAAGGATTCTTTCAATGCCAAATTATTCAGAATATTTATCTTTGACCACTGATAATTTTCCCACTGTTTATAATCTTTCATACATCTCCAAATCACAGTCTGAAGGACACAAACTGTGAATTTTATTTGTAAGCATTCCAAAGATATAAGGGTATGAAAAAAACTTTGAAAATCCGATCAAGAAAACATTTGAATATTTCACAGCATTATTGGTTCCCTAGGACAATGTAGGCAGTCTGGATTGCTGACACTTTTTAAAGACGTATTAGTATTTCTGACTAATCTGATTTTTCTGTCTGTGGGTAAGGAAGTAGTGCAGAGAGGTCTGTAATAACAATTGAATTATTTTGTTGACAGCTTTTCTATGACACTTTGCCTCTTTAATTTTCTTTTTTTGCTTTAGTTGTCTGGTTTAGCTAAAAAAAATCTCCCTTTAGGTTTCTATGCCTTGCTGAAACAACACGGTATCTTAACCAGTTCCCTGATCCTCTTCCTTCTTTATTTATACAAAACAAAAGCAGAAGCAGTTTTGTTAAATTCGTAGGATACATGGACCTTGTGATTCTCATTTTCAGTTGTTGTTTGTCAGATTTCTTTTGGTTTAACTGAAGTCTTTGAATATGAAGCGGAGACCTTCAGATTGTAGCAAAACTTAATTTTGTATCATATGTCTTTTTTCTAGAGCACTTTGCAGTCTGTCTGTCTCATTTCATGTGCCCACACACAGGCACAGAGCATCAGCCATCTCCAGTGGGAGGGTGACAGCCACAGAAGCCCACTGTTAGCCAACCAATGCGCTGCATGGCAGTGGCAAATGGGAGCACTGGCCAGGGATGCCACATCAAACCCTCCTCTGCAGAGCATGCCACGAGATTTTCACTACCCATGAGCAGATGTCTTAATTTCTGATCATTACAGAAGAGGACCATGTCAAGAACATGACTTAGTGGAAGGAGGGGCAATACCAACTTGTCAATAGTCTGGGCTAGCAGTCTTCCAGAAGTGAGACAAGGCAAATAACTGGAGGATAAAAGCCTTCACTTTGTCCTTGATAAACAGTCTAAGAGGACCAAACCTATGAGGAAGCCACCACCATAAGGTACAGCAGATAGACAGACAGATTTGCAGCCTACCTGAAGGTGCTTCATAAGCCCCAGAACTCAAAAGCTGCCTCAAAAATCTGACTTTAGCACAGCCACAGAAAGAACAGCTATATGCAGCCAGTGCTACTGTTCCTCAGGACTGGATTTCATGCTTCTGCACGACTGACATTAAGCAGCTGGCCTACAGTGTACACTAACATGCTGTGAATGTTCCCAGCAGAGGGTCCAATCCTCCATGGTAACGCTCTTCAGGGAGCTCTGGAAATGCTTTAATTATTAAAATGAATAATTCCTACCAACACCTTTAATTGGAAAATATTACATGTTTAAATGGACACTAATGGAAGGGCTCGGAAAAATCTGACTATATGATAGAGTATGCTGTTTGAAGTGAATTTTAGCAATATTTTTCAGCGAATAACACCATGCATTATTTATCCTCTCTCTTTTTAATCCTATCTCATAGTTCATATGAAGAAGGAATCACTGGAACCTCAGAAATAAAATGCAAATCTGTGAATTGCCCCCTACAAGCTTAACCTGTCACCACTAGCTCATCCTCCTTCCTTGCTTCCTGTCCCTTAGCTTCCAAGGAAATAGTTCAATGAATTCATTGCTGCAGGACAAACTAACCCCCTTGTTTCTGCCTCAGCGCTGGGAGGACTGTGCAGGACTGACCAATTACAGGGACACTGGTTATCATAGTCAGGCAGAGATGGGACACAAACAAAGGCTAGAGAAGGCCAATGTCAGTGCAGACTTGTGGGTGTCACAAGGGAAGAGGGCAGAAAAGAAGGTTTCAGGACACAGATATCAGCCACACAGAGGAAGCAAGGATAGGTGTGAACAGGGATAACCAAAAGAGTCAGCAAATATCTGCAGAGAAGATATGCACTCAAAGAAGGATTTCTGCCTCCAGCTTAAGTCCTGCCAAGCCCAGAGCCCACAGTGAGCCTTTCCAAAGGGAAGGACCCACTGAATATATTACAGCCTTGCAAAGTAGTTGTACTGTCAGACTTTGCCTGATTAAATCTAAAAAAAAATCAGTCTTCATACTTCTTGGCATTTTTTTCTTCCTCAGAAGATAAATATGTTACCTTCTGGATATAAGCATGGTGGAAAAATCAGGAAGCCACTTTTACCTGAAAGTTACCTTCCCTCCCTCAAAGTCTAGTAGGAACATAAAGAGGAAACAAAGTCTAGTAGGAACACAAAAAGAAAGGGATGTTCTAGAGAGGTATTGTCAGAAAAAAGAATTGTCAACAGAAGAGGGGAAGTCAGAAAACATTTTCTAAGAAATAAAACTTTGATTTGAAAATGACATCTATTATTTTAACTGACTCCGAGCAGGACCCATAGATACCAGTGCAAACTTGTTTTGTTCTGCCTGGTTTCTGACAAAAGCAATCTCAGTCCTTTTTGAGCTCTTTCTCCTCATATCAAACCAGACCATTAGTTTGCACATTTTTCCTCTAATTGTGACACTAAAACAAAATTGTGGAGACTTCTTATTTGTTGCAAATATGGCACTTTTCAGGCGTATCTTTTTTCTGTCTTTTTTTTTTTTGTTCTCTCTGTGCATGTTCATTGGCTGTGGGAAGGTGTTGAAAGTAAGGAGGTTTCCTGTGTAGCCGTTGAAGACCTCACACTCCTGGATTCCTGGATAAAGAGGAGATCCTATAGGTTTCCTCTCTGCCCAAAAAATCCAGCACAGCATAGCACAGCGAGCTTGGGAGGGGAGCCAGGAACACTCTACTGCACTTTGCCACACCGACACATTGGGCCCGTTTGGGATTACAGTATCCATTGCTGTCACACTAATGGTAGTAGTTACCAAACAGCCCTGCTGCAGCTCACAGACGAAATTCAAGTATATCCAGAGCTCTGAGATTACCACAACCCCACTTGCTCCCTCGGATTTGATTCTGCTGTAGCACTGTATCTTGTCTGCAGTGTGTCTATTTTTATCAATAGCTCCCTTTGAATTTGTGTCTTCCGCCTAACTTCTTTGTTTGGTATTTAACATGTGGTTCCTTGAGTAAACAGCTTGCACATTGGAATCTCTTGTGGCTGTTTCTGCTGAGTCAGACATCAAAATGCAACTTCTGGTAAAGAGTCCATGACACGTGGAGAAAGCTGTGTTTAATCCAACCCTCAGGTGTGATTTGAAGCTCTGATTAACTCAATTATAACTAATTTAATCAATTCTCAACACATTTGAAAAGGAAAACAAAACAGGGGAAAAAACTAAGGCCAGGATCTTTTCTAGACAAGAAAAAAGTGAGGGTGCAAAAATGGCTTCAGTACAAAAAGACTGAAGTTTCTGCAGACACTTGAATATTTGCAAGCTCCTGGACTGTGATAAAACAGGAGCTGAACACACAGCCATGTATGCCACAAGGAGAATTTCTGCAGAACCTTTGAGCTTGCTGGAAGATGAATGTGAGTAAAGAGAAGCAAATGAAAGCTGTTGTACCCTGTCTGTTCACACTGCAGTTCCCTGCCCACGTGGTGACTTGTCTTGCCAATTCTAAAAAGCCAGTTTTTCCTTCAGGCCTCAAGAGATACAAAAGACAAGGGCTTTTGGCTTTACCTGTTGCTCTTGTGAAGTTTCAACATATATATTTCATTTTCTCCACCATACAGCTGGGTTCTGCAGTGTACCAGATGTAGCATGTAGCAAAATACCATATATGGCAAACGAATTTGGTCAAAACAATTTTGTTTACCAAGCCTAAAACACAGCAGTAACTTCCACATGACAGAAACTGTTCTAGAAACACTCATAAATGTAAAAAAATACAAAAAAAGAGTAAAATTAACCTAATTCAAGTAAAAGTAATTTGATGCTGCCTGAATGTATGATTACGTATACAAAGAGGTTTTTATGAGTTAAAAGTTGCAGGAAGATTTGGCAATTTCGAGTACCACTAAAAAGAATGAAGAAAAGCTTTAATATTTGTTGAGAGAAAAGGACTAAACCCAGAAGATTTGGTGAGGAGGAGGGAACAGTTTTGTTCAAAGTGACCTTGCAGCTGGGAATGCTAAAAATGCTGGTATGAAAAAACGCCATTTATTATGCCTAATGTTGTTCCTCCTCTACCTGCAGGGAGCCTGTGACCCAAGGGAGCAGGGAGCCTTTGTCCCTAGGGAACAAGAGCCTGTGTCCTCAGGAACAGGAGACTGTGTCCCCAGAGAACATGGAGCCTGTGTTCCCAAGGAATAAGAGCCTGTGTCCCAAGGGAACAAGAGCCTCCATCCCCATCCAGCATTGTTAGCGAGGTAATGACATAAATCTACTCTCAGCATTTTGACTGTGATTTGATGTTGCCCTTGGTTACCTGTATGTGTTGATTCACACAGCATTATAGGTTAAGCAGAGTAAATACCTTTTATTTAAGACAGTAATGAATATGGTGTTCTTACAGAGCCAGAAAACTAAAACAATACTTTCTGTCCAGAAACCTCTACTTTCATATCAAATCTCTGTTTCCAACAGACACACGGAGCTAAAACTCTGCAACTAGCATATAGCTCATATCTATAATGAAAATCAAAAAGCAAAACCCCTGTAACAGGAGAGCACATTTAAATTACATGCCAGTGAAGCAGAAATTAATTTAGATGTGATGAATATCCTTCTCTCTTCTTTTGTCTTTGATGTTCTGAAAGTAGGTAGGTCTTGAAGGCAAGGCCTGGTCAGGCTCTGGGCCAAAAGATTCTATCTTTTGACGTTTTAAATTTGACAAGAAAAGTAAATATAAAATAATTAAGCTGAAATCCATTTTATTTCCTAAGTTAAACATATTACAGTATTTCCAGCTGCCCGCTCAGTACAGCTACACAGAGGAAAACACGGCTGAGAGTGTAGATAAGGCAATGTAGTTCCACTCTGAAGATGACGCCAAACTCGAATCCTTACTGTTTTGAAAGAAAGGAAAGTGCTAGCTAGGCAGGCTTTTATGGAGGAGAGACTGAGTAGAGAGCTGAAACCTAAATTGCCATTAAGTTTGGAGAGCTTCAAAATTAAACAGGGGCATCCTCATGCTTAAGTTTGTGCGAGTAAAAAACCAACAAAACCCATTTTGGGGGAGTTTGCTGTTGTTGTACAGTAATACAGTTTTATAAAAGCTGAAACGCTCCAGTCTTCCTGGGGATTGCAAAGGTGGTGGTGATGATGTTGACAGAAAAATGAGAAGGATTTTTGAAGGTTTTTTACACTTAGATTGTCTCAGCTTGACAGTTTGATTTCTCAAATTCAAAGAAAATCCTATCAATATTGACATACGCTTTTCTCCATCCCTTTATCTTTGGCTTGAGGCTGTCAAGACATTTCATCATGCCATCACACAACCCCTGCCTAGCATTCACTCTGCAGCAGGAGGGAAAGAGCTCTCTAACTTATTCTGAACACTTAAAGATGACATGAAGAAGGTGCAAACAGGTGGACTGGAAGACCAAGGCTTTATTATGGTTTTAAAAACCAGCATTGCATTCTTGCTGTTCAGCTGTTTTGCCTGCTCTGACATCTGGGGATTGCTTTTTGGATCATCAGTAAGCTACACCAATTTTCTTAGCTATCTAAACAAAAAACCCTTGACATTTGTTCTAGCTTGCAAGTTCGCCTTATTCAAAAATGCAGAAGTACGGCAAAGAGAAATGCATTTCTGAGTCTTTTTCTGACCTCTGTGGGACAAATTGACAGATCCATTAAATGGCAAGTGCTTCTTCCTCACATGGCCTTAAACTGCCTTTCCCTCAACGTGAGCTTGTACTTGTATTAGTTTCAGTGAAAACTCCAGGCTGCTACCCTGTCCCTTCCTTTCTTTAAGGTTAGTGAAAATATTCCAGCTGGGATTTACTTTAAAGGTGTGTCCTTTTTCATAAAAAACTGCAGCAATCTTAGGCAAACAGAAGAACAGCAGGCAAGAGGAATTCTTTAGCTAGCCAATGTTCCACATTTTATTTTCCAACAGAGAATCTTAACAATCACCCATTGTGTTAGAAAGCCACATGATGATAATATAAATTCACTGATGCAAACCAAAGAGCTACAAACCTTTCTAAATCAACATAAACATCTCCCCAAACCTGCGTGTAGACCAGCCGACAGGCGTTCCCTCTATTTTCCTGGGAGCCTTGCCCAAGGCTGGTTGTGCTCAGAGCCACGGGTGAGTGTGAAAGATCAGAGCAGAGCTGGGGTTCACTGCAGCAAGGCACCAGCCACCCTCCTCAGCCAGAGGGTTTGGCTTCTTCTTTAGCTAATGGCAGCTGAACCATTTCTCCAGTGGTACATTCGTGCTGCCATACGGGAACAGAATGCCATCCGTGCGTGGTGTGTGTCCCAGAGAGGTTATGGTGACATTTCAGAAACCTCTAGGCCTCTCCTCAGAACATTATTCTAGTCTATGAGTCTCTGTCACTGCAGCATAACTAGCCTGGAGGCATGAGGCAGGGTGTGCTGCTGAAGAGTCCAGGGTCTGGGATTCGTAAGTCCCATCTCCAGGCAATCAAAATAATCAAAGTAATAAATTCATTAATACAATTATCAACATAATAGTAATGTGGATGATCCATAATACAAAACACTTTCAAAATGAGATTGAGAATGGTAGGTATCTTGAGCTGTTTAAATAGTGAGGAAAGCTGTGTGTTTCCCTTTGTACTGGGATTTTATCATGTATAAAGGAAAAAGTAACTTTTTTAATAATTAAAGAAAACATAAATCGCTCATTGCAGTTTTGAATTTCACTCATGCTGGTATTTTTCCTAATGACAGGACCTCTGTAGATTCTCAGTGCTCTTTCAGTGGGAGAAGAGATGCACAAGGACTAGCTGCACTATAGACTCTACTTCTTTTGTGACTGCAGGAAAGATTTTTTTTCCTAGCACTACCATGGAAGTAGTATTGCTTTATAAAGTAATTTTAAATTCTTCAAATAAAATGTGTATATTAAAAGAGCAAAAGCAAAATAGCTTGTGTTACCCAAGAAAGCCTATCCGGGCTGCTCTGGCCTTTGACCCCAGAAAGTTAAATTCTGTTTTCACTTCTGAACAGAGCCAGAGCTTTGTATTGCTCAAACACTTAATTTTTCCAACTACATAACTAGTAGGAAATACAGTCCCTTGGATAGACAACATGAGTCACTCATGATCTTTCACTTTTTTCCATTCTTTTAAAATCAGAAACTTGTTTGCAAAGCTTATCTCCTCTTGTTTTAACATGTACAGAATTTATCCTTCGGGTAGAGATGAGTCTGGACCAAGATTTAAGAGCCAGCTAGGTGGCATGCTGGTTCTTAATGGCACTCACATACAGACTATTACATTCAGACCTCCAGAAAGATATCACAGAATTTTCAAATCCTATGGTTTGCCATTGGGGGGCAAAAGGAGGATGCTGTCCATGGCTGAGACAAGAAAAGCAGCTGTCCTAACCCACCATCAGTATGCAGTAAATCTTCAAGAGGGGCTGGCATTATCGGGGATGCATCCCTCAAGAAATCCCAGATTGCACATGTCTTATTGCTCATCTGGTCTCAGAGAAATGTTTCTCAATATCATAAGTGAGAGGACACAGACCAAATATTAATAGAGTTTTTCATTTAAGCTTCAAATTAATAGTTGGAGATTGATGGAACAACTTACTTGATAATGGATTAATTAAAAAATTAGGCTACTACTCAGTCATTTAGCAAGATCAGAACGAGTTTTTAAAAAAATATTTAATAACATTTCAACATCATTCTGTACACTAATTACAGGTACTTCCCTAGTTCTGTAGAGAGTCAATCAATTTTGTATATTTTTAAGAACCTTCCCTGCCGCTACTTTATGCCTATGGAGGACTTGGAAAAGACAGTCTTTGAGTAGAAGCCATCCAAATCTCCCTGCATACGTGCAACAAAGGTCACGAAGGTCACTCTTTTATTTAACAGCGTGCCAGAATGCGTGGCTTCTGTGAGTTTCATGCTATATCTCTCTCATTTTTGTTCCTTCTACTTGTACTTTACTAGCATGACAAGGATCCACTGTGTCATGACCATGCTATGCACACAAATAATTACATCATTGCTTTTGCATTTGTGGTTCTGCTGATTAAATGATCACAGAGAAGCGAGGTCTAATTACAGATTGGAAATGGTTCGGCCTTCTCCAGCATCTAGTCACAGGTCAGAGGGTGCTTCTGGTACTGCAGATATCGTAGAATAAAACCCCAAAAGAGAAAACTAGATTGTGCTGTTGAAAATAGTTAATTTGCACCAAAAATCAGCTGACAGAAGAGGACAAAGAGTTGGATCCACAATAAGGGTCCCCCAAAAGAGTACTCTATATAAAAATGCCATCAATCTGGAATGTTTTAATGCATGAAGAAATATATCAGACATTTGTCTTCAGATGTTTCTACTTTATACTTCATTTATTTCCAAAGTGCTGCCTTTTTTTTCCCCACAACAACTGTAGATCCCTTCTCCATCCATAAAATTACTTAGGATGGCTAATGTAACACCCAAACAGAGATAAAAAATTGAAATAAGCATGCCACATGGAAAAACCAGACTAGGAAGCCAGATCAAACCTCTGGAGCTGTACAGAAAACAAACCACCATCAGAAGGTGTGAGCAAAGTGATGGAAGTGGTGCAGTGTGAAGCTGTGGGGGCTGCACCACAAGGCCTCTCATTCCCTCCGGAAGAGACACGCAGTACACGCTTTTCTGTTCAAAGAGTACTCTGGAGGAAGAGAAATTTCCATCTCCAGGTAACCAAAGATATCCTGAAAGGCAGCAAACACATTTTGCTCTAACCTTGACTCTCAAAGGCAGTGTGTTCCTCATAGTTTATGTTCTCCCTCCCCCAAAACTATTCACCAGTCTCCACAAACTTTGCCTCACTCCCATACCTAGACTGTTATGGCTGCTTCATTTCCACTGTTTTCTTTCTTACTGTTGATATCTTCAGGAAACCAAAACTTTATTGTGCATAAGATGCAGCTCTCATTATCAGCGTGCTATGGTAAAAATAGAACAAGACAGTGAATGCTGATTGTGAAATAATTCGTGCAGCTTTTCAGCTGTTGTTAAATTACCTTAAAAGAGAGAGAAAAATATGCCAAAACAAAGAAAGTTTATTCATGGAAGAACTGGACTGGCAATATAACTCTGATTAATGCTCATGCATGAAACATTTATGTATGGATCTTACACCACATACTGAAGGTTTGGGCCCACATAAAAATTAGTGATACCTAGAAACATCATGACTTTAATTACAGTGAAAAATTCTAAAAGCCATGTGCAAGGTAGCAATTCCTGATATTTAAAAACTACTAGGAAAAAAAACCAGAAAATTTTGATTTATGCTTCCATCTTTGAAGTCATTTGTGCTCCTGCTGCCTGATACTCTTCCTGAGGTAAAGTTTTAAGTGTACCTTCAAATCAGACCAAATGGATACTATCATGTTGTGTTACATTTCTGTCTTCACCCAAGAACTCAAATTATATTAGCTTCTAAAAGGTGTCTCAGACTGAGCCAGAAGACTGTGATGAGCTGTATAGTTTAAGCATTCTGCAATATAAACGTGTTCATATTATCTAGAATGATAGTTCAATAATTTCTGCACAAGGTGCCAAATTTTCAAAGGGTTTCAATAGCTGCACCACAAAATTTTTAACACATATACTTGTACCTGAGGAAAAAAACCTGGTGAGTCAGACATACATGTGTGTTTCTGTGTGTACGTTTTCATTTATAGAAAACAGATTGCTGTACTGAAACCAGTTAAGATTACCCTACAAAAATTTAAACAAAATTACTCTTTTTATTATTGAGGAGCAAAAGCTTTCACTAGCACAAATTAAAGTACTAATATTAAAGCACTCTAACAGATAGAAAGGAACACATAGGAGTGGATAAGATAGCTGCCCCTAGTAGGACAAAGAGCAGAAGCATTGCTACAAAGCTAAACCTGTTAAATCTAGCCAATGGGAGCAGCAGCGCAGCATGTCATGTAACCAGATAACAAGTTTGAATGCGACAGATTTCCAATGGATGCACCTCATTTTGCTTCAAAAATCTGTATTTCTTTTGCAGGCACTGCAAAAGCATGCCATACAAATACAGTACATTTATAATTCTTATAAAATTTAAGTAAAACCTCTCACAAATACACTCTTCACAATAATTCACAATGGTGGGAGAAAGTCGCTATACAAAATGTCTTCAGACAGATTTCCATGCACAAAAACATATTGGCAGGGTCTGTAGCTGGTGGTATTTAATGATTCTAATGGTCAAAGTTACTTTCAGAGGAAAACTAGGCAAAAAAAAAAAGGAGCGGGGTGGGGGGGGGAGTGCAGGGAGCAAAAGTGCTGTGGTGTCCTCAGAGGAACATCCTCCCGAGTGTAGGTGTCTTTCCTCCCTCATGCAGCAGATGATTTTCCTCAAAGCACTTTCCCACACTAACACAACAGGTTTTCATCAGGGCCTGTTTGAAGTCTCTGCTGGCTGGTGGTGCTCTTGATGTCCAAGTGTTCAAAAGATAAATTACTCATTGGTAGAACTGCTTTGTTAAAGTTTAAGGCTTGACATGCTTCAACGATCTCAGTCCTAGGTGGGAGTTAACAAAGCTTAGGAAGAAGGATGTATCAATCATATTGGACACAAAGAATGCAGAATTTACAGGCCACAAGGACATTTGGCAGAGCTCTGTTGAGCTTTGTGCTAGTGTGTTACGGAGTCTCCTGGGTCTCCAAATGGAAGCCAAAGCAGCAGCTGCAGGGTAGGGAAACAGGAGTGACTCTCATCCCATCGGCAGCTGCTTCCCGGGAGAATCTGGTGTAACAACAGCACAGGGCTGGCTGTGGGCAAGGCCATGAGACCCACAGCACAGCAACAGCAGTGTGGCTGCAATACAGGTAAAATACTGCATGGGAGGCTCTGGGAAAGGCTGTCCCCACAGCCTGGCTCAAAGGGCACAGAGCTGTGAGCAGAAAGCAGCAGTGTGGCTGCAGATGGAGCAGCCAAGGAGCTGAGCAGCAACACGACATCCGAGTCAGAAGGAAAAGAGGATAGTCAGAAGGAAAAGAGGATAGTCATGGAGTCGCAGCCATTAAAACCCACAGGGCTGCCTGGCTGTGGTCTGTGGAAATCGGTGAGGAGCAAAGGGCAGTCAGCCTTTAAAGCCTGCTGCCTGGAGCCTCATTTCCCTTTTCTTATTCAAATATCAGAGCAGTGGCTTCGATTTCTTCTGCAGCTGATTAGGTTAGCTTACCTGATTAGAAGAATGCTAGCACATGAGGGCTGCTGATACTGCTCCTTTGGAAGACCTGCGTATTGCAAATACCTGCACAGTTTGCAGTCCAATAATTTTGTTGGTAGGTCAGATTTTAGGTATAGAACACAGTCTTCTGTATAAGTCTATTTTGTGCCACTTTTGAAAACAAGAAGAAAGGAAGAACAATAGAGAAATAATGGAAAATTGAGAGAATCAAAAAACAAAGGAGGGAAAAAGGAAAAAGTACTTGTTCCTTAAGTTCCCCAGAAATAAATCATAAGAAAAAATCAGTTACTTATGAAGTCCAACATAAACATAGGCAGTGGAATAGTGACATACATGGTTAATGTGACTAGCTTAAACATATTTGATGAAAAAAAAATCTTGCTTCAAAATATTTTTCCCCCAAAACCTCAGTTCAAGATTTATTTACTTGATGCAGAGTGATGTGACAGAAAAATTTATTTTCAGGAAAGGAAGTTTTCTCGTCAACATGATATGTGATACAAGAGGATTGAGCTGAACAGAGAAGAGCCTTCTGCAGCAAAAAAAGACTGAAACTGGAGTTTGGATACAAACCCTTTCATGTAATTATGTCTCCATGTACAGGAGATAATTTCATGAATTCAACGATATTTAAAACAGAGCAAATGAGGGCCCGAAAGAGCCCCTGTGGTACATGCTGAATGTGAGGACTGAGAGCCAAAGTTACCACCAGGATCCTGCCAAGTGTTTGTATCTTTGAATATCTAAACATTTGCATACATTTTTATTCTGTCTTACAGACTGCATCTCAGTATCTGAACTGCAGAAAATAACATGTTTTAAAATACTTGTATTGTAATAACTACTTGTCTAACAGTTTTCTCCTGGTAAAAGTAACCATCAAAACTCTTGCTGCAATATAAAAACACCAATTGCAAAGCAAGAACGACTAACTGTGAAACAGAGATGTTACAAAGCAGCCCATGTCAAAATGGGCGCCTTTTCCGCCAAAAGGTTTTTTCGAAATGTAATAACTTCATCAGATCTTGATGGTACTAAACAGGGTCACTGGAACAGGCTCCCCAGGGAAGTGGTCCCAGCACCAAGCCTGACAGAGTTTGGGGAGCATCTGGATGCCCTGAGTCATATGGTTAAGTTTTAGGTAATCCTCTGAAGACCAGGGAGTGGGACTCAACAAGCCTTAGGGGTCCCTTCCAGTCTGAGATGTTCTGTGATTCTCTGATTCTCTGTGAACATGCCTGGAGATCTTCATGCCATCAGCATTGCAGGGTAACAAAGCTGGGTCTTGAGGTAAACAGAGTCTGCTGCTCTTGGCCATAAACTGTGTTTGAGAGCGTTTATAATACAGCCTGCTGGGCTAAACATGTGCTTAGATTGTAAACTAGTGGGTTTGAATGACATACTTTTATAAGCAGCTGCTCTCAGGCTGACTCAAGACTTTACTCTCCTGATCACACCACTCTTTTCAGGTCAAAGTTTCCAGGCCTAAGCACAAAGACAATTCTTCTCTTTAACAAATATCCATCTCAACAAATTTTCATAAAAACTTGATTGCTTGTAACCAGCTTAGATTGAGAGAAGAAAACATCTTCTTCGAGAAACAAGTCATGTTAAATCACAACATTCAGGGCCTGAAAACATTTACTAGCACCTCAGCAGAAAGAAAACAGGTATGCAATTTTCAGCTGCCTCCCTTTTTATGAAATGTATGCGTTGGCATCCAGAGAGTTTCTAATAACTAGACTAGGTGCATGTACACAGCAGCAGATGTTACAAAAATTTGCAACAAAAACCAGTGCTGAGCAGGCTAACAAAAAAAGTGCATTAAAGATTGGAAGATGGAGAAGACCAGAATGAAATCAGCAAAAATTTCTGGATTTGTGCACAAATTAAAATGAGATGCCACAGCCAGTGTTAAATGTGAGGTATCAGACCTAAATTAGGTAAAATTGATTATGAAATGAATAATTACACTCTAATAACATGCTTTTATCACTTTTAAATCAAAACCTAGCCAAGCTCAGCGAGCCTGCAGTATTTCTGAAGGGAAGAGCATTAAGCTCAGAATGGAGCCATTTAAACCATTTGCAAGGCAAGAATCAAATAGGCTTGATGGTTTAAATTAAATAGTTTATCCAGAGCCATCAGTGTAACTAGCACGATTGATATGGACACCGGGAGAGAGGCTGCCTCTGCAAGGAGGAGTACGTAAGGAAACTAAGGAAATGGGCAGAGGAAAGGAGCTGATGGGGAACAAATGATGAACCAGATCACATTTCTCTTTCCTGACATCCCCACCTGAGTCTCCCCACCCTCTCTTCTGTCCTGCAGGGTCTTCTTTGTCTACCAATGGCCATGGCAGAAGCTTGCCACAAGTGTGTGGATGAGAAATCTCAGAAATCTGCTTGGCCATGGGGTACTCCTGCCCTAGGGACATCAGAACATCCTGCTCTGGCTCTGGGAGAGCCAGTTCCACTGCCACAGTCACCCATGGCCACTGTGAGCAATGCTGCATTTCCCCCATTCCTGCTTATGGCCCCCCAGGTGCTCCTGTGGGCAATGGGGCCACTCAAACCTGCACATGTGTTTCCCATGTCTCCAGTACCTGCTCTGCTCCACAGCTTCTCATCTTCCATACCGCTCCCTCTCAGACCAGCTTTTCATCTAGGACACACCTCCATGAAATGCAATTATAGCAAACTCATTTTTTTCGGCAGTCTGCTGAAGCCTGACAGGACACAGCTGAGCTTTCACAGGGGCAATTTGCAATTTTATCCACAAGAAATACAAGGGGATGATCTTACCTGACTGAAATGCTATTTACACTGGCAGACTGGAGTTCTAACTCATTTCTATTGCAATGGATGTGCTAAAAATTATTAGAATTGAGTTTTAAAATGTTTGTTTGTTTTTGCTTTTTTGGTTTTTTTTAATCCATGGATATAAATGAAAACATGGCTTCATAAATTCCATCTTCACATGAAGAGAGGTGTTTATGCCAGTCATGCCGTAGTTTATTCTCATCACTCTGGTCATCACCTGTTTCTTTTCAAGCCAGTACAAATGCACAGTGTATCTCTTTTCCTCTTTCTTCTCACCATAATGTTAAATCATATAAAAATTTCTGAAAAAGTTAAACATCTAAACTTATTTTCCATGCTTCCCATTTTATACAAGTCTGGGGGTGACAAGTAAAAGGCAGTGTAGGATTTCTTTGTGTATTTTACAGGACAAAAAGAATGAATAGTAAGTGGCAGCTATATTATAAATGTCAGTGTACAAAGGCAACACTGCTTTCCTAGACACCTGCACTTCCTCCAGGCTTCCAAGACACCAGAGAGAGGCTTTTAAACACAATGGGAATTGCATCCTTTAGAGTCACAAACAGGGGTAAGAGTATTTTTGAAATTGCTTGGTTTGGCCATGCAGGGCAGAATGGGCACAGAGGTTATTTCTGTGGGGCAGTGGGGGACAAATGGAGTCACAGAGTAAAACCCATCAATCTTCCGAAAGCAGCAAGGGTGGTAACATGTCAAATGAAAAGCACAAGTAAAAAAACCAGGCGTTGTTCTCACATTGTCACTGAGGATCCTGTTAGCCTCATCTGTTATGTTTACCTCCAAATCAAAGACACAAAAATTTTCAGACAATTTGTACTACTGCAACTCTTCCTGTGGGTGTAATAGGAACAGTAATTAGATAGAGGTCACTGTCGTGTGACTTCTACAAACAGGTAGATTTTTTTATTTAGTACATTTTGAAGAAGTAAAGTTGTCTCATTAGAAGGATCCTGCTGACAGCTTCTTGTTAAGGCAACCTGTCGACAAGGTGGTGGGCAAATGTGCCATAAACTTTTGGCTAAAAACAGTGCATAACTATTGTGTTTGTCAGATATATTGCATACCCGTGGGGCTAGAAAATATTCTTAGGACATATGACTCCAGCAGGGCAGGACTCTACCACACAGCCCACAAGAAAGACCCCAGTTTGTATTAGCTGTTTTCAGTACTGGCATTAGACACCTGTAAGCCACAAAGAGCCTCCCAAGGTCTCCCAGGGTCTCTCCCAACCTTCCCAAGGTCTTTTTGTACAAGCCCTGTATAATGGATCAGGACCAACACCAGCAGGACCCCCATACGGAGTGGATCACACGTCACAGAAAATAATAGGTGTCTAGCACCACAGCACTCTGTAGAACCCAGGGTTAAAAACCTGATGTCTAAATCACAAGGTGCTCATGTTTCTCTTTTTCAAAAACATCATGTTTAATCCAGAGAAGAAAGGGAAAGAAGAGAGTAATTCTTAAGAAACAAATCGTTTTTCCTCAGACGTATGCTACCATCAAAACCAAACGAAGATATCTTGAATAAGCTTTCTTGTCTGGAGAGCTCAAAGCAATCCTGCCAAGTCATGTGTGATCTGTGAGAAATACAAATACCACTTTTGGATAAAACAGCATTAAATAAACATAAGTTTTGGCTATTAGTGACTCAATGCAGAAAATTTAAAGGATGGTATTACTAGCCTGTTTTAGTTTCTTTTTGTTATCCTGATCTCACTTTTTCATACAAATACACACACACACTCCTGAAAGATTTGACTGACTTAGCTCTTAGGGAATATTATCAGCTATCTAAACTGCCTCATATGAAAGATCTCTACTGCTACACTTTTACTGGCATCTTCTGTGCATGAATGAATAGCATCAGTCAAAGTGCAACTGATAGCAGCACCTTTGCTTCCTATTCCCACAGGAGCTGCTCAGCTCACCACGCTTGACAGAGCAGGGCCAGCCTGGCAGCTGGAGGGGCTGGAGGGGCTGGAGGTGCAGTGGCCAGCGTGCCTCGGGCTACAGCAGGAACACACTGCAGGCTTTGGTGGTTTTGATCTTTGTGTTCATATCCTCTGAGACAGTAGCTGCTGTAAATTCTTTGTTAAAATGCCTACATTGTACTGTTAAAATGTCTACTCAGTACATCGTTGTACTGTGGGAAACTATGGTACCCTAGAGGAAAAATGTCCCAGCCTTTACCTATCTAATCTTTCCCTACAGAAAAGTGAGGAGATTATTTTATTTGTAAATATATTAATTCAATAAGTAGTTTTTCTCACTTGCTTCCTGTCTTTTAACTATGGTGAAGACGCAGTGATTAAAATGAAGAATAAGTAAATCCTACATGTGTAGCCCAGTGGTTTAAGGACTGATACTGAGGAAAAACAGAATAATATTTTTCCATTTTCATGTGACCCAATCAATGGATTGAATTCTAAGCATGGTCACAGTGCCCTCTGCTGAAATGTAAAGCGCTACACAAAAAAAATAAACAACGTTAAAAAACCCAAACAGGCACAAGAATAACATCATTCCTATTCAAATATGAATGATAAAAAATAGTTTTGAAGAGCTATTTGGGACCTTAGGCTTTCCCTTCACAGCAATGTTGTTGGGAAACATTTTGTTTCCAACTGTGTTGCTCTGCTGTGGAAATGGTGCAGCAGAGCTCCCAAGAAAACCCACAGAGAGCACTGTTGAGGGACCTTCCCAGCCTGACCATTCATGAGGCTCTGGCAGTCACAGTCCCGCTGCCGGAGGCTGTCGCTGCTGGGACGGAAGCCCCTTCACAGCGGCCACTTCAGTGACCTGATGGGTCCCCACCTGACTCCTGCACATTCTCACAGGGTCAGCCCAGGTTTCCTGGCCGGTTTCTTGCGCCTTTTTTCTTAGTGGTTGAGGGAAAAAATGATGGCTAAGAACAGGAGAGAGAAAAATATCTAATAGATGTTTAAGTCTGAACCAATGTCAACTAATGAGCTTTATGCATTTGACATGTCTTTAAAAAAATGGATCTGGAAAGAAGAAATCTGTAACAGGCAGGGAAAAAAGGACTCAGATGCCCCTCCTGATATGGTGTGCTGGGAAATGCATGGGGCCTGAGCCCCTGCACACTATTTAAAGAATAGAAGTGGGTTAGGAACAAACAACTGCACAGGCTCAGCTACAAGCATGTTTGGAGCAGGCTGCTGTCCAATTATCAGCTGGCACCAAATAACCCAATGCAGTTGCTGTCCTCTGTCTCCATCTGTACCTTTCAATCTGCTACTGAAAGGCAGAAGCTACCCTTATTGCCATGCATATCTGCTCTTCAGAATCCATACACCAATGTTTGATGAAAGCATAGCTTTTAAAGAGAAAAACTCCAACTATCTAGCTGGGAAAGCCAGATTCCTACCTCCCAACCGAGTTCAATTTCTCCTACCTTCAGCACATTTTTCCTATGTTTTCTACAAGAGGCAACAGCTTCTGAGGTTTTGTTGTGTTTTGTAATTGCAATGTAAAATGGTGCGAGAGCTATGGCAGAGCTACCTGAGAACATCTCTGCTGGTTGATTAAACCATGATCCTCAGCCATGCTGAGAGTCAGCCTTAGATTTTACTGAACAGCCTGCTCTCAGGTTTGTGTTTGAAGATGGACGTGTCGGAGATTTTCTGTGAGTAACATCTGCAGTTTAATGTTCAGGTTGGAGTGGGAGCTAAGAGGCAAGAAAAACCTTTTCTTCAATAACTTGTGTTTTCTCTTTAAATTCTTCCTTCATTTCCCCAGCACTCCCATCCAGGATACTCTTTAGTCTGTGCCCATGGCAATGCACACTTCATATTTCTTATTGTGATGCTCAAATGATAGCTCCAACTAAGTTCACTCAAAGGTTATTCTAATTCCCTCCATCAAGATTTCAATTTAGAGGCTTACACTAAACCACTAATTAAAGTGACCTTTTTTTTTATTACAGCAAATTCATCTTAACCAGCTAATGTGATGGCAAGCCTTTGTTGCTTTGCCTGGCAGGGAGATCTCCTAAAATTGCAGTATCTGCTGGACAGATGCCAAGTGGTAAAGCAATCCACAATCCCTGCCATTTGGCACTGCCTCTTCTGGCTCCAAGCACGCTGGAGCTGCCAATACTCCAGCGTGCCAATACCCTCATCATCACAGACTGTAGCTGAGACACACCAAAACCACCTTTTGCAAACAAGCACAATACTCCCAGGGTCTGAGATACCCTGTACTAGCTAACACTCCTGAAAGGATGAAGAGAAGTTGTGTTTCAAAGAAGCCTCACTCCAAAATGCTTCACTCCAGAAATATTTGGCTACAGATTCTTTTGAATTTCTGAAGTTCTCAGCCATATCCTTTCTCTCTGCTGGCTCCAGACAGGCAGGTGTGACACCTCTACTTCTCTTCTGTGAGTTTGTGTATGGTTTCTCTGAGTATGAGACCACAGTATGCATGGAGGCTTTTTTCTGCATCTGATGGCAGTACTTGTAAAATCAGTAGGAGTAAATTTGGAGTTTGCAGATCACAGCACTTCTTGCTTCACAAGCAAGACCTTACTGGAGGCACAAAAATGTAAATTCTACAGGTCAAAGCAGCCCATAGCCCGATGCCAGTCTCCTCTTTAAAAATTTCCTTTAGAAAAGAACTTTCCTTTTTTTGGTAATATGCCTGGGAAAATGATTTTGCTGGCAAATGTGTTCATCTGACTGCATTTGCTTTTCCGCATCTGTTACCTTTTGATCTAAGTATCTGTTAGGATGAGAGCGTGCATTTCTCTATCTGAATCAGATGTGATAGCTGTGCTGAAAGCTGGAGAATTCGCTTCCCTGCAGTTCTGCAATGAATCCTGCAATCAGAGGACGGAAATCAGTAGCCACTGTACTTGTTTTGCCTCTTCTGCCACTGTCTTGGCCTAACACACTCTGTTCCCTGGCCCCTTTCACAGAAGAGCTGTTTCCTGCACAGGAACCTATTCCTGTTTGTGACATACTTTATCTGAAAAAGAAAAATCATCCCAACATTTCTTTCCTAAACTAATTCTCTTCCATGATGAATCAACTCTCTTTCTCTATTCTGTGATTCCCCCCACATTTCCCTGGGACAGTCTCTACACACCCATTAAAAGAAGCTTTCAG
The DNA here is from genome assembly GCA_003713295.1 of Parotia lawesii. Taxonomy (NCBI): domain Eukaryota; kingdom Metazoa; phylum Chordata; class Aves; order Passeriformes; family Paradisaeidae; genus Parotia; species Parotia lawesii. The sequence goes on from RAHM01000359.1 coordinate 398,126, forward strand.
GATGAGCTTTGGTGACTTTGCTGGAAATAAAATATTCCTATATATAAATACTGCACTGGATTTTAAAACCAGACCTGAAGACCTGGATATCCTATTCCTAGTGGATTATTATATGAACTACATATTCTTTGTACCAGTAAAATTGGCTTCCTATCTTCCAAAAAATTACGTACAATTGTATTCCTGTAACTTACCTGTCACATGAAAATTTAGCCATATTATAGCAATGTATCAACGCCAAGGAAAGGCAGAGAAATCTGTGAAAAGTCGGTGAAAACACACATACACCATGCCCCCACATACCTCGCTACCCACTGTTACATGGAGAAAGCGGGGTTTGTTTACTTTTTTTTTCTCTGAATCTCACTGATGCGTCCTCTGCATGCAGCTGGGTTCATTAATTGTTTATGAAGAAGGTTCACAGGCCCACTATAAGAAGTTGGTTTACAAGGAGTAGAAGTTAAAGCAAGAGTTAATGGACTTCAAAAAGAAAAGCAGAATTAAACACTCACTTTAGGTAGAAATTGCCAAATTACTTGTGCAACAATTATGAACAAAACCCCACACTTGCATTCAAACACTTGTTCCTATTAGCTTAACCTCACACAGTTGATTGTTCACAAATTAAGCATTTATTGGATGACAACTCAAAAAAAATTACAAAGATGGACAGGGTAATTACTGTCCTTAGAGATCAAGGATTTACCTGTACCTACACTGTTGCATCTCTGCCTAGTGAGAGACTTCATCTCACTCGGTACTTTCACTTTGCAGGCTGATTATAGTACAGCTTCATTACTTTTGCATAACATTTCTGAATTCTTAATGTTTACAGTCAAGATACAGAGTGTTTGGGTCTTTTAAGCCCATGACCAGAATCTGGTTAACCATAGGTGTGGGTTCACATATTGGTTACAGTGTATGTATAGTCACCTGTGAGAGAGAAAACAGGATTTTTACTCAAATTTACCATACACTGTGCTCCTAACAAAACATTTGCTTCCCTATTAAGCTCTGTACTGAGACTTTGTGCTCTGGGGCACTCCAGCAGTGACCTTCCTTAACAACCTCAGTTCTAGAAAATTTGTAATATCATTTACTCTTTCACAGGTCAGGCTTTCACAGGCAAAAGGGAACTGTTTGCACACAAAAATATTTCTGTAATTTTTAGGATCTTCTTTGGAAAACAGAGTAATACAGTTGTTTATTCACTTAGGCATTAAACACGCATAAATCTGGAAATTGCAATTAACTTAGGACCATTGTTATCTACTTATAAAATCAATAACTGTTAAACATATGTTTATTAGTGTGAACTTTGTTTATTAGCTTCCTTTTGGAAACTGAGCTTTTATGTCACTACTAACCATGATGCTATTTGTGTAGGACTGCCCAGGGCGGGAGCACGTGGTGGGTAAAGAGTGCAAAGTGACTGAAGTATGAAAGTAATGAAGTATAAGGCAAAAACACAACCAGTTATTCCTGCAAAGAGGGGATATTGACATTTCTGAGCTTCATATTGACACTCATTCTAATTCCATAATCTGCATAGCGAAGTGTTTAATCTGGTTCATTCAATGTGATGGCGATGGAAAAATTCCAACCCACCCTGACTCACAGATTACAAAAGGGCCCATTTGAAGCTCAGCAAGCAACACTGCACACGAAAATGGGGAGCAGAAATCAACATTTTTACACAAGTTCTGAGTTATTAAGTCCTTCAGTTTGACACCAAGAAATTGTGGAGTCTCCCTCACTTGAGATATTCCAGAACTGTCTGGACACAATCCTGTGCCATGTGCTCTGGGACAGCCCTGCTAGAGCAGGGAGGCTGGACCACATGACCCACTGTCCTTTCCAAGGTGACTGATTCTGTGATTCTGGGACATGGGCAGTGTCCCCACACCTGATCCCTATTTGCCAGAGATAATTCTAAGCATCTCTTTGATTTTGAACGTGTTGCTACAGTGTGAGTCACAAAGAGCAGAGAATTTTATGACAGAAGTATATTTTGAGTGATGACTCTGTTTAGAGTATCATGAATGAGTGTATTAGGTTGCTCAAGGAATCACTGGCAAAGGTATCAGTAAAGCAGGTTTAATATAGAAGTGAAAGTGTAAAAAAATTTGTTGGCAAAGTCCACTCTATTATTTACTGGATAGTTAGACCACACAGAAAGATCAGACTAAAATCTGAATCAATCAATCTAAAAATAAAATCCATTTAAAATTACATACATAGAAGCTGGGGATGGAAAAAGGGTAAGGATGGGAAAGAGTAAAGATTAAAAGGAGTAAGGGAGATTCTCCTATTGAATCACAAGGTTCAGAGTGGACGCCCTTGCCAAAATGAGCCTTGGACTTGACCAAAGGTTTAGGCCTAAAGGGTTTAACGTCACTTAAACTTAACAGCACTGAACAGCACTCAATCAATAGCCTAACTTAAACAATTTGACAGATGATTCTATAGAATTTACTACAAGCACAGCAGTAACTCACTTAAGGTCTAACTTACTCACAGATCTGAAGTACCAAAGCATCTAAGAGAGCATCGTTCACAGCACATTTGCTATAGCATATTCATACTTGTATGCACACAGACCCAGAGGAGTACGTACAAGGAGTATACCTGTGAAAAATTCCCCCCAGGTTCAATGAAGTTCTCACATGGGATGCCTTCGTGCCTTCTCAAGGGGTGAAGGGTTGAGCTGCAAGGAGGTTGGGGTCAGTGTTCGCTGTGATCCCCGAGTATCGTTCACGGGCTCCGAGAGGTGCCCGCTCCAAAGGAGATTCCTGGTGACAGCCCAGAGTTGTCCAGGGGAGTTCAAAGGGTCCCACTGGACACCATTGTGTTTAGGGTCGTGAGAGAATCGGCTTCAGCCACAGTAATACCCCACATCAAGGCCGAGGCCTAATGAGCATTTCTGAAGCCAGCGCAGCTCGAGGAGGCAGCGGGAGAGATGCGCCACCACAAAGAGACAGATTACATTCTGAAACTCAGAAAGGGGTGGGAAAACATGACAGGACCAACCCACTCTCTAAGAAACTTTGTAAACAGATTTAATGGAAAAGAAGGATTGACAGTTACTCAGAAAAATTTGCAGGCAGCAAAACGTTGGAAATACCAGAAATGGAAAATTCTATGGGAATGAGATGCTTAACCAGAGCACCATCCCAGCCCTTAAGGACTGAGAGGAAACTGGTGAGGGTCCCTACAAAGCAAAAAGACAAAGGTGTGAATGGCTTACAGGGAAAAGAGACTGCAAACAATTTTTTTTATATCTTCCTTTTCTTCCATGTTCAGCTATTAAAGCCTGACAATGAGTTCTTACTGTACGTTTGTCTGCTAGCTAGCAGAATCAACCCAGCAGCATTCATGCATGCTGGTATGATTCACGGGATTATAGATACCCATATCTTCTAGCACTTTTTATTTCACTGTAACAAAGTACAGAAAAATCTGGTATCAATAGATGAATGTTAAACAGAAGAATGTAACCAAAACATGCTGCATATGGAAATTCCTATTACACTATTAAAAAAGAAATTAAAAAGCAGAAATGTGCAATATATTCTACTGAGTGATGCTCATCATGGAATAATTTTTCAGGAATAGAAACAAGACCACAGATAACTATAGTGTTGCCTGCTATTACTAAGAATATACACCAGTCATTTGCACCAGAGCTGGAGGAAAACTGTTAGATCATAGTTCACACCCTACAGATGGAATAAACCATCTTTTTCTGAAGAACTTCACAGATATTAAAAAGATGATATCATCTGAGATCCATCTCCAAAAGCTACCAATTACACAAAACACACCCTGAACTGACTTTAGTGTATCTGTTGAAAATGTCACTGGAAATGCTGCACGGAAAGAGATAGTTGTGTTTCCAGCTGCTTATAGCAGTTCTAGCAAAGAAATACCACTTTGTTTTTATTTTCCGTTTAGAATACACTATATATAAAGCCAGGCCTTTGTATGAACAATTCCTCAAAAAAAGACTATAAATTAGAATAGTCATCTGTCGACTTATTCAACTTGGAAAAAGATGAAACAAAGAATTCACTTTCCGGGCAAGGCAATTAAGTCTGATTTGTACTCGTAAATACAATAGAAATCAAAAAAGTTAAAAAGTTTGCCTTTAAGGGGAAAGTTTATACAGACTGATTACTTTGAAATTGCTCTGTGATCTGACCAAGCCAACTTCTCACTAGTATATCAAATGTGACAGCTACAAACCTTTCAAGAAAAGCAAAAGTCTCTCTGAATTTTTTCATTACAGGTTAAGAGCACATGATAATGTATCGAAAAGGCTAGGCTGATCTCAGGAGATCTCGAGATTGCTCTCTCCCAAAATTCATAGCTGGCTTGTGTTGAAAGGAACCTTAAAGATCATCCAGTTCCAATCCCCCTGCCATGAGCAGAGACACCTTCCTCTAGAGCAGGTTGCTCAGAGCCCCATCCAGCCTGGCCTTGAATACTTAGAGGAATGGGGCATCTAGAGAACTTTCAACCTGTTCCAGTGCCTCACCACCTTCACAGTAAAGACTTTCTTTCTAGCATCTGACCTAAAGCCACACTTTTTCAGTTTGAAGCCATTCCCCCTTGCCCTATCACTACAAGCCTTTGTAAAACGTCCCTCTCCAGCAATCCTGTACCTTCAAGTACTGGGAGGTGGTGGCAGCGGCTTCTCTCTCCAAAACTGTTCCTATTATATCCAAAAACTACTTTTTAAATTTTTTTTTCAGAATTTCAGTATTTAAAAAAAGTAGGAGGGGAATTCTACGACTTGCCAGTAGGATCACGCCCAGTCGTGCAAGTCAATGGTCAGACAAAGCCTTTTTTTTTTTATTTAGCAAGTTACAGTTACTACAAATTTAACCTGCAAAATTGCAGTAGTCCCCAGCCATACAATTAAAAACCTCACGAATTTTCTCAAGCCAAAGGTGACTGTATGTACTTCAATACTGAGTATTTTTTTAGAATTTTAACTAGCCCAAGAAACACAGCAAAGAGAAGGCATTAGGAAAGAAAAATATGTTTGTGAACTCTAAGAAGGGTCAAAACCTTCCCACAAGTGTTAGAACAAGTATGACCAGAAGAGGTGGAAAAATAATGACTGGGTAAAGCTCACATTTTGAAGAAGAAAAGTTACTGCTTTTCATAGATATTCTGGCACTAAAGAGACACCAGGACTACCTTAAACAAATACAACCATGACAAACCTTCCTAAGACCTCCACTGACCAGCTACAGACCCAGAGAGCATCAAACCCAGCTGACTGGGCTTTTCAGTCAGAGCTGGACGGCTATCCTTAGATCTACATCCTTCCTTCCTACACAAGGTGAAAAGGAGTTGAAGGGAAGCAGAGGAAATCATGGGACTCGCCCTGAACAGGAAACTCATGCCCCGGGTCAGAAGTTATCTGAGGCCTCAGCTGTCACTGCTGTCCCACAACACACAAAATTAAGTCTGTATTTTCCTAAGCATGTCCTTGCCATCATCCTGGCTCTTTGGGGGTGGGTCTCTCATCCCTCATATAGTGGATTTCCAGCGGTGCTTTTGGCCAGAGAGAGGGCCTTATTGACAGTACACTTGATATGCTACTGGCTCTAAGTAATTTGTTCATTCTTTTGGGGTTTTTTAAAAATTTCTTTACTGCAGGACACCATTATTTGAGCAACGAACAGAAATCAATCTCTATACACAGCCTGAGCATAAAGAAGCAATTACAATGCCTTTTCAACTGGGCTTGGGGGCTCACAGAGTTTCAGAGATGAAAAGTGTCTGGCTCAGCCCCTGCAGGTTGTGAGGTTGAAAAGAGAGGCTAAGGTACATCACTGGCTTTAATTGCCACAATCACAGCATCCCCTGGCCGGCAGTCACTGCTGGAGATGGCCCAGGCCACTTGCTGTCTCAAAGCAGGGTCAGTTCCTCCACAGAAAAACATTCCACAGGCGCTCTGGCAATCAATTCCAGTGCTTGACCACCTACTCAATAAAAACTTTCCTTCTGTTTTTGTGGAATTGCCTGCATTTCAATGTGTGCCAACAGCCTCTTTTTCTCTGCCACTGGGCACCACTGAGAACAGGCTGGCTTCGCCTTCTTTACTCCCCCACCAGGTAAAGACATGGACAGGATGCCCCTGAGTCAATAACAATGCTGCATGCCTTGCTCCCCCGAGCTGAAATGACTCTAGACTCAGCAGCTCAGACAGGCTTTGAGATACCTGACTTTCAAGACAGGCCCCTAACTTCAGTCACCATCAGTGCCTCCTTTCCAGTGTTGCTAACTTGTCTCTGAATGAAGAGTAGGTTTATACTCCCCAAACTTCAGAAATAAACTGGTGTTTGAAGTAAGGTAGTTTGCATTATTCACACAGCATACATTATAAAATTACTTGCTACAAGAACAGAAGACACCCAAAATTTTATTGCCTTGTCAGATGTACAAATTTATTTATGCTATTTATCAAGTGTTTAAATTTACACAAAAGACAAACACTTCAACTTCAGGTCCAATTGTTCATCAGTAAGCCCTACATCAGAATACCCTTGACACTTCCAAGGACAATTTTTACAAGACGCTTAGAACAGCAGAATATCATAAATAATGGCCAACTTCACAAGCCTGAGGGTCACTACCTCATCACTGTTTCTCTGCTGAGCATAACCCACAGAATAGAGGAAGCCTTAAAGCCATTTTAATCCCCAAACACTATCACTACTGCACTCAGAGCATTTAAATCACACTGCCCTGCTTTAATAACACCAAACATTACATCTAAAGATTCATCACAGCTTCCCCTAACAAAATGACTTTTTTTTTAAACATTACAAGAGAACTGTGCATCAGAACAACTGCAAAATACACAATCATCCATTTGGCTTGGTTTTACAATAAAAATAATATCGGTCATCTATTTGTTAACTTCAACTCGTGTGTCTTACTCCTTACCCCTCCCTTCTCTACTTAGGAAACTACACTAGACCAGGCAGTTCAATTGTAGCACTGAGGTAGCATATTTTAATTGAACAGAGTAATAAGTTTGATACTGTGCCTCCTCTCCTTTAAAGCACAAAAAAAAATCCCCACAGTTTCTCAACATCTTTGGAGAAGAAGGCATATAGCTCATTTCCAACAGCCACTCTATTCTGAACTCAGAGCACAAAGCATCTCTGAATGGTGGACACATTATACTAGCTCGAATGAATGAGAATATATACAAGAAGAAGGAAATATGTCAGTTTTCTTAGAACTAGGGTTACATTTTAGCCCTATGGCACCTATTGTTCCCTATTATGAAATGGATCTTTACAGTCCCTGAAATCTAACTTCAAAGACAAGGATCCCGAAAAAGGGCAGCTGTGCTGCTGTTCTGAATGATTTTCACACTATTGGCAGAAAGAGCCAAATAATTGCAACAAAACCAGATGAAATCAAACGGACCTAATATAAAGTCAACAGGAATTAACAACATGAATATACTAAATGAATCAAAGTTAAGGCAGAAGGTATGACTGAATGAACTGAGAGCATTTTCCGTTTACTTAGAAGTTATAGCTGAGATAGCCTTAAAAATAATTAAAGAAAAACCAACACCCCCCAAAACAAACAAACATGAAAACAAACAAACAAACACACACACACACCAGCAAAAAAAACCCAAACCAAAAAAACCCACCACTGCAAGAGTAGAAGCTTAATTTCCTAACAAATCGAGAGTAACAGTAACTCAGCTTTGCCCTTCTGGCTAAAAGCTTTAGAAGACTAAGCTGAAGTCTAACTGTACTCAAGACTGCAGCCTTAACTTCTAGACTGTTTATTAAAGTAACTCTTACAGACACAGCTGTGTATTTAGAGGGAATAATAAACAGTGATCCTAAAGAACAGCAGTAATTTCCTGCTCTGCATGCCATGCTTGTACACATAGGCTTGTAAAACTCTGCTGAATGGTACACAATCCTCACCCAGCCCCAGGCTGGATCTCTGAATTTCTCCCTCCATCTTTCACACAGGAAAGCAAAAATTTTTACTGCAGTTAAAATCCCTTGAGTCAGCTGCATGCATAGGAGAAATCAAGTTTTAACACACTGGAAAGCAGACTGAGAATGTAACCAAGCTGACGGATAAATAAACTCCTAAGCAAACACCTAAACAGCTGAGGGAAAAATGCATAAGTTATAATGACCAATTCAAGCTGTTTATGAAGGCATTGATGTTAATCTTTCAAGTAACCCATAATGCACTCAAACACCTGTTATTAAAAACTTAAGGCTTTTATGAATACCGTCTTACATATAAAAGGAGTATTAAACAGAAGGAACTTGTTTACAGTAAATACAAACATCTGAAAAATCTCTGAAACCTGTTTATACAAATACTAATAAATTCTTTAATATTTTGTACAACTAGAAGGTGCACAGATTGGCATTCAAGCAGTCAATGCTGGCAAACATCTGTCAGACAACAACATGATTTACTTGGATAACAATATAGTTTAAAATGCCATAAATTAAAAAATAAGTTAGTTCACATTTTTTTCCCCAGATTTTATGTACATCTTAGTCTTTAATGAGATCGTGTAGCCTTCTTCAGAAGCTCGAGGTCTTTCCGACGGCTTTTGATTGCTCTGGCACAGCCATACTCTTCCAGTTGCAAAGGGACATACTTTTCTATCTGAACGAGCCCATGCCCAGCAGGACTGGTCAACAGCTTAATCCAGGATGGCTTAATGTTTCCTCTGAAGCCCAGAAAGGCCAAGCTTCCTGTGACAAAAACAGCTCAGCATTACCAAACCAGCCAAGCTCACTGCAGCACAACTCAGGACTGATTAGGTAGGAAAAGGCGTGCTCCTCCAAAATTCCTTCCCCCACATTATTCAGGACATTAGCTCACTCTCAGCTTCCCATGCACCTCACAAGGAAATAATGATTTACAATTTCCTTTTTCAATATTTAGTATTAAATTCCCTGAAATCTTAATTTGAAAACACAGCTAACTGACAGTTATAAAACCTGCTTTCTCAGACACAACTTGTGCCATCACTCTGAACAGATGAGAGCTACCCCATCTGGCCTATAAACTCATCATCTCTCAAAATACCAATAGCTTCTCATTTCTAGCTTCAAGTGTTTTTAGAACAGGAAACACTAGGAAGGCACGGGATGTTGCTTAAAAATAGATTTTCTGAGTGAGGCACAAAACACAGGCTTTAGGAAAAAAGCCTAGGACTCTTTTTGTGTGATCCACAGGCACAAAGAACTGCTAGTTACTTCTCTGTTTGCAACAGCTTCACACAATGGGGTAAAGGGGTTTTCTGCTGAAGAGCTGACACATAGCAGCCACATCAGTGCAAACTGGCAACCACCCACCACCAGCTGCATCCTTCTCACACACCCCACGAGAAACCCACACGCCAACACAAACACAAAGACCAAGGTGGTGTCAAAGAAATGTGCAACATTTCCACCAACCGTTGCTCTCAAGGTAAGGTGGTTTCGCTGTCCCCAGGGACATTAAGGCTTCTGCTAAATTATTAGGAATTGCTACATCACCTCTTGTGCTCAGCAGAATGATAGACCTGCAACAGGAACAGTAAAGACACAGCAGTTGTGATAAAACACATTTTTTTAATATTCTGCTACATGCCTTTACAGCTAGCTGCCCTCATAGTCCAATTCCTTATGAGTACTTATGACATGGAAATAGTCAACTCTTCCTGAAAGCAGTACTTAAGAATTTCTTGGTTTTAAACTGACTTTAAATTTAACTTCAAAATCATTGGAAAGCATTATTTAAACACAGTTTAACATTTTGAATCAAAAAAGCAAGTTAAGATATTGATACAAAATTAGAAATTTAAAATGCTGATTTTTTTCTGACACTAACTTTTTAACTTTATTTAGTGATAAAGAATTCTCTCCCTATAGGCAGAGAATAGTATGATATCTTTCACATAGTCCTTGACAGTGTCCTTATTAAACAAAAAGTTAGTCTTGTTTTAAGCAGTGTTATTACATGATGTTTTCTTAAAGAAAATTATTTTTGAGAAAAAAGATAGGCAACACTAGAAAATTTTAAGTGTTAAAAATCTGCTTAGTTTTCTTAAATAAGGCTAAACTATCCAATAAATTGCTCCTATGTTTCTCCTTTTGCCTCAACTTAGACATGTGTTTTGTTCACTTTCAGTGCTCGTGCACCGTTATCTATTCATCATTATCTAAATCCTTGTCAGAGAGCAGAGCTACAGCCTGCAGGACATACTGGAAACGAATGGTCATTGCACATACCTTTGTGGAATTCCAGATTTTAAATATCCATCTACGCGCCTAATGTCTACTCCAGAAAATAATTTGTTTCCCAACACTGCGCCAGTGCAGGCATCTACCACAACAGTAAGTATTCCATTATCCTTGAAGGAAAACATGGTATCATTGACCTGAATAGGAAGAAAAAAGAGAGAGAAAAGTAAATTAATATGAAGCAAACAGCAATTCTACTGCACTCTGTGTCAATCTTATCCTAGTTTAGATCCATTAATTTCCTTACAAATACTTGCTTCTCCCTAGCATCTCTTCAACTTTCCCTTTGAAAGGACACTGCTTAATGGGACTTCTGAAATTGCATGGGAGTCTTAAGTCTGTAGCTTCTATAGGAATATTGCACCTTCCAGGTAACTTACCACCTGCCTCAGTCATTGCTCCCGCCTTGGGAAGCTAAAATTCAGATACTGAACACCCTGGACTTCTTGACAATAACTCAGTTAATTGATCCCTGCAGCAGGCTAGTTCCAGCCCAGTCTCTTCCTACTGAGTGCTCTTACTGCTTTGGATACAGCACACACATTCCTGGAGAAGTCTGCAGCTGCAAAGGTTAAGCTGCTCATGTGCCATTTGTCTACCTGGATAACTGAAGGTTCAGCCAGGCCAACAGTGACACTGCAGAACGTGAGCCATGTACAGACCAAGCTCTGTGGTGTGAGGGTGTCTGCAAATGTTATTTCACCATCACATGCAAGTCTACTTCGGCATCTGAATGGAAAAGCAAACTAAGCTACTTTTTATACAGTATTACATCACCGGGCTTATTTGGGCCACATCAGAACAAATACAGAAATCTACTGATTCTTTAATAATAGCCATTCAGAGGACTTTAGCAAAGTTTAATGGCTTGTGTGACTCATCCCATTAAGTTGCTAATCTGTTTGCACAAGGACAATTTCAACGAAATGGATTTAACTAACAATTGTTACAGGTTATGTGTTCTGTTTATTTCCAAAACCAGCCATAAATGTATACTCACACAGATTTAAACACGAAACTGAACATTTTAAACTCTAAAGGGAACATTTTTCTCTTCAGCAGGTAGGATTCAAATATAAAAATGGAGCTTTGAAGCCTCATTTTCCTATGTTAAAACATTAGCTTTTTGACTTTGTTTTATAAACAATGAACCAATCTTTTCATTCAAGTGAAGAAAACTGAGGTCTGTATTATGTAGAGCTGTACAACTGTTATAATACAAACTGCTATAGTGATATTTAAGAAGAAAACCATAAAGAATACTTACATATATAAATGCTTGCTGACCTTTGCTTGATTCTTTTTCATCAGATGAATTAATCTGCACAAGGAGGTAGTTTTTCTGAGGATCACTGGTGAATACCATCTGGATATCAAACAAAAAAGTTAAGTACACATACTGATGTTTCTTCAACACTTTATCATGCCAGTTTACAACAGACAGCCCATGCTCCAAAGCAAACGTATCCATTTGTCAGGAGCATTATTTATGGTACTAGTAATCCTAATAAATATGATACCTATTTAATCCCTTAATTTCAATATTTTTCTCAGCTTGTATAGCTGCAACAATTTCAAGTTCATGCTAATAAGCAAAGATCCAAACAGAAAGAAGGTTGGCCATGTAGATCTCTGCAGCAAAGCTCTCCATGTAGCACAGACAACACTGCAGTGCAAGACATCAATCCATCTACGTCCCTTTTGTGTAGACTTGGAGCAAGAGTCAAACAAAAGAAGAAAAAACCCCTGAAACCTTTGTGCTACAGACAGGACTCCAAGCCTTCAAGAAGTCCAAGAAGATTAACAAGCAAATTAACCAAAGATTAAATTAAGCAAGATTAACCACTGCAAATTGCTAAGTGCAGTATTCTGTGCTGAAAGACTGAAATTTGGACTTAAATTGAGTAGACAGCATCACCAATTCAACAGTTCATGAAAGTTTCTGCTTATTTTATTTTACCTGAGTTGTGCCACATTTTGTACATGGTACAGTAGTTTTTTCTGGCATCTGCTTTATGACGGTTGGTACTTGGTAGTACTTTGGGTAAGCTTTTGCCATGCAATTACTTATCCCTTTTGATGAATCTTTGGTCACAATCTTGATCCTTTCACATCCCTGAGATGAGCAATAACTGTGACCATCCCTATTATATTTGGCTTGAAGAAATAAAAACAGTAATCTACACAAAAAGGGGAAAATAATGTAAATTAACTGGTGAAATATAGGTATTTATATTCAATCTTAACAGCTGTAGTTCATGATTTTCAGAAGCAGAGAAACTATGGTTTTCACTTCTGCACCACTATCTAAATGTTTCAAAGTATTTACAGTTTACTAGTGTTAGGAAGTCTCTAATGACTTATCTAAAATTCCCCACAATTAAAGGAGACATCAGTATAAATGCAGATGCTTTGCAAAGAAGAACCAGGCCTCAGATCAGTGGCTTGTAGGAAACAAAAACCGAATTGCAGAGCATGAATTTTTTCCTTGATCACAGATCTTTGCAGACATGCAGCAGAAATATTCAGATTCACCCACCAGCACTGGAGAATACAGTTGTGCTGGTTCAAATGCCTGGAAATGCAACTTAGGGTGTAGTGTTCAATAATGTTCACAGAAGACTGGTAGTTCTTCTATTACATATTAGACTGTTATCAGAGCAGCTCTTACACAAAGCAACACAAATGTCTGCTCAAAAACTACATTCGTGTATTTATGACAGACAGGCACAGCAGCAAGTAATGGAACAAAATAAATAAGAGAATAAATTATAAATTTAGAAGCAACGTTTGCAAAACACGCAAGTGATGTACATAGGACTTAATTTATTGAAAGCTGACTTTATCTAAAACCTCTCAGAAGGGTCTTAGTGGCCTCTGTCAGAAGTACTTTTGAAAGAGAGACTAGGACTTTTAAGTTCTTTTGAGACAGCTGGAAACAGACTAGGATTTTCAGAAATATAATTTTTAAATGTTGGAAGAGAAAGCTTCTTGGAAATTTTTAGAATTTTGAGTTTAACAAGAAAATACACATTTTCTCTGAAAACTAAGAAATTAAATCCTAAAAGGCACTGCTCTGCAGCACACCAGATACTGTATTTTCCCCAGACATGGAGTAGGAAATATCTTTGGCAACTGTGGTGCTCTTGAAAAGTATTTCAACAACAAGCATGGTACTCTGGAGATTTAAAGACACATAAACATTCTTCCAAAGGGTTTTGGGGCCCTTCTCAACAGCTTTCTTCTTATGCAGGTGTCTCAACCAGCTACTTTTAACATTATAAAACTGGACATTTCAAGGTTAAACAACATCTTCCCGTAGAGTCAAATTACAAGAGTTACCCAGTACTGTTGTCAAAGTAAAACCTCTTGTCTGATCGATTCTTTTCAAGCTCCACCATCGAAGATACAGGAGTGTAACGCTCCACCTTGCTTGACAGAGCAGATGACCGCCTTTGAAAGGCTTCCAACACTATAAGAAAATCTGTCTTTGGTTGGTAACAAAGACCAACACGAATCCAGTCATTCCTAAAACCAAAATAAAATGTATGAGTCCTCGTACAAACAGTTTAGGTGTCAATACAGAGCAAACAGATCACTCCAAGAAAAAGAAACAGGCACACAAAAAACTCCTAAATCCCCAACCAGATGATTCAATTTGCATGGTCTTTCATTAACACTTTCATAACTCTGATTCTCTCAGGATACATTCGATTATATACTTCAGAGATATTAAATAAGTTTATCTGCCAACAAAATCAGGTATGATAAACTATTCAACTGCAATTCTGCTCAACTTTACTATTTGTACATTTTCTTCTCCAAAGGTGTTTCCTTAAAGACTCTGTACTGGACAAGTGTTTAACTTCAGGTGCAGGTCTATTCATACTTACTATCTGTAATTACTTTTCATACTTTAGTATTTGTAATTACGAAAAAAATCCCACACCCAAGCCCTGGTCTTCCAGAGGGTTGCACTCATACACAGTAATTCTGTAGGACCTAACTTCATAAGTACTGCCTTATGGATCAAAGCTACGAAAGAAAGTAAACATACTTGTTGAAGTTAATGAGATATAGATAGGTGACATTTGGAGCTTTTCCATTCCAATGTATTGTATAGCCCTTTTGGAGCATCACTACTGGCTGGTATTGCTGAAAGGCAGCTGCTCTCTGGTTAATACCTCGAAGAACCATGGGATTGCCCGGATACTCATCTCGGACGATAGTCATGGAAAGATTCTGTCCATTCCAGGTTTGGACATAAACCTATATGATATTAAAGAGGGTGAAAAGAGGAAGATTTGATCTCTTTGCAAAAGAAAATGAAATAGTGAAGCACAATCAGCACATTATTAACCAAAATGCTGCAATTTGATGTTCTGAGTTATGTAATGCACAGATCTGTCCTGAATAAAAGTCTTATTAAAAAAATTATTATAGATCTTTCCCATTTTACAGACCAAAAAAGGTATGGAGGAAAAAAAATCAGCTATGATACTTGGCCACACAGAACAGGAATCAGAATGGGAATCAAGCCTGTAAGACTTGAATTGTGAAATCCGAAGACAGGTAATTTTGTATTTCTTACACTATCTGACTCCACAAAGAGTTCATATTACAGATTTGCCCCAAACAAAGCCAAAAGTACTAGCCTGTGCATAGTTTCCACTGCAAACCACTCCACTCCATTCTGTGATATTAATGCATTTGGGGTGTTGAATCAAGTAATTATCCATTCGGCCCACATAAGTATCCCTGTAGCCAGTCACTGAACCATCTAGATCATGAAATATTGAGTTCTTGTCACCATCCAGATCTCCTTCTTCAAACCAGGGACCAGGTTTTCCAAAGAAGGCTTTCAAAGAAACCTGACAACAACAGTAAAATTTTTTATTTTTTTTCCCCAGGTGAAACACAGACTAACATTTGTACATGTGCAGAAACACAGAAATTTGACAAAGCTGATTAAAAACTTTATGGCAAGGATAGCAGAATCTTGCAAAACAGACATGCTGGGTCATGGCTCAGGTAATAGGCTCAGGCTAGCTCTTGCTTCTGAACAGTGTTAATATTTACTGCAGAAAATTAATTACTAAGGATATACCAAACCTCACAAAAATTTCCTTTCAGCTTTACCACAAGACACGGATCATTTATTGTAACATATCCTACATGTCTCTTTGTATTGGTTTTTTGCTCAGGAGACAAAGGATACACTCTGGGTGACTTCCAGTCAAGAGATAAACTCTGGAGTAGGTATGTACAGAAAGGATGACCTACAGCTCTTGTCTGCGTATGTTAAATACAAGAAAAGAAAACCATTTACAAGACTTAAGGAAAGCTTGTAGTAAACTTACGTTTGGACCAAACTTCACAAGAGAAATGTTATTTTTTGGAGTCATCTGCCATGGATTTTTCATCAAGAATCCAACTGCACTGGTAAATCTATCTGGAGTTGGCACAAAGTTTTTAAACGTACACTTGGTAAGGTGAATAGGTCCATCATAAATCTGAAAGCCTCTGATTGGAAATGTCCTGTTGATGCAAGCAAATATTTATACCATCCTGTAACAAAACGCATGATACACTTGAATCTGTACCAAATACATTTCCTCTCAGAGAAATCAAGAAAGTAACAATTAGACAAGACTCACAAGATAGATTTTAGTAAACGAAATCTGGTTTCTGCGCTTCTCTAATGAGTCAAAAAATCCCCTACTCTTAAATTTTCCTGTTAGCAGAGCTATCACTGGCCATTTGCAATATGAGAAATACAGCAGAAAAGTAACACCACCTACTCTGATTGATCACGGCAACTGGAAGTGCCTGTAGACTGGAGGAAAGCAAACATCACTTCTAACTTGAGGAAGTAACACCCAGAGAATGGCAGGCTGGTAAGGCTTAGCTTGACCCTCCAGGAAGATGACAGAGCAGCTAATCCTAGAAACTATTTCCAGGTGCCTGAAGGACTGGAAAGTCATCAGGAATAATCAGCATGGATTCACCAAGGAGAAGCTGATAAACTTCTGGGATGAAATGACTGGCCTGGTAGCTGAGGCGAGAACAGTGGATACAGTGTACCAAAACTGCAGCAAGACTTTTGACACTGTGTTCCGTATGATCCTCATGAAGTATGGGCTGGATGAGAGGACAAACAGCTGGGCCCAGAAGGTGATGGCACAGTCTACTTGGAGACCAATAACTGGTGATGTACCCCAGGGGTCAATACTGAGTCCAGTCTTGTTCATTACCCTTATTAGTGATCTGAATGATTAGGCCAAGTATAGTCTATGGGCCAAGTTTGCAGAGGGCACAAAACTGAGTGGAGCAGCTGATGCACCAGAGGGTTGTGCCACCATCCACACAGACCCTGACAGGCTGGAGAAATGGGCAGATGGGAGCCTCATGAAGTTTAACATGGGGAAATGCAAGGCCTTGCACACTGGGAGCGACAACCCTTTGTGCCAGTGAAAACGACCTACGGGTCCTAGTGGAAACCAAATTAACCATAAGCCAAACAACATGCCCTGGCCACAAAGGGGAAAAAGGCATCCATGGCTGCACTGTGAGAAGTGTTACCAGCAAATTCAGGGAAGTGATACTTCCCGTTTTTTCAGCATTGGTGAAGCAACAGCTAGAGCACTTGTCCCCAGTACAAGGCAGATATGGAGATACTGGAGAGTGCAGAAAAGGGCCACAAAGACGATGAAGTCCCAAAGAGCATCTCTCATGGGAAGAAACACTGGGAGACATGTTCAGCTTGGAGCAGAAAAGGCTCAGGCAGGAATCTCAATGTATAATACTGTCCGAAGGGAGGGTGCAAAGAAGATGGAGCCAGGCTATTCCCAGTGACAAGACCAGGAGCAATGGGCACAAGATGAAACACAGGAGGTCCCTGCTAAACATCAAGAGAAACTTTTTCACTGAGAGGGTGACTGAGCACTGGCACAAATTCCCCAGGGAAGTTGTGGAGAATCCATCCTTGGAGATATAGTAAGGACACCTGAATGTGGTTCTGGAACATGAGCCCTAGGTGACATTTCTTGAACAGGGGATTTGGACAAGATGACCTCCAGAGGCCCCTTCCAACCTCAGTGGTTCTGTGATTCCACTCAACAAGACTGAATACCTCATATCACCACCACATCAACTTCTCCCCTTTAAATGGCTGAACAGCAAAAAACTAGGGTGCCCTGAGCCCACTTCACCCTTTGTCCTACTTGGCCAAGGATGTGAGGGGCCAGAGCCTGGAGCCATGCGGGCATGGCCAAGACACTGTGCTATGTGATACCATGTTACATCATGGCTAGGAGAGGAGGTGGGGGAAAGGGACTCTCTCTCATTTCCTCAAGGGAGGGCGTTCCTTTTCCAGGGAAGCAGTGGAGTAGCACTGGTCCTGACCAGAGGATTTGTCCACTGGGAGAAAACCATGGGGTGCTGACAGTCTGTTGGCATTTTGTTCTTCATCTTGGGGGCCACCCAGCGCCAGGTTGAGTGGTAAGCATTTTTTTATACATAAATCACCTTTTTGTACACTTTTGCTATTAATATTGGTGCTATTTCTGTTCATTTTCTTAACCTTATCATTTCCAGTAAACCGTTCTTGTCTCAGCTTGAGATCTCTGCCTTTTGTCTTTCTCACCTGTGGAGGTGGGGAAAGGGGAGCGGCTGCATGAGGCTCAATTTCCAGATGGGCTTAAACCAAAACAGTCTTCTTTCCTATCCTGTGGCAAGGGTAGGACTTTAACACTTACTGTGTTAAACAAGCATCAATGCAAGTCAAAGAGAATGAGAAGGATCATGGTCACAAATCGTGATTTGTCACAGACAGACTGCAGTCTATAGTCCCAAACTGACCTTTGAAATTCTTTTACCTGAAAGCTCTCTTCCAGACCCAAATATCTTTTACGGCTAAAGTTTCATTTAAGTAGGATAATTAAAATTGCTACAGAATAGTAACCTGTGGAAGCATCAGATGAACCTGCCTCAGCAAAAAGGTGAGAGTGACACAGCTGCACACATAGCATTAAAAAAAAAAAGAGCATCACTTTCAATGGAGTCTTAATCTCTCACAGCTCAACCATGAAGGGTCTTTACATCTGATACAGAGACTATTTCTTGTATTTCTACTCCCTTCATTCATGACATACTTACCGATTTCTAGGCAGAGTGCGTGTCTTGTTGTCTATTCCTCCAGTTCCCACATACTTATTTTGTCCACCTTGAAACCCGTAATTCTTGCTCTCCCCTATGAACAGCGACTCTGATACCTCCTGGCTGGCACCTTCATCATTTGGGAAGCTCCCATCACTATCAAAGCAACATCAGAGATAAGTCTTTAGCCACGACTCTCCAGCAGATGATAATACCAAGGCATAGTACTACTTTTACTTCTCTAACAGTCCTCCTCAAGCAAAGCAGCATAGGCTTTATGTACAACACACAAATAGATTTAATCATCAACATTAATAGAGGCTAACTCCTTGAAATGTTCAGCAGAGCCAAACATTAAAAATTCTAACTCCCTTTGTAGTGCAGCACTTTTTTATTTACAGCCCACTTTTGGAATCTTAGAACCAGTCTGTCATAATCTAAATAGCAGCAATTATAGCTCACTACCTGAGTTACTTGATATTTTTCATTAGAAAGAGACCTTACCCCTGCTAAATGCTAAAAGAAAGGGGGTGCCCTTTCTTTTCCATTACTCACTTTCAGCTGGAAAATAAAATACTGCCCAAGGAACCACACGCTACCAAGAATACCTGGATAAATATAGCCTTTCTGGTAAACAGGCAGCAAACTGAGGTGTAAACCAAGTACAGGTTGAACTAAAGTGGAAACCTTGGCAGCTGTGCCAGTTTACAGCCTCTATAACATCATCTGCATGACTGGAAATACAACCCGGCCCCAAACCGGAACTGCAGCCTTATGAAAGTATTCCTATTAATTTTAATAAATGCATGTAGATTTTCTAAGCTTCTAAGCAAGGAAACACAGAAATGATTAACAAAGTACTCACCTAGCAAATGTCAAACCTATTCCATTGTCTGCAAACCTACAAGAAAGCCCAAAGAATCAGTTGTTTTTTCTGAACTATCCTACAATTGGCTAATGTAAGAGCACATCCTGCTATGCACTGAAGAAAGCTTGAATTTTTCTATAAATGGAACTTAGAACCACCACGCACTTAACTTTTCTAAAAGCATTGCTGTAGAAAAGTAATTAAATAAATTTCTACACATTTTAAGCAGGACTTGAGAGCTGCAGGGAGACAACAGAAATCCCAGTCTGAATTTACTGTCTCTACCAACTCTTAGGCTTCTTTTTACTACAGTTGTTTTTTTGCTGTTTAAGGCAAGTTCTCATCTAATCACATAAAAACTTGCATATTTGAAGTAGTAGGATGGTATGAAAGCTAGTTATGATACTGACAAGTTCCTCAAGTTAACCATCAACCCTCTCCTACAACTCTGTTGTAATGTCCTTTCATAAACAAAGCTTCAGGGAAAACTTCTTAACAGCACGCAGCTGTTTGCTTCCGAATACCTACCCAGAGTTTTGAATGAGGATATCCCCTCCCCTGACCCAGGCCCCATGATCATTGTTTTTGAAAGAGATTAATCTGTCAATCAGGGCAGCAACTCGGGGCTTTTCAGGGTCTGCATCTTGATGAGGTCGAAACCTGGGAGAGATAAACACTCAGTACAAGAAAACTTTTTATTTTACATGTGCCATATATGTTGCTCTGGGTAAGCCTGAAAGATAAACACTCATCTGATGGGCAAATTCCACACTGCTTCGTGTTTGGAATGAAAGCAGCTAAAAGCAGGTATAGGTCTGGCTCTCTATTACTAGAAAATTACGAGTCTTTGGGATATAATGAAGCAGGAACGTGAAACTTCTCTTTTCCGGTAACTCTCACAGGCTCTTGCTCAGTCTCCCTAAGTTTCTTTAGCTGCCTTTAGCCTCCCTTTATCCCCCCTTTATCCCCTGTTTCTTTTTGCCCTCCCCACCTGTACTGAAGCATTAATGTAGAAGTTTGATGAAGGGAATTAAAAGCTCCTTGCAAGGACACACAGGGCTGACATTAGTTATGCAAGCACAGTCTGGACATTTGCATAACTGGTCCTTCAAATGTTTCAAACTCTTCTGACATACAGGAGTGCTTCCTCTTTAGGTGTGCCTGAGATTTTTTTTTTATTGCATTGCTACAAAGATGGTCTTGTACAGTAAATTATGACTGGAATCTAGTTTATATAGTAGGAAGAAACAGTCTGATTAAGAATTGGTGACATTTTCACTTCATTATCCCCAAGACCCCAGAGAAAAAGTAGCACATTTTAAAAAATTGCAAACAGGCATTTTGAGTGGGTAAAGATAACGATGTCTGCTGTCCCAATCATCTAAAATGTTTTTGCTCAGATTTGGCTCTAGCCCCTCCCCATCCAAGGGAGAAAGGGGAAAATAGGTAAATGTTAGGTTTTGATAGTCTCAGTCTCCTCAATTAACACTTAAACCCCTCCAGTCTGGTTCTATGTACAATGATTAGAGGCCTCACGTAGTTATGCAGTGCCTCATTCCTTTTCTTTCTGCTGTGAAACATGACCCCATTTCATGCACCGAGTTTCTTGCATCCTCAACACATTACAGGCTCTCAGAGGGCATTCTGACCCTCTCAAGTTCCTCTTGACTACCTGTAATGACTGAGGTAAACCACAAGGGTTATATGGGCTTTCTGTCAAAACATGGAACTAGCAGGTTCATTTCCAAATTATGAAGTGTTGAGGATCATCAAAATTTGGAACTTTCCTCTTTCCATCTGCAGCAGTCACTCAACCGTCCTTGTCCTAAACACAGGTCAATTGACAATAAAGATAATCCTACGAACCCTATTTTCAGTGCTAATGCTTAGTTGACACAACAAAATATTGACAGATAGAGTTATCCAATACTTTCATTTAGCCACTATCCCGGGCTATTTTATTTGAAGCTCAGGAGAAGACTAACCAGGCACAGTATAACCTGGAACTTTCCTAGACTCTCCATTACTTTCTCTCACTTTGTAAACTAAAGAAAATGTGGTTGATTGTACCACCTCCGCAAAGAGTCTTCAGTAGAACTGTACCACTGAGCTATGACTTCCAAGTCTAGAAGGAAAGGCAGAAACATTCAGCAGCAGGAAAGGCGAGTGGATGCATTACTGAAGCCTTTTTCTAACCATTAGCTAAAACTGAGTCACAAATCAGAAGATCATTTTTTAAAGGATTATTTTCCTATTAGCAGGAATTCCAGAAAACATTTTAAGCATGACAGTAGAGCATGTTCAAAACAATGTCTTCTAAGAGGATGAAAACTATCCTGAGCAAAAGCTCAGAAGAAACCCAAATCCTTTAAGAGACACCATCTCTGTTCCCAAAACAGATTAATAACTGACGGAAAAGAACATATATGAACTTACTATTTGGGTATAATTTATACATTATTTTATTGTTTTAAAAGGGTTTTTTTCCATATGAATGTACGAGCAGTCTCAAAACTTTGCTATTTTTCACTCACGTGAAAGAAAATATCCTTTACCTTGCATTGTTGTCCAAACAAAGATATTCTCTGGGATCATCAGCACTAGCATTAGTTGTTTTAACACCCTTATCAATGAACAAACCAGCCTGAAATAAGCAAGGAAAGAAAATTCAGACTATCCAAAATTAAAGATAGAGTAAACATGAAATTCTTAAAATTTAAGCATTGCATTCCATACACGTTAGAAACTCTTAGATCTTTCAGTTTGGCTTTAATTGGCATATTGTCTAAGGGAAAACTAGCTGATTAATACAATAAACCAGTCTGTGCTAAAAGGAAAGGAATTATTTGTGATTAAAAAAAAATAATGGAAAATGATCGAAGTTCACTTCTAATTTCTTTCACAACATCTATTTAAGGTTTTCCATTTATTACCAGATGCTGTTCTGGAAAATCTGGAAGCCAATCTTGTGGTGAAATCAAATTATTCTCATAAATGAAAATAAATAAATAAAAGAAAAGAAAACCCAAAACCCACTGTGAAAAAGCCTTTGTATTTCACTTTAAAACTAAACTACCTTTACTACTAAAGATTATTTTGGTCCAAGCAGTCACAAGCTTGAAACTCAGTATGAAACAGTATGAAATAAATTACTTGAGAAAATAAAAGCATGAGGAAGCATTTGTGCTCTTTTACCTGAACTACATACAAATGCCTGCAATACTTTCAGCTCTGATCCAAATTATGATTAGAATTGAGTCTTATACATGAGCAGATTCTCAGACCTGCTGGAGGACTTCTCTTTCAACATGGAATTTCAGCACACAAACTGCTGCCCTTGTTTTAAGATGATACTAGCTATACAGCTGAAACTCTTTTCTTCACAATGCACTTTCCTATTCGGTATGTTTTAATTCCAATCTGAACAAAATGCCCTACGGTCTCAAACACTGTTAACACAGCTTCCATAAAACATAGCATCCCCTTCTTGGTATCCCAGACAACCAACTGTCAAGCAACATCAGTTTCACTTGGCAAAAAATCCAATAATGATTCTATGAGGTTTCAATGGTTAAACTATGAGGCTCTCCTGCAGCAACCAAACATAAATAAGCATTTATTTAGAGTTAGGTGGCTTTGTAAATGTCATTATGTTTATATATACACACAGCAGCTAGATTCCAAACGAAATACTTTAAGGACTTCAGCTGAAGTGAAACTTTAGATGAGACGTGGAAAAGGTTTGAAATTCATACTAACAAAACACTCCTCAATGACTGTAGGCTGAGAATTCCATAAGATAACTGCTGCAAATAACTGAGCTCCTGATGGCAACATCTTAATCTCTAGCCAGACTGCGTCACCATGTGCAAACACCTGAGTTACTACACATTGGAGACTCAGAAAAATAAGTTGCAGCTACCATAGCAAGCTATTAGATGAATCATTACTATAATAAACTTTGATTCGTCAAGGATCAACTTTCTTCCTGAAATGCTACTTCGGAGAAAAAGTATTTTATTAGAAGTATTAATTGATCTTAGTCGTTTATGTCTTACAAGGATCTGAAACAGTGAATACTCAAAATGCAACTAGAAAATACACCCACGCTGATTATACATTTTTCTACAGTACAGTTCAAACACAGCACAAACTATCTCCTAATCAGCTTAAAATGCAAGCAGACAAGTTGTAATACAGAGAAATAAAAACTTCACTTTTTTTTTAATAACATACTACATTACCTTAAAATTAGAATGAACCCTGTTGTTATAGAAGATTCCTAGGGGTGTAAGCTCTGATTTGGTTTCAATGGCTAAACTATGAGAATCTCCTGTAGCAACCCTGTGGAACAAATACCATATTCCAGCATCCTGCAAGTAAGGAGAGAATAACATTACTCGTAAGTGATTCTGATACTACTATTGGTGCTGATACATCTATGCACAGAAAAGTGTATGATAAGTTGAACTTCGATATTTTCAGTAAAGAAGCAAATAAAAACATAGGCCAATGGAAGTGTACCCAATGGAATATATATTTTAAAATAAAGTCCCCAAACAACGATTTAATCAGTGAAAAAGTGGCATTTTGCAAATAAGGCTATATTCTAGTGGACAATATGAACTAAAAAGTGGTTTGCTTCTCAGTGAAGCCCTTTAACACCATATATTTAAGATGTTCTAATATTTCAAAGCAGAAAAGTGTCCAGGTTAATGTAACTTTTGCATTTCAGTTATGCCATCCCACACACTAAATTTTCCTTTACTAGTAGATAATATTATTCACAGTAAGATACTCAAAATAATTCCTCCTCTCCTTACTGTTCCAGTCTGTTAAGGTTGGTTCATCCTTGCTCCCACGGAAATTTAAATGGCACAGCCAAAAAAACCCACAAGAGCTTTCAGAAGACAGGAACAAAAGCACATCAAGAAATCCGGCCAGTTCGGGGCACTGTGCCAATATCATGCAGTAATAACTTTAGTCTCTGTTCATTTTCTATACTTTAATATCTCTGCTCTTAAAGAAGCTGGATTTATCTGCTAAATGGGACCCACAAAATGTGCCTTTCAGTGACATGAGCAGTTTGTCATGAATTACACCCATACATCTGCATTCTCAAGAGGTAGCATCACGACAACACCTGCACAGCAGACACCCAGAGGCATGAAAAATTGTACCTGACCACAGGCTGAACACCCTTAAAAAATAAGTCACCCCACAAGGCACATTAAAGGGTTAAATGGTAGCTAAAGACACACTGAGTGCTCCCTCTCATGAGAAACAGTCATCAACCTTTCCGAGAAACATGGATAAAGCCAATTCACCCTGGCTTAAAAAATTTCATGCATTTCATTCCAAGAATATACTAATTTTCCAAACAGTGCTGGAAAATCTACTTTACAGTAACGTTCCCATCCCAGTGTGTAATGATGACGCACTGATGTTTCTGGTGATTAACCATTACAAAGCAAATATGGATGTTCCATTAATAAAAATACCAAAATCTTACCTCACATATAATTAAGTACAGCTCTGTGCTTGGCTGACTCAAGTAAATTTTATTCAAAACACCCCCTGATGCTTGAAAAATAGACTTAGATAAACTTAAAAGCCTGTAAGCATCTGCAAGCATTCAGAAATATGAAAAAGAGGTTGTTTTTCTCTTCTCTTCTCTCTCATACACACAAAAACAAAAGAAACATCTATTGCCTACACAGCCTTACAATAGGCTTCACTGCATAATAAAGAACCTGGGGTAGGAATGGAATTATTTGGTTGTGAATTGCTCTAGTTTATACCAGCAAAAGCTCTATAGTGCAGAGTCTGTATGAACACAGTTGAATTATTCTGTTTCTGAAACACAGTAAGCTGTGGTCCCTTTACCCTAACGTGTTTACATCCATGCAAGGGAGGTATATCAGAGTGGCTAAACTTTGTAACAGACAAAAGTTTTTTCAGTTTTTTTGCTCCCGTCAGGCACATCCTGCTAACAAAAGGAAGTGACATCTACTGGGATGAGTTCTTTTCTACACAGGCAGAAAAAGACCTTGCAGGACTTAAGCACCAGATCAAAGAAGCTGTTAAACTTAGCCTTAGCCTTTAATTTTAGGCAATGCCTAAACTAGGTATATTACATAAAGCAGGCAAAATAGAAAGACACTCTGTTGGTCAGAAAAGAACTGGTTTAATTTGGTAGGTATGTCCAGATCCTTCCTAGTGGCAAACAGTCAAATAGAAAAGTTTGTCAAAACAAACAAACAGAAACAAACCCACAACAATAAAAGCAACAAAAATTAGACCACACAAAAAGCAGAATAAAATTTTCTGATTTTTTTAATACTCTAGGTATTTCAACTCAGTTAAGTATTTTGATATTCTATTTACTAATACCAGTTATCTGTTAATAAATAAATTACCTATTTATATAAATGTTATCTGCTAGAGACAAATGTTATCTGTGGCTAAGAACACACAGGCTCATATTCTTCCAACACTGGAGCCTTTGCAACAACAACCAACAGCCTTTCCTGTTTTCCATTCCCACTGATCTCCTCAGAAAAATACAATTAAAAACCTGACATATCTCAGCCTCTCACCCAATACAGGACAGACCCCAGTCCCCTCCTCCACTATATGTACAGAGCTTTACTTCACAGGCAGCTATGACAAGATATTTGCACTAATACAATGTTCAGAACACGCAAAACTGTATCAGCAGCCACAGGCTGGAAACAACTGACTAACCACTGACAGAAAAGAAGCGTTTTAGCTGTTTCTTACAGAATGAACACCTTTTTGTAGTCATTTTTCATTCCACTGACTACAGCTCTTGCAGAGCTGTCACTAAACTCATGACAACCTACAGAAAACACAGACGACTTAGTATGAAATGCACCAGTTCTGTGAAAATAAAAGGATTTCTACATATACACATTGACACTACTGTCAGGTCTATTAACTACAAAGAAGAAGAGATCTCCTCTGTTCCAGCCACAATGAAGATTTTTAGCATCTCTTAAATGCACACCTAGACACACCCTGCACTTTCAATGCCAATACACTGCCAAAGATAAAAAGATTCATATATAAAAAAAGAAAAATATATTAGCATCTCTTAAATGCACACCTAGACACACCCTGCACTTTCAATGCCAATACACTGCCAAAGATAAAAAGATTCATACATAAAAAAAGAAAAACATATGTATATCTGGCAGTAAATGTTACAGATTTTACAAAAGCCAGTGACGTGAGCAGTTTGTCATGAATTACACCCAGACGCCTCACCTGTGAGCCTGCTGCTGCATTATTTATAAGATGATTGTTGGGATGAGAAATCCAGAATGTTGAAACAGCCCTGAAATATTATTCAGAAACAAGTTATTACAGAAAACCTCTAGCTCCAACAGAAATATCTCCCCTTTTTAATAAGCGCATCAGAAAAAGCTAAACTGATGAAGAAACTACTTCACATTCAAAATAAAAATCACAAAACCTCCCACATCTAGAAGTCAAAAATGCCCTTTTTTTAGTTCAGTGCACAGTATTGTATTTAACGTTGTGCAGATATCCCATGCAATGATAAACTGTTTTAAGAAGCTTTCACAAGAAATAAGTAGTATTCAGAAAAAATAGTAGTGATAGCCTGGGAATGTACATACATTCATGCAGCAGTGAAGATGTTCAATAGACTTTCAAGGCCCCAAGTATCATATGAAACAACAATATTCCTACAAACCAATCTTTTTTCTTTTATTAAAGACCAAACGCTAATTTTTTTTTACCATTTTTAAATACCAATACTATGTGAACTACATTCATTAAATTATAGATAAAAATGTTTCCATCTGTATTTTGTCAAGAGGTCATCAGCAGTTTAACTGCTGCCGCTGGTTGGGTTTTACTTTTTCATCATGACATACTCACATGCAGTCTGTGGCTGGCACTGGAACATAACTTCCATATACCTTTTCCCTAATCCCAATACACATGCTGCTGTTTCTGTCTGTAGGTAGAAGAGTGCCTGGTTTTGTCACTAGCCCAAGGTTGTGGAACAAAGTATTCCTCTGCTCAATGCCATCTTCTATGAAGAAACAGTGACCTAGTGTGTCGTAGCCAATGGTGTCCTTTATCTGTAGAAACACAAGTTCATTATGTCAGTAGTAACAGCACTTACTGAGATTTATTTGACAAATACCATCTAGTTTTACTGTCTTGACACAGCTGCAGAGTGAAGTTTCAGTATGAGCAGCTCAGATGATTCAAGCACATAGTTTTATTTATCCCTTACAAACACACTGCTATGTCTGGAGAGCTTAGCTGCCTTACAGCTGTCTTACAGCTAGCTGCTGGAAGAATCTGAAAAATCAGAATGGTGAGAACTGTTAAATTACTGTTTGCAGTAATTTATTTATTCACTGAAGTAAGAAAACCATTGCTGAGCCTCGGATTTGCAGAAGGGATGGGATTATTTTGGCATCTAAATGCTCTTTATAACATTTATTTCAACATAGTACGTTTTACTCTCCTTGCACCTACCAGCAAACCATTAGTTGCATGAACAGTCACACATCTGGAAAAACAGTGATGAATGGAAAGACCTTCCAGATAAGTTTTATAAGCATATCCTCCTTTTTCATCCACATCCCCACAGAGGTGAAAGTGAACAGGGTAACTTCCAATCTGCTGCTGGCCCATTTGCTTCAATTCCACATAGGAGAGATGAACAGATGTAAAATTCTTCAAAATCTAAAATAAACCCATGAAGTCCAGAGTGAACAACCAATTATTTGCTTTTTAACCAATGGAAATTTTAAGTTAATACATCATCTGCCCCAGATGTACAGAAGCTAGATGTATACAGTTGCCACAGGCCAACATAACAAAAGTTAGAACAAACATTACTGTATTGCTGTACAAGATGCCTTACAAAACTGTATCCTTCATAAATAAATTTAAAATTTAAATCTCCATGTGGCTAAAACAGAGGATTTTTCACCAGACATATTGCCACAATTTACTGTTTGGTCTTTGCCAGGAGGCACATTAAATACTCTTACAGGTACTGTCCAACCAAACAGAATCTGGATGTGTCTGTAATGAAGCACAGTCCACCTGGGACAGGCTTAGCCGGACAAAAACCACAGAATGCTGCAGACTCAAAGGAACATGTTGAGATATCTAGTCCAGTCGAGAGCTTGCTGCTGGGTCAGCTTCATAAGGCAGCTGTTCCGCACACTGCTCAGAGAATACCTCCAGTCACAGAGACGCTCATGATGTCAATTGGTTCTACCCTTTCATTTCCCCAGTATGTGAGCATTATTTGCCTTCTTTAAGCCTGGTCCCATTGCCTCCTGTCATATCACTGTGCACCTCCAAGAATCGCTGTGGCTGCTCTGAACCCTCACCAGTACCTGAAGACAGCAACAAGATCCCTCCTCTCAGCTCCCCATCACTCATCACCACATACTGCCACACACCACCTTTCCTCGACACACCCCAGTGCATCTACATTTTCATTGCAAGGGGAGACAGCACTCCAGAGAAACACCTTTATTAAGGAATATATGAAATTACCCTCACAACCATACAACTTCACAGTAAAGTTACCGTGTATGAAGTAAAATCATAATGGGGCTGTAACAGTAATGCAGGAAAGAGAAAGCATTTTCTTCCACCTAACCTGCTATGAAAGCATAAACCAAGTGCAACAGCTAAACTGCAAGAAGCTAACATAAGAGGAAAAAAAAAAAAAAACAAACTAAACAAAAAAAACAGAAACTGAACCAAAACAAACCCTTACTTCTTTTTTTTTGTAACTTCTTTTAATTAACATACCTATACTGAGTATTTATCAAAAATACCAATCTTCATATGTACTTTGTCCTCTAGGGAAATCAGCAGTACTTTTTTTTTCCTCCTCGTCTAATTGAACTCTTAGGGTTTGTATGCCTAACATAAAGAGGGATGGTCAAAACCAGGCATCCCTCATTTCTAGCTCTTACTATCGAAAAGCACCCAAACTGCAAACCAGTGCCTCTCCTCACTGCCACTAAGCCTCCTTTAGGCTACTGTCCTAGTGACCAGTAGGAAATGCAGGATGTTGAAAAGCTATTACACTTCTTAATGTCTAGGATCCCTCTGCTTGAGCACGTAAGATTAGCATAAGCCAAAAATGCTTTCGTTTTTATGTTGAAGTCTAGGTTTGGCAGTAGTGAGCAGACACTCGCTACTCAGAACAGTCTCCTGGGAACAATTTAACTTTGATGAGTCAAAATGTTTGTTTTTTCTTCTACCTTCCAGACAACTGAAGGTCTGCTGTGTTTACACTTTTGTGGTAATCAAAGTCACACTTTGCAAGATTCACAGCTTCTCATTATCTTCTTTCATGACATTATATGAACATAAAAGGTGCCTTGGGTCCACCAACTTTCTTCCATAAAACAAAAGCTGCCACATAGTAGGCAAGGGCTTATTTTCTTTCCCACTCTTATGTCCACCACTATGAAATTAAAATCTGTATCCAAACACATTAGAAAGAGATTTAAACTGTGATGACCACACAATGAGCACAAATATATTTGCAATTAAAATTTGAGACCTCAAACTTCTCTAGCATCAGTCARGCACTGTTGCTCAAAACTTTCATCTAAAAATATAAGTGTACACAAGTTTAAATACTAGTTTCTATAACACTACTTTCTCTCAGCTTAGTTTATGTTCATAATACAATAAATTAGAAGCAGTTTCCTTTACATAACCTTAGTACTTTCAGATTTTTAAGAAACTAAATATAAAAACCCATGGTACAAGTCAGTTTCTTCCTTTTCCATCCCTCTCTAGTGCTCAGGTTCAGATGAGATAATCTTTAGGATTCAATGCTCATCACTTGGGGAGGCAGGGAGGCAGTGAAAGGAAGGAAGAGAGATACAAGGGAGATCAAGTTTTATTCTGCAATGTTATAGGATGCACATGCATGGATGTCACTTGCACAGTTTAATCCCTGCCATACAACTTTACAAGACCTGCTGGGCATTTCTAGAACAGTTTGTGCATTATTCCCCTTCCTTCTGCAGACTAAGTCTTGAGGAGTTAAATTTGGGGAAAGCTGAGAACAAAGTCATTTCCACACAAAGCAATTGAATGAATTGATGTTCTGTAAGTTTTCAAATCCCTTGAAGTTTAACATTGATCTTTTTGTGCTTAATATGCCTTTATATGACAGAAAGTTAATTTTAGAAGTTTTTCAAACCTTGATATGTCCACCAAATGTATCATAACTGAAGAACTGACACTCCTTTTCACGATAGCAGGTATTTTCTGTCTCCCCCTTTATTAGGATGTTTCTTGTAAGAACTCCAACTTCTGCTCTCATGTCCACTCCATCAACTACTTCTCCTACATGAGGAAACTGAGGGTTTTCTGTCCAACAATAAGTTTTGAAGCAGGGGGAAAAAAAAAGAAAAAAGTCACCACTGATTAAAACCAGAATCAACTTATACAAATAAGCAAGGTAACTGCGGCAACAAAACCCATGTGTTCCTCTTCCTTAACATGCTGTTACCTTTTAGCTTTTCTTATGGTAGCTGTATTTTTCATTTTAATAAGAAACCAATCCTTAAAAAATATCAACATTTTATTTGCAAGTGCATCTCAGTTTCCATCCAATAGTTTGTGAACAGAATGGGAAAAAACCAAAGAAGAGTTAAAATCAATCCAATGTATCAAACTTTTAGTGAAACACAGATGCAGACTTGCTTTGAAAGAAAAAAGATGCTGGCTGCTTAATCTGTTTCAAAGACAAATTAAGAACTGAAAGTGAAGTCAAAACTCTGTTTGAAAATGCTGTATTCATCCCTCCTAAAAGAAAAAAGGACTTGCTTTCCTAACTAAATTTCCTCTTTCTTAGGTAGCTATTCAGAAGACGCATAAACTCAAAATTAGGAAAAAGAAGATAATCTGGTTTTACACTCTTCTTCAAAACCCCAACCAATTTCTTATTTAAACTGAGAAAACTATCTGATTCCGTAAACCTTAAAAAATGCATTTATGCATTTAATGATACCCTGAATACAGACTATCACTATCCCTTCAAGGCTTAAAAAAATGGTATAAGCCTATACTACCACAACATGAAGCAGAACTAAGAGTTATACCAACTCTGTATCTGCTGCTGAGGGTTTAAAAAGACAAGAGATGTCTGTAAATGGGACTGCACTCCTCTCCCTAAAGGCTTAACTATTGTTTTTCCCCTATATTTTACTAGCAAGCCAGTAAATCAAGTGAAGAAAGAGCAACTAGGGCTCCTACAACACAATACTTTTTAGTTTTCCTACTACAAAAAGGTGAAACCAGCTAAAAACCTAGCAAAACAACACAAGAAATCATTTCAAGATGGCACATTCTTCATCGTGTCAAGTTTACCATTACATAGAAAATTCATTCTTTGTGGAACAAATATGTAGGGTGGTGTGGAAATTTTTAAAACTGTATATATTACTATGACAAAGAAAACTATATTGAGGGTGGCAAAGAACCCCAAATGGGCAAGCTGACTGCAAGCTTATGTCCTTTAGTATCTTTTTAATAGTTTAGCTAGGATTTACTTAAAAAAAAAAGGCATTATTTTGTATTTTATGCCATACTGTAAATCTTGTGAAAACGTTTTTTTTTACAAACCTTTAAAAGCAGATACTTTTTCACAGAACATGACTTCCAAGAACAAATAGTCTACACACACACTATTCAGTGGTGACAAAAAACTTAAATTTCATACCGCAACATTCAAGTTAAGTCTGCTCTTTAAAACACTGTGCAAAATAAAACACATAACACGACACTTAAGAACGAAGCCCAGGAAATATCACGCTCAGTAGCACTAAGTTAGCTCTACAGTTTCACTCAAACTGGTATTGTCTGATGTATATTAACATAAATGCAGATATGCTTTTTTCATATCTGAGACTTCCCAGTGCAGTAAAACATGTGATCCATGCTAACAAACGTGTGAGAAGCAAATTTCACTGCCAGAAGGACAGACAGACTGACAGTCCCTTAAGGCATAGGTGGACAGGGAAGTCTGAGGGCGTTGACACAAAACTTCCGAGAATGAAGAAGGAGGAGTTTAAAGAAGAGGAAGTCGCACTGTGCAGAAATTAATGGGACAAAACCAGACTGCAAAGAGCACCCATGAGCTGCTGCAAACTAACACTGCAAAACAACATGCATTAGTTTGTGCTACGCACTGATGTTGCAGCCCACCAGGAGTGAGAGGTAAAGCTCCAGACCAGAAGCTGGAGGACACCAAGGAGGAGGGCAGCAGCATGGAGCAGGTGTGGAGCAGCAGAAGGAAAACAGAGACGCCAGCACAGCTGGCAAGCCAGTCCCCCGGGAGGCTCTTGTGATGTCAAGCAGAATGACTCAGATAATAAAAAGGAAATACTCAACAACATGCATGACTATTTAGTTGTGCATCACACCCAAAGGAAAAACAGACTGCAACTACTCAGGGATATCCTGTGAGAGCATAATCTTGGAAGGGCCACTTATTTTATGACCATTTTGTTGGGGAGATGGTAGAAAGGAGACTGAGGAAAAGGAGAAAAAAAGAAAAAAGGTACACGTTCAAAGACTCCAATTTTCTTCTTTTCTTCCTGCTTTTATTTCTACGTTTTTAACAACAAAAGAAACAGAAAAAAATATAGTGATAACAGTTCAAAAGGTGAGAATGACACTAAAGGCAAGGGAAACAGTAATGACCACAACAGCTATTCAAGCATGTATAAAGAGAACTTGTGAAAAGACAGAAAGCAGACAGGGAAGGAAAACAATCATAAACCTATTGGAAAAAAAAAAAAAAAAAGGCATTCAATGAGCCTAGGAAGAAATGAGAAAGAAAAGTTAGCATGGTGAGCTGTGAGGCAGACCTGACATACAGAGTAATTCTATAGCAAAGAGAATTACACATCCGTGCATATGGCAACAAAACCATACAGCAACGGGAGAAAAGGCTGCTCTTTACTGCTTCCAGTGCAAGGGCCTGTCCAGCAGCAAACACTTATTCCACACAGATCTTCAAGCAGTGACTGCTCTCATACCTTTGACTTTAACCTGATGCTTGGTACACTCCGGGCAGGGAAGGAGGGTGAATTCCTCTGTCTGATACATTGAATAGTCTGTGCTTGCAACCACAATCCTGTCTCCAGGCTCCCAACTACTAACATCATCCAGAAGGTTCAGTATTACTCCACCCACCGCTTCCACCTGGAAGCCTGATATTGGGACACCTAATCAAAAAAAAAAGGAAAGTAAACAAATATAAGATTATATTCACCTTTATACTAAACAATTCTCAAGAAGATACTAATAAAATATGCATGAGATTCTGCAGGCCCCAAAGCCCTCTAAAGTACAACTCTGACCTCAAACATGCCAGTGAGATGCCTTTACAGCCTGTTTACTTATTGGATCTCAAATGAAACAAAGGGAAAAGACAGAACTAATGGTGACAGCAAAAACCTATGTTTGGGGTTTTTTGGGGTGTTTTTCCCCAAAAAACCCTAGTATCATACGGAAGTAATTTGTAGGTCCAGCTACCTCCGCTTGTTTCAAGTGACATTTTTTTTGCCATTTGAAACTGCACAGATGTAATCAAGGACCTGGAAAACAAAGTAGAGGACTTTCTTTTTTAAGCACAACTAATAGAACAGTTTGGCAGACTAAATGACACACACATGGAATTTCATTAGCTTATGATGAATTTGCATAAGTTCTGCTGCTTTTGCTAACTCTTGAACCTAATTCTACAGCACCAGTAAGTAAAAGACGTATTTTGGTGGATTATTTATTTTTTAAATGTAAGTCCATACATTTTCATGGGGCTGTAATGAACAGTAAAGGGATAGTACGAAATAGCTCAACTGCTTAACAAATAAATTCATGACTGCCATAAAAAAATTTTTGAGGAAATCACAATAGCATTTAGTAATTCTAAAAAGATAAAGAGATGATTACCCATAAAAACTCAGATCAAAAATATCTTAAATTTAAAAAAAATGAATAAAAGATAAAAGCAAGGAACGGTAAGTCTTCTGGCTTTTTTATACCACAGACTCAACTTTGTATCAGAACAGCTGCCTAAAGTGCAGCACTCTAACAGCAATAGAAAATTGTAACAAGAATAAAACATTTCTTTTGGCTTCCATTAAGTTTTTTCTTTTTTAGTACTATAATCAACATCTCAGACGCTTAGATTTAAAATATACATGACTGCCAAATTCCTAAAATAAATTCTAAAAGTTTCAGAACTTACAAGACTCCTATCTTCATCTAAATATACTAAAATTTAAGACTCAATACTATGCTGCTCACATACTGTATACAAACAGTGAGAAAATAGGTAGTACTGAAGAACTGTGTCCTCCTACTTCATCCATAGCAAGAAAATACAACTTACAGCAGTACTCAAAAATTTAAATTGCAACCAGCACTTCCAGTTAAAAAAATGGCGCATAAAGTATTTTTTTCCCCCAACTGTAGGATTTCACAAAACACTTTCCTACCATCATTCCATTCGCTGTAAGCTCTCACAACAAACTTCTGACCATCCACTGTGAAAAACTCTTTCTGAGCAAGAGCTTTTCCACCAGTGCTGTGGTTTTCATAGTTTCTCACTGATTCATTACAGGAAGAATTTCCACCACCTATGACACCAACTAAAGCCCAGGCTTGCCTGTGAAAATCAAAAGTAAATGTTTAAATATAATGGCCCTTAAAAAATTCTTTACAAAACCAGGAAAAGACAAGGAGCATAGAAGACATAAAAACCCCTTCTGCCTGCTGTTCCAAATTAATTTTAAAATGCAACTTCAACACATAGAGGAAAATGGGCAAACTTAACTGCAGAGAAAAATAGTTTAAAATAGTTGGGTGTCCTATACACAAATTGACAAATACTAGAGCTCTTACTGGAGAAGACTTTCATACACATTTTTAGTCAAACACTCAACAAGATATACATTTTTCCAAAAGCAAATTGCTAGAGCTGAGTGACAAAAGCCACACAGGATGCTACTTCCAAACAGCTTTAGCAGGGCATAGGAAGAGCAGGAGGCAGTGCCAATGCTCCTGCCATAGACCCCTGCCATCAGCCAGCAACACCCCGAAGGAGCGGTCAGGACTCCAGGGGACCACATGTTCATCAGGCCAGGAGGGATGGACACAGCCAGCAACAGCCACTGGTGTTTGCCCCAGTGCTGGACAGGCAATAGCTTTTGCATCTTTCAGGATTCTCAGACCCAGAGAAGGAAATGCATGCTGTTACATAACCTTTGTACAAGATACCACTGACGTGTAAGTGTTTGGAAATTAAAAGCAAACCACACATTGCAGCAAGCTGCCACCAAGTTCAAAAAAACAACTTTATTTTGCTGTCCTTTACTGCTCTGTCATGCCATGACCATGTGTGCAAAGGAAGCAGTCGAGATCATCTATTAAAAAGCCAGACAATTTTGCATCATTAAAGTTGAATCATTCACCCCAAGTGAAAACAGTGTCAGCTAGCTGGACTGCAGTCTGTTGCTAATGGTTGATTCAAAGGCAGATATTAAAACCACCTTCAATCCAGCTGCCTTTATTTTAACCCTTCTTGATGTTTTTGTTGATTGGGACAAAAAGGCCAAATGATACTTTAGCATTAACATGTTCACAGGAATGGCACATACTGAGCCAGCTTTTCAGTAGCAGCAGCAAACAAGCTGAACATCTCACATACTGACATTTAAAATAAAGTTATTTCGATGCATGTTTTGCATTCCATGTGTTGCAGGAAGAGGGAGAAGGGTGAGAGGGCTGTAACGGACTATGAATTTCTACGCTGCCTTTCACTAGCTTTAGAGGTTTAAGAAAATGACCCTGCTTTTCCTGAGTGAGCCATCAGGGAGAGCTTCTCACCTATCTTCCACTGCAGAACAAAACAATTTTATGTGCTTACAGAGCCTTTACTGACTAAGGAAAGCAGACAAGAATCAGTTCAGCAGAGAAGGAAAAAAGGCTGCTTCTTCCCAGTTACAGGCTGAAGAAGTTCCTCATTTCAGACAAACTGGCGTGGAGGTCATGGGCAGAGACAAACCCCAGAAACCTACACCTCTGAGGACAGGCTGGGCTGGCTGCACCACACCCTGAACAATCTGAAGCCACACAGGCTTCGCTGCTTTCAGAAAGTGGTATTCTACTATAGGACATCCAGGTCCTGGCACTTTTGGCCAAACTGCTTCAAAAGCAAGAGCATTCCATCCCACACCCCTGTGCTTACACAGCCAGTGACACAAATGTATTCCTGACAGGAACTGAGGTCAGAACATGCCATCCTGACTGACACCCAGCCCGCTTCTGCCAAAGCACAGGGAGGAAACTAACTGGAATCCAGATGTCAAGGGATAGCGAGGGATAAGAATAGAACGGAAAAACTAAGTGACGAATTTCCTGGAAAACACTGGACAATACAAAGAGGTTTATACAACACCATCTCAATAGAAGATGAAGAACAGACTGACAGGCAGCTAGGAGACTGGGTATACTTTTCACCTGTATTGCCAACACAGAATCGTTTAGGCTGGAAAATACCTCTAAGACCACCAAGTCTAACCCTGAATGATGGCCACCTTGTCAACTACACCACAGCACTAACTGCCACATCCAGTTGCTTCTTGAACACCTCCAGGGATGATGACTCCACCATCTCCCTGGACAGTCTGTTCAAATGCTTAACAACTCCTTCCATTAAGAAATTCCTCCGATGTCCAACTGTAAACCTCTCCTGATGCAGCTTGAGGTTAGGTCCTCTTGTTCTGTCACTGGTTGCTTAAGAGAAGAGGCTGACTCCCACCTGTCTTGTAGAGAGTAATAAGGTTCCTCTGAACCTCCTTTACTCCAGGCTAAACACTGCCAGCTCCCTCAGCAGCTCCTCACAACTTACATTCTAGACCCTTCCTCAGCTCTGTTG
Organism: Parotia lawesii; assembly: GCA_003713295.1. Classification (NCBI taxonomy): domain Eukaryota; kingdom Metazoa; phylum Chordata; class Aves; order Passeriformes; family Paradisaeidae; genus Parotia; species Parotia lawesii. The sequence goes on from RAHM01000359.1 coordinate 435,465, forward strand.
CCCTTCTCTGAATTCACTCCAGCACATCAATGTCTTTACTGTAGTAAGGGGCCCAGAACTGGACACAGGACTCAAGGTGTGGCCTCATCAGTGCCTGGTCCTGCTGGCCACACTATTGCTGATACAAGCCAGGATGCCACTGGCCTTCTTGGCCCCCTGGGCACATTGCTTTGTGTTGCCCAGAGCAGCGTGGACAACCCTCTGCAGCACAAAGCCAAGCTCAGAACACGCACTGCAAAAAGCCATTTGCAACAATTAAATGAAGAGCATAGCAGTATAAGTTTCCTGCTGTAATAATTCCTGTTATATCTCTTCTACTGACTCACCATCCAAATCCTGACCAACTGAAAGAATGGCCAAAAGATATAGAAACACCTTGTAACTGCATTTCAATTACAAAATAATTTTACAGGTCAGTTCCTTTGAAAACTCAATGGAGAGGCAATGTAGTTTTATTTCAACCGTGCGGGAGTATGAATAAGATGTTTGATACCTGGGATTAGCATCCCTTAGAAACAATGTTTTGGGTTGGAAGGAACCTTAGAGATCATTTAGTTCCATTCTTTGCTCCTCCAAAGTCATACAAATCAAAAGCTTCACCTAGCAACTGTTATCTATCCATGTCTTAGAACAAGAAAAAAAAAATCGTTGCTGCACCCAGTTTTAATTTCTATAAAGAACAGTGGAAGCAAGCAATTACGATTAAATAATTAAGTCTGTCACAATACCAGTCTCTGCACTGTACTGCTAACTGAATACTATTACTGCAGCACTACATACAACACCAAGAATTCTCTGAAAACTTTATGGACTGTCAAAGTTCAACAAATCCCTCCACAGCAGAATCTGCATGTCATCTTTACTCAGCACAAAATAGAAAATAAATTACTTACCTGTAACTTAATCCTCTGACAAACTTACTTCCCAGAAGATTTTGAATAGTCACTCTGGTTTCCTCCAAAAGATTTTTAGCAGCTGAATCTCCTACAGCAATAGCAATAATGCGACCAGGATATCCATTTCTCAGTAAGCTCTGGAGCTTTAAGCTGTCTTCAGCAAATTCATGAGTATCAAATTTCAGCACTTCCAAAACCTCTGCTGTATCCTGATCGATCACTCTAACATTAAGTCCTCGGGAAAAATTCTTTTTAAATGTATAATGACCATAGGCCAGCCCTGAGAAATATATAGTCTTAGACAGAAGAGTCCATGATACCTTCTGGTGCCCATGCAACTCCAGTGTTCCTTCAGGGCCCACGCCAATAAATTTTTGGCCAAATTCTGGCACATCAGCACCTTCGTTTGACTTCCCATACAAAATAATAGTTGCTTTGGATTTATAGCGGCATTTCTCTGCTCCAACATGAAGCATTCCACCATCCTTTATCAGGATAAATCGAGTTCTCAAGGTAATATTTTTAGAACCTTCTTTATCGTCACCAAAAACAAGTAAACCTACAGGAAAAGAAGTATTTCTGTACATCAAAGCAAAATTCAGAAAGACTCAAATAACCAAGTTCTGCAGTAACAACAACAGGAAAATTATAGATTTATTTTTCACACCCATAAATTAAGCTGTTATGTTCTTACATATATTTAGGAGTATTTGGGAAAGTAACTGCTACCAATTGTGATTTATCTTTCTAAGAATTTGCCGGTTTATTCCTGGCTTTTTTCTGCCCTTTTGGCAGGATTACTAATATACAACAGTCACCATTGAGGGACAAACAGATTTAGTACCAGAAAGGCTACTAAACAACCTTGTTTTACTATATTGCACAGAAAACTACACCAGTGCTGTACTGAAAAGATACTAGAGTGATCATTCATCTTTTGCATGATATACCTGACCTGGTAGCAGGCTGAAAAGTAAAAAACATGGGAACTGGTCAATAAGCTGCAAGATAAAGTTTCAACATATTTTTATGTAATTACAGAAGGAAAAAAATATGCAAACATTGAAGCAAGAGATTCATCTTGCTATTTCATACCTCCATCCTGTATAACTATAGAGTGTACTGTAGCATCTGAGTTCAGACGAAACAAATCCCCTTTTTTGATAATAACTCGTTTTTCAGGATCTTTTCCAGGGCTCCAGTTTTTAAGGCGAGGGTTCTGATCAGGACAATTCTCTGCAATACAACGTGAAATTCAACTTTTAAAAAACAAACATCATCGCATCAATCAAGGCAGTATTAGGATGAACACAAGTATGAGAGAGTCAGTCACCCACAAAGGACTCCCACCTCCTTCTGTGCTTTCAATACCGCAGTCATTGTATTTGAACAGCCAAAAAGACACCTGAAAAATAGCTAAAGTCTCAGGGGTAGGAAGGCATTCTTTTATTGAATTAAACTACTGTTGACCACACATTGTTGACCATAGATACGTCTTTTGAACCCTAACTGATTTTCTTCTAATTTGCTAGACCACCTGCAGTAGATGAGCAGAGATAAGTGGAATGCAGTCGGACACACAGCAATCACACTGAGCACTGGGAGTCTTAGGCTAGCTAACAAGGATAACTAACACGGTTGTAAAGCATCTAAGTATCCCACCTCCTCAAGGTCTCAACCCGGTCAGAAAGGCTAATCTCTTCCTACTTTTCAGCATCCAAATCATTCTTTCAGTGGAAGTTTGCAGGAGGGACAAGGCACGCTTAATACATTTAGTATAAAACCTAACTAGCTAGAGCAGTTTCCCAGGAGATAAGACATTGGGGTCTAAACTTAAACATTTGTATCCCTTAGGAAGTCAGCTTAAATAACAGGCTACAAACTACACAAGGGAAGAGACATGCAATCCTTGCTGGAAGCCCTGGCACTACACAGGCAGTAACACTGAGCTATAAGGCCAGAGAAGGAGAGGCAGCAGCAAGAAGTGACAAGCTTGCGTGATTTCAGACAAAGTTACGGCAAGGTAGTATTTAGCAAATTAAGCATCTGTCTTGGGGTGACTCTATCATGTGTATCCCCTATCATGCTCTATGCCCAAAAAGTAATATTGTGCCTTTTCTGTGCCTTTAAACTGAGCTTGAGGAAAAAAAAAAACCAAACGAACTTTTCAAAACAGTTTCTCAAGGACACGGAGACACTCCTCTGTGTTCCCTGGCTGCAGGAGCAGGAGGGAGCACCCTGCTTGCTTTCTTCAGCCAGCGGTTTGGGTGGTTTTTTTTTTGTCTTCTCTTCCCGGCGTGAGACGGAAAGCTGAATTTTGTTTCCTGGGACTTTGGTTTTTCCCTTCTTCTCTTCTGGACTGTTCAACAACATCAGAACACATTGGGAGAATTTTTTCCCGAGGCCCAGGGGGTGGGCCCCTCGCCGACCCAGCTCCGAGGAGGAGAGAGACCACACCTACAGAAGGACTCTGAAATCTTCCCAGGTTTCTCTCTATAGCGAGAGATTTCATTTCATTATTTAGCATTATTATCCTTTTCCTGTGTGTTTGTTAAATAAATAGTTCTTATCTCATTCACTTTCCTTCGAGGAAAATTTTTTTTTTCCCGAACCCTGTGGGGGGAAGGGTGGTTGTAGCCTGGTTTTCCCTCAGAGGATATATTGCTAGATTTTGGCCAAACCGGCACAGCATCTGAGTAATGTGGAAGCATAGACATACTGTAAAAACTGGAAGCCATGTTCCTTGGATTATCTTACCAAAATTAAAAATAAATATTAAAAAATTAAAATATGAAAGATATTTTTCTTACGCAAAAGACAATCAAAAAGATGCCAAAATAAACATGTTAGCGGGCCAACTGAGGGTAACAGCCAAAATAGCCTTTTCACATCCTATCTTCTGGAGAAATACACCCACATGTCTGAAATGCTCCTTCAAGGCAAAAAGCTACCAGAAATAGTCCATTCTTGCAGTATCTAAAGAAACCAAAACCTATCCACAAGTTTAATACAAGCCAGCCTTAGTTTTGGTAACAGAAATATTTTTCCTTTGGTATTAACTCTCCACATTCCAAATCCCTCCCAACTCAGGAAACCCACATAAACCAAGATTTGACTACCAGTGGGGAAAAATTAGCAAACTGCAGAAAGGGCAAAAGGCATACAAGTAGTATTATAAAAATAAAAACAAAATAAAATCTTTTGGGAGAATCCTATGAAAACAGCTTTTAGAAAATGTAATTCAACACGAGGGAAAGCTGAAAAGCAAGGAGAGCTGCAACCAGCAAGACTGCTGAGCACTCACCAGATAAAGGCAAGTCTACTGCCTGACTCATGCAGAGTCCCTAATCCCTTTTCCCCAGACATCACACACACAAGCACTGTGAAGAAACACTTATTTCCTGGCTGGTAGCAAAGGGCAGTGTGAGGAAACCATGAGTCAGCAACCTGATGACTTCTGCTTAGTGTGATTCACAGAAGAGCAGACCTAGTGACAATGTATTTTTCTGTTGAATCAGAAATAAGAGGTATAGAACAGTAACTAAAAAAAATTATAATTTAAAAATCTATTGTACATTACAATCCAGCAAGAAAGCCATCAGAATCAGAAATAGGCACTCCAGTAACGCAAACATGCTTTTGGGGCACAGTGGATCAACTTTTTGGCAAGCAGATCCTATGTGTTTAGCAAAAGTATTTTGAAATTCTCCCTTAGCAATTGTGGTGGGCTGCATGAAAACATCAAATATTTAGAACTTCACCATATGTTATCTCCAAAATTACCGAGTAGATTTTACAGATGATAGTTATTGCCTTTAGAGTTAAAGTTAAGTAAAAACAGAAGCACAGACCAGAAACTGTTAGGTAGTGATGACCTTGCCAAATTTAGCCACTCATGTTGAAAATCTTTCAAGTCAAGCCTCTGCTTCAAAACATTTCTGTAAAAATGGAACCTTAAGCATTCCTTAAGGTTTAGTCGCTTTTATTAGAGTTGGGAGGAGAAGTAAAATTTCTACAAATGGTGGAGGAAAAGTACACCATCCCACTCACAAGAAAATGTCCTGACAAAAAAAACCCCAATGCTAGAACCTTTCACAGAGTAAGCATATAAATTTGACAGGAGACAAAGACAGGCAGGAAACAGTTCTTGAGCTATAACTAAACAGTTCCTTTCTACCTGTTTGGACACCACGTGTGGAGCTTTTAAGGCCTCTGGGAAAAAGTTATCAGTGCTATATTATACTCAGCAGAAGTTTATCAGACTTTGGCAGCTAAATTTTCTGACGATCCTGTTTACCCTGGGCAAGTCCAGCTGAGACCTTCAAGAGTGAAGAACTTTTCCCTGAAGTCTCCCCAGCTTGCCATTCTGACCTCACATCAGGGGCCTGGGGAAATGGGGAAGGAAATTGCATTTCCATTGCTCTCCCTGATCTCCAGTGTTCAGGACTCCTTAGATGAGTCAGGAGTAAATGCCGGGAATACAGAAGCAAGGAGGAAAAAGAAACCAGCTGACAAGCAGGAACAGAAATGCTGACAAGCAGCATCTTCCCTTCGGGGAAAGTATGGTGGAGGTTTAGGATTTACGTGCATTTACTACCAAGCATCACATTCCCTGCACTGCCTTTTAAACAGCCATTAGAAGTTCTGACAACATGGCTTTCCAATTAGCCCTGTAGAAAAGCTCACCTCACTGGAACTGGTGTCATTCGCTGCAGTACCACACGTGCTTGGGTCAGAGCTAAACACATTAACATATCAACCCGCTGGGGAACTTTTGGGGAGCTTCTGCAACAACCATACTGCAAGACTGAAACATCAGCCAGACTTTCCCTGGTGCCTGTAGGAGTTTCTCTTGTGTCAGGGTTTCACAGTATCACAGAATAAGTAAGGCTGGAAGGGACCACAGTGGGTCATCCGGTCCAGCCTCCCTGCTTAAGCAGGGTCATCCCAGAGCATGTTGCATGGAATTGTGTCCAGACAGTTCTGGAGTATCTCCAGTGAGGGAGACTCCACAGCCTCTCTGGGCAATCTGTGCCAATGCATGGTCACTCATACAGTAAAGTTCTTCCTCATATTATTGTGGAATTTCTTACTAACTCTTGTCCTATTGCACAGTACCACTGAGAAGAGCCTGGCTCTAAAGTATTTCAGAGAGTCACTTGGGTAAGTCACCCTTCGGTCTCCTCTGGAATTTGTCTGTAACCAAAGTACTGACTGCATATGTACCTATTACCAGCAATCTAGATCATAATAGAGGAATAACCTTCCATTTACTAGTCCCTAAGGTTTTGTTGATTTCCTTCATAATTATTAGGAAAACTCAGTAACTTCATCCAAGGAGGTATCTCAGCAAGCCACCACCAAGAGCACTTCAGCTGGAAGCATTTTGTACTGTCATCTGAAGTCTTCAGTTGGTTATCTGATTTGTTCAGCCTGTGTTGCACTGACTTTGGAAACAGCATCTTTTTAATTACTATGTCAAAAGCCACTGAGAAGTCTGTTATTACAACAGCCAACAGTTTCAATTCAAAATCCTGTTTAGCTTTTAGAAACCTGACTACTGCCTTAAAAACACCCAAAAAAATCTAAACAAACTCACCAAAACAACCTATACTCCAAACTGTACTACCAAGAAATAGCAACTGCACCTCACAGCATCTTCTAGGAGTAATTGGCTAGAGGGATGTACACTTTGCAATCACATCACCTGTTGATGCTTTACAACCACTGACACATTTCAGAGATTCTCCAAATTCCGCAGAAGTTGCCCAGTTTTCTAAAATGAGCTGAAAACAAAAAATGAGGGCTAATAGATAAAAAAAAGTCCCTGCCTAATTCACATACAAACAAAACAAACACATACTATTAGCATATGTTCTCAGAGATTTTTAAGTGATTTTACTTTAACATTTTTTTACTATCTTCCTTAGTTACTGCTTAAACAGATAGGATTTAGTGTGATCTACAATTTGTGAACCTATGAGACAGCTTCTGCAGACAAAAACAATTATGCTAATAAAGCATTCATGCCCCTTTCCCCCCTCACCAGTAATCTTTATTTACTGCTATGCCTTTCTATTTCATGTAAGTAAATCAAACCATGCATAATAAAAACAAGGATAACAAAAATGGGAGCTGATTTTTGCCCCCAGGCTCTGCCTCCTTCGATGTTAAAATCACAGTAAGTGTCCTATTTTTGCACTTAACTTTCAACATTAATCCTGATGCTGAATTACTGAATTATGCTCACAGGTAGCCTAACTTCTAGGATGATTTTCTTTGCAAAAGAACTTACCATCTGGAGCATACTTTGAAGCTATTCCCAAAAAAATCCCCAGTGCAACAAAAAGTGAAAGGCTAGAAATGGCAGAGCAAATGAGAGTATTTTTATGCCTGTTGGCTTCTGCCTGTCGGCGGTGCTGCTCCACTGGTAGGGACGGGAGTCTTGTCTGGGCTTCTTGTCTCGCCGAGGTAAATTCTGCTGCAGCATGGCTCTGCGAAGGCGGCGGGGGACGGAGAGGGGCAATTCTCCCCGGGACGTATCCCGAAGACCTGTGACTGCTCCCATTCTGAGGACGGAGGAATGCAGGGGAGCTCCCCCTGGTATCAGTGCCTTGCATGTTATAAAGTCACTGGAACACGCACACACACACACAGAGGGAAAAAATAAAGAGACAGGCTTTCAGAATACAGATCAAAATGCATAAAACAAAAAAAGAAACAACAACAAAAGGCAATTTTAAGCCACACGTGTCAAGAACAGCCACTGAAGCTGGGACTATTTACAAAGTATCAGTCACTCACTTGCTACTGGTCACTTGCCATGGAGTAACTGCATGGAACAACAGTGTATGTGTATTCAAGAAAAACTCAAAAGCATGTGGTGCGGGAACCCAGTACAGCACAGACCACTTCTTCATAGTTCCAGTGGGTATTTTTCACAGAGTATTTTCACAGTTAACTTGTACTATGAGATTAAGAAATCAGCTGAACAATGACAAAGCTAGCAACCCCTGCTTCCCCACAGTTATGCAAAGAATGTCTAGATGCATTTTTTCTGTACACAGAAGCTGAACAAACTCCTCACTTTCCCTTGTGGAAAAGAAGCTGAAAAAGACAAACCTGCCTTCTACAATGGAAGCCCAAAAAGCTATTTAAATTTTATATACAAAATACCCAACGCTATTTTATTTCTAGTCATGCTGATGCAACTTAGTCAACCGTTTTAATAAGCCGAGGTGCATCAGGAATGGTTCTGTAAGAAAGTCACCTACATCTTGTTCAGCAAACCTTGTAATTTTTCTCACTGCTGAGATGCCTGGGTTTGGACACAAAGCCTGGGAGCAACACGACTGCTTCAGATCTCTGCACCTACCACCCAGAGGAGCGGAAGTAAGTGCTGCTTTTATTTCAGTTATTAGTACTGTTTCCATCATTCTTCTGAAGCGCATCAAGAGGAAAGCGTACCAGTGCCATCACTGCCTGGCCCATCCTCAGCAGCAGTTCTAACCCACCACGCTCGTCTAGTTTAAGAGACAAACCTGCACTTGACTGTTTTCTCTGATTTTTCAGTCAACAGTGTTGTACAGAGTATTCACAAAGTTGGCATAATTTTTTTTCCTCATTAACATTTCTCATAGATGAAATTTTTTGAGAAAGATGCTCAAGTTTCAGTTAACTGAAACCTGACTTTTGAAACCAAACCCTGAAGGGGATTTAGGCACAAGTCATGTGTATTAAACAGCAAAGTTTAGGAAAAATAAAAACTACTGATAATGGAGGAGTATAAAGATCCTCTTTCTGTTCCACTAACAAAGGGAAGTCTGAGCCATACTCTGAAGTGTCAGGCACGCTGATGAAGGAGGAATGTGACAACTGTAATCTTATTCTGAGAAGTAGCAAAGGAGCCTTTTGTCCCACATGCTGCAAAATCTGATACTTCACTGTTTCAAGGAAAAAGAGCTGTTACTATTGAACAGGCTAGATTACCCTTTCATGGGAGACAATCAATCTCCAGATGTATGCACAATGACAATGAAGGCACTGAAACATTAACTGGAGTAGCTATTCCAGAGTGCAAAAATTATTCCAAGTCCTTCAAAAGTGCTTCTTGCACCTGCTCATTATAACAAATTAATTTTCAGCATTCTCCTCTCTGTTCTTTGATGAACTATTTCCCAAACCTAATCCTCTGCTCTCCAACTTAACTGCCCAACGTGTTATGTGCACTGTGGAACAGTTTGCTTCAACCTCATGTGCTTTTACACTCAACTTGTCATCTCTCAGCAGTGAAAGTCATTTCTATGTTTTAGATGTATTAAAAGCTGACTAGAGATGGAGATTTTCAGCTAATTCAAAGACAGTATTTATGTCTAGCTAAACAAATGCTGGACTAGCTTCTTAATGAAACATTTTAAGAAATCTGATCCAGCACTGAGATTTTTTTTTTACAGATGGAAACCCCAACTCCTTAAACTTGGTTAAGTTTTTAGTTATGGCATTTATCTGTGACAGTGAGGAAATTACTATAGAGTTCATTATAGTGTAACACCAACAGTTGAAAAGTTTGTTAATTACTCAGCTATATCAACTAAATCCAGATTGGCTATGCAAGACTTGAAATAGTTTTACAAAATAATTTTACCACAATTTTGCTTGCCAAAGCCTCTTAAATTACTGCCAGACCTCTAAAGAAATAATAAAAAACAAACAAACAAACAAACATTCATTACAGCAGCCATTGGAAACACTCGTGTCATATTTCAAGCATATTTTTTGTTGTACAAAGCATTCTACTTTGTTTACAAAACTCATTCTGGCAACTGTAAAAGGTTTTCAACTATCCCACTCAAGTGAAAACACAGGTCACCTCAAGGACGGGTGGGAAAGAGACAGTAGAATTGCTGTCTTCACCATTATAAAATAAAAATAATGAAACTAAGCCATAAGGAGATGCTTAGCACATTCTAAAGACTCACTATATAGTTTTCCATTACAACAGGAGGAACCATTGCAATACTTCCTCCCCTCTTCATGTGTTACTTGAAATTCTCTCCCTGAAAAAGGATCTCTTCTATCCTGTAGAGCAGCTACTGGTTTTTTTGAAAGACAGACTGATAATCTGATTCAAATTATTGGCTTGTTTATTTCCACTCTCTGGAAGCCTTCAGAGAGCACCACATAAACGCATGTATAGTAATTGGCTGTATGGCCAGTTATGCCCCAAAGAATGCAATTATTTGGCTGCACAAATACAGTTTGTGTGTCACTAATACAACACAAATTTTACTCTGCAAATGAATTTACAGAGTGAAATGCAGGACAAAATACCCAAACAGCTGAATGATGTAAATACCACATTTATTTGCAAGTTCCCACGCGCTTGAATTTTTCCACATTTCCCTTCGACCTGTGCCTATGCTGTGGTCTCCTAAAGAAACTCATGATCTGGGCATCACTTCCTGATGGTCAGTCCCAGACAAGACCACCAGTCACTTTTGCAATTGTACTGTGGTACACAGGATGATGCAGTATTTTACTTTGCCACTTGCTTCAGAGTGCTTTCAATAAGAGTCAAGTTGTCACACCATATCCAACCGATTACCTAGCATTTATACAGAGCTCTATCTGTACAAATGTGTTGTAACACCATTTACTAATGCTGCTGTCTCACTATTCCCAAACTTCTTGCACATCAGAGTATTACGCAAGATTTTAAATCCATTATTCAACACAGCTTTTAGTCAGGGCCACACTTAAGCATGTGCTTCCAGCCCATCAGTAGGAGGGAAGCTTCCAATGCACAGACTCAGCTGGAGTATCTCAGATGCTTCAGCCCACGATGTATCTGGAGTATCTCAGATATTTCATTGCCACCCATCTGCTGGATGACTGCACTATTTGCATATCACTCTTTTGCAAGAGGAGGGCTACTCCACACAAACCAGGTTTCTGCTCATGCACTCCTTCCTACAGCATGAGTAAGCAAACAAGTACTTCTCATACTGGTCACATTCAGGCAACGCATCTTAAATTTTAAAAAAAAAATTAAAGGTTTATTTTGCACAGCTTCCAAGTGAAAACAGTGAATACCTGCAAGCAGTGAATACCTGCAAGCCTGGATCTGTCTACAGAGCATCTGAGCAAACAGATGTGGACAGCAAACCCCAGCAGGCAGACATCAGTGAGCTGCTGAACAGGCTGCAACATCTCCCATCTCCTCAAGTATTCCTTCACCACTTTTAACTTGTGCTGCTACCACATGCTCATACAAGCCCACATTACTCCACATGGTCAGAAACTGGAAATATTTGCACTGTACAACCAGGGGATAACATATGAACCTCCTGAGACGTGACTGTGTGCTCAGAAGCAAGCAGCATGCTTATCCCTTATCCATTTTGGGGCTGGAAATTGGCTTCTTTTACCGGATAATTCAAAACGTCACCTGACACCACCCAAAAAGTGAGAAAAATACCAAGATATTTTACACTTCTGTGTTGCCAAGTGCTAAGTGTAATAAAATATGTCAAACATGCTAAAAAACTCCCACACTCCTGCACCATCTGAAAACTTTGCTAAGAAAGTTTGCTTACTTCATACAGAGCAAAGAAATTAATGCTTCTCTTGAAGCATGCTTTAAGGATCACAGGTCTTAAAAGTGAAACAAAAGAGAAACCAGAAGAAATGACACACTTGTGTTGATCTGGGCCATCAAACACCACCAGCTCTAGTGCTGACCTATCATCGCACTGTCTAGTCTCAGAGAATATAATTCCTATTAAGGAAAAGACTGAGCAAAGGGTGGAGGAAAACAACACGTACACAAAAAATATTTCCCCATGCAACACAGTACCACAAAAGTTATTATTGCTTTCCTGATAGAGGCACTTGTCTGGTATAAAACCAAAGGGCAGTGAGAAATCCGTGAAAAGGGAAATGGACAAGAACGCAGTATTAAAAAGCTCCTAAGTAGAAACAATTACTGAACAGAAAGTGATGTAAAGCAAGCTCCTAAAGTATGACATGCACACCTGTACAGACCTTCAAGCTGCTCAATCACAATAGAGATAAAAACGCCAATGCTCAAGTGCTTTGCAAGTCCCCAGTTCAACAAATCTCAACCTCACCAGTAAGAATTATTCCAAACAGGGTGCCCACATGCTTTCCTTTCCAATTCCACATTTTCTCCTACTGCCTCATTCTGAAATTACACCTGTTCACTAAGACAACAGACAGCATATTGGAAGGAACCTACTTTTCCACCCATGTACAAAAGCTGGAAAGAATACGTGCACAGTAAGATGCACTGCTACAGTTAAGTAACTGTTGGAAATCACAATATTTATAACAGCCTGAAAAATCTCAGCTGAGTTACAAAAAAAATCTGTAAAAACTCTACTGACGTCTAGATATATATGCTGTTTTCTGCGTGCCACCACCAAGTCTTTTCCCTTGCCCAGCACTTTCAGAAGAAAATCAGAGCAAAAATCAGCAAGAAACAGAGCTATAAGAATGGTAAAAGTTACAAAACTTAGTTTTATTGCACCAGATTTTCTGAATTTTCTGCGTAGCAACTACTAATTTTTAGTGAATTTCTTGGCACTTAGAAAACATGTAAAATTCCATGATACACAACCACTGGAAACCACTCGGGCCAAGGTCCACATTTCCTAAACCAAATCTTTCAAAGTACAGAATCACAGAATCACTTCAGTACCACACATCAAGAGACAGAAGTGAAAGCATGCCTTATATTTACGGTGTAAGAGAAGGCCTATAGACACAAATAAACTTCATCAGCTGGTCTAATGAACTCTAGGAGAACGTAAGTCTGTCTCCAGTTCAGAAGCTAATTTCAAACATATACAAGTAGGGAAAGTTGGACTACATATGTTTAGGTGATATGCAAAACAGTTAAGCTATTATCCATGGATTAGAAAGGATGATGAGGTGAGGGGGAGAGGACGGTGAGAAGATCGCATTTCAAGGGAAATAGGTAAACAGACACTCTGGTTTTATTTGACCATAATTTCATACTTATTCCCACAGACAAATTCTATTCCATTCTCATGTCCCTGGCTGACAGCATACAGGAGAGCCATGAATTTCATTCCTACCCTCTTGTGCAGGTGTTTGGCAGATCACCATTAAGGACAAGACAAAGCTCAGATGGTATTTGTACAAGAAAAATAGTTCCCTGTTCCAATGACAACTGGGCTTTTGTCCTTCACATACAGTTTGTGTGAACAAGCTCTGCAGCACTCACCTGGTTTCACTTACAGAGCATCTGATGCAGCAGATGAAGTATGTGATTTTGCAGAAAGTTTACGTACAAAACTTAGGGGTTTTTGTAGTGCTGCAGAGATGCGTCTTACTGCAGAAACTGCAGGGACATGTTTTTTTCCAGTTCCTAGACACCAAACATCATCCCGTAAGCTTTCAAGAATTCTTAATTCAGCCAAAGACACCGCAATTTTCAGTCTGCTCAAATACAACTGTAGTAGCTTCAGGTCTTGCCCACTGAAACAAAGAAATGTAAGCCAGAAGCCACAGTAAACTGTAATCAGTGTATGCAAAATGGTGTCTGACATTTCCAGTGAATTCTCTTTTTTCCCCCTTTGTTTCTTTTTGACACAGTTTACCTTCATAAATTACTTATAAATTGGAGAGCTCTACTCTGTTTTTCATTCCCTGCTTAAAAAATAGCACATTCTGCTAGAGGAAACCAAGCAGAAACAAGTGAATTACCAACAACTTAAATGCAGCACATCCAAGAGCACACTAGGAAATATGGCACGTGCTGAAATAGGCAAAATGAATGGAATAATTTTCAGTGTTCCACTTTCAGAAATGAAATGTTTAATAACTTGTGTAAGAGATCAAGAGTGGAAACTCGCATTTTAATCATCCATCTGCCATTAGCTTGCTGCATGAGTCAGAGCTTATTTGGGCCCCAAGCCTGTAACATGAGAAAAAAAGTGGTCACTAGCCTCACAGGGACTTTGTGAGGGTTAGTTTAGAGAACGCTTTGGCCTCAGCTCAGTGATGCATCTGAGTACAAGCCTACTTTTAAGTAAATAAATAGCTACACTTAAGTCAACAACTTTCACACGAAAGTGCCGGATTTGCCACATTCACCTTAGAGAACCTGAGTAAGATGTTAGCGGAAAAAATCAAATGAAAACCAGGGAAAAACATTTAAACTACTTCTCATACTGACAATAAGAAGTGGCATTCAGGTATTTGCAGTCTCTAAAAAAACCCAAATCCCAACCAAAACAGCTACACCTTAGGACTTTTCAAAGTAGAAAATTTTGTGTGTAATGGTAATACACTTCAGAGAGGTAAAGTTGAGTTCTGGCACTACCTTGAATCACTAGGCCAACAAGCCTCCTCCAAAGAGAAAGACAGCAAGATTAGATATTTATTATGAAATTTAAAAAGCTCTTGTAAATAGATTATAAGCACATATGAAAGTACAGAATATAACAGGAAGTGGGGAAGAGTCAGATCCGATATTTAGCTTTGGTTAACCAACATATGCAAAAATACTCCTGAGTGTACTCATATGATCACTTAATCATCAAAAGGTTGTCATGTTTAAGTTATATTTAAAACATGAACTGGTATCATAACACACTCTCTTCCATATCAGCACGTGGATTTCTTTCTTTCTTAGGCAAAGCTGTTAAGTTCTTAGAATTTTTTCTTCAGTCCAACTCAAGCTTCAGTAAATATGTCACTCCTTATTCTGCATACTTAAAGGACTGTCTCTGCAGATTTTAACTGCATCAACCACAAAAAAGCCAATGCTGCTTGAAAAGCTGAATTGTTGCAGCTGCACACCCACATTCTTTTGTCTTGCATTTGTATGAGCCAAGTTAAATGAGTCTGCATTAAAAAATAATTAAGAGCTGCAAATCACATCCAATCACATCCAGTGTGAACACAGCTGTGACATCAGAACCTCTTAGCTATTTGAACCCCCAAAGGATTCTTCATCCTGGTGATGGATGACTAAGAGAGAGGCTATATGACACAGGTCCATAGAGTCAGAAGTAGCTGGCAGAATGCAAATTATGTTTCGTATCTCTTCCAGGGAGGAAAAAAAAAGCTGACACTGAGGAATCAGTGAACCTGACTCAGTACTGCATGCTTTGGACTTCCAAGAATTTACATAGGTTCAGAGAGCAACAAGGGTGCAGAAGAGAAGTCAGCTGAGAATTATTGGATAAATAACACTGCCTCGAGTTTAGGAAGTCCTTGGAATGCAAGCTTTTTGAGGCTGGAAGCAGTAGCATCACCACGCAGTAGCTTCACCAGATGGCTATTACTCACCACTGTCAGACACTGGGTAATTGCCTGGATGGACACTTTGCCTGATATGATGCGGTCACTCTTCTACTATGCTTTAAGGTCTCATTTGGCTGTCTTTTGCCTTCATTTTTCCAAAATCACCTCTCCTCCTCTAAGGACCAAACCCCCTCAATTCGGCCACTGTAATTGCCTGCTGAGATCTGCACCACAAAATACACCCTTACCTGACTGCATACATTACATGCCAACCCGATACACAGTAGCTGAAACATAATACAGTTTTCATTTCGCTGTAGGAATGGTGGCAATCCAGCAGAAGGGCACAGCACATACCAGCTAAATGCGTGAGGGCACAAGGTCTCGTGAAAAGAGTTTCTACCGATGAACTAAAGAAGAATAACTTGACTGTATATGTGAATGCTAACATACCCCATGGCTCTAAGGTTATCACAGAAATCACAGAACAACGTCAGCTGAGAGCCTGATGAAAAAGGAACAGTGACTTAATTTACACAATGTGACACATTTGTACAATTTTATAAAAGAAAAAACATTCTATCATCTTCCTTTTATTTAAAACACAAACAGCATATTTGGGATATCTCAAAACAGCAAAATATCAATCTTCAAACAGCAAAACAAAGCCCTGTAATCCACCATTAAGTATGCATTCTGCTGAGCTGGTGGCTACATTCATATTTTGGCTTACTACAGTAAATTCCGTTCTAGGAAACTCCAAGAACTCTGCACCCAACTGCCAAGTACTGCAACATCCTGCCAGGTATAGCTAGTCATCTCGTATGATGAGACTGCAGTACTCTTTTTATCATGTTCTTCTCAATCCCATGTGCCAAAAAGATAGAAGAGCTACTAGCACATTCCCTTCTGTTAACCTACTTCACAACAAAGCAATAAAACCAGTTAAAAGTTCTAAAGTATGCATTCTTTAATGCCTTCAGTATTTCCTTTCCATATTGGCAAATATATCGCTTTTCTCCCTCACATCTTTGCTCAATTTTTCAACTCCTTTTCCACTTTCTTTCTCGGTATTACTATTCCAAGAAAATACTTCTGTGGAAAAACACTCACATCTACAAACAATTCATTCCCATTTGTCTTGCCAAAAATACCTCCATTAAATTGATAGTGAAATCCCTTTTGGTAAAAATAAGCTGAGAATGGATCAAGTCTAGTCACAATTTGACTCCAAACAAGAAACTGCAATTTACAATACCGACTTCAACCATGTTTTGATGCATACTGCAGGTGATTCTACAGAACAGCCTTATTAATGCAAAGCATGAACCTTACTGATATACTTCAGACTACACTCCTATGATTAAATTTTTTAATATACAGGAAGTGAGATTTACTAGGCAAAAATCTTCCCACTAGTTTCCAAAGTTTTTAAATCACCGGTGCATGCACACAGAAGGTGAAGACCAGTTCATCGCAAGCACTGTGGGACAGGTACCCTTGAAGTCACACACGCTGTGGCCCATCAAGGAGCTCCTCCAGGTGCAGGGCAGGGGCAGCAGGGGTGTGCCCTTACAGCTGTGGAGGCTGCAGCATCGGCCTCCAGCAGACAATGGGGACAGGTTCCTTCTCCTCCTCAGCTCCCCCCAGCTCCCGTATAAGGCAGAACCAAGAGGAGATGGAGCTCCAATCCTAGCACAGAGAGTAGTTGGAGCCTTCCCACATGTAGAGAAGCAAATGGCTCCCTCCTATCCAACAAGTAAGATAAACAAAATTGAGTCACTGCTCCTTTTCTGCAAACAAGACTTCCCCAGCAAGAAGCTGTACTGACTTACCACAAAACACACAAAAACAGTATGCTAAAACTGTTTAATAAAACTTTTCTGAGACATGCTGGACATAAAATAAAGGAAGTTAATGACCGTGCTTTGTATTTAAAGCACATTAAAAGTTACCTGTAATTTAAAAAACGTTGCTAGTCCTGACGGTCCAAGGCATGCAGATATTTCTTTGCAACCTTGGTGGTAAGAATGCTTAAGTATTTAAGTCAGACTGAAAAGCACCTGCCCCACCGCACCCTGTCATTAATCAAGGAAATAAAACTTCCTAACTTCATTTGAAATACAAGCCACTCAAATATGTATCAACTCAAAAAAAAAAAAAAAAAGCTGCAAAATAACCAAGGTAGTCCCACAGCTTGTACTCTACCTATTTTTATATTCATGCCTTAGAGGAAAAACAACCTTATTTGTTCCCCTGGTTTGTCAACTTGTGAACTGTGCCACCAAAAGGCTGCCAGGGCTTCCAGTCACAGGAGCTGTAACAGCTGGGAAACCTTTAGTGGATTTCATAGGACCTTCTGAAAACAATGGTTTTTACATACAGGCACCACTATCTTCTACTAGTTAGTGTCCCTACCAACTAACAACAAGTTGGATGAACTTGCTAAAAGCTTCCAGCCAACCCTCAACACCACATTCCTCACAAAATACTGTGGGGCTCATGTGTTAATATTCATAATTAAAAAAACCTACAGAGTGCCACTGAAAAACATCTATCCACATCTCAAAACAGCACACACCACAGCTCCTGTTGAGATGCTGAACTTCAGAAGACACCCTCATTTTAGCATGGACCTCACGAGACCCCTTGTCTTTGTCCTCTTCCCCTCCACATTCTCTTTTTTCTTCCTGAATCTCTTTGTAGCTGGGTGCACTACTTGTGCTTTACATATAACTTATTTCTCTGGCCTCTTCGCCTAGCTCAGGTTCCTGGCATACAGTCTGCTGGATGCTGTATTAGTAGTGAGAGTGCAGGAGGAGCAAGCGCAACAAACTTGATCTGGCAGAAGATTTCACATCCATGCTGGCAGTGTGCAGGATCCATGTAGACAAAGCACCTCGAAGAGCTATAGACTCCTACGAACAAAGATGAACCTTCCTCCTCCTTACTGCTACCCATAGGCCATTTCACACCAGCAGCTAAGCCACGGCAATCTTTTTCTGTGATTCATTAAAACAGACTAATGCCACACAAAAATGCAAAGTACTACTTTATCCTCCTTATTACATTGTCTTTGTCAAGCCCCAGCTGCTATTTTGTTTTTAGAACTCAAAAATATAAAACCTCTTCTCTTTTAAGGAAACCGTGTCACTAAATACACATGTAAAATACAAATAAGGGTAGTATCTTCAGCACACAGCCCTCATCTAAGCTGTGATGTCGCACAAATGCGGCGCATTAATCACTGCACACTCTCTTTTCTTAGAGGGGCTGCGGTGATGTACAACTCTCAGTGTTTCTTCCGTGCCTCTGGGCAAGTAAAGCAGCTGTTGGTTATCAGTCACAAGGACGGCATTCCACGACAGCCCAAGCACTCGGGTATGCCTATGACAAGTCCCAGCGCAGCCCCGCCGCGATGCGGACCCGAGCCCGGTCGCTCTCCACCGCGATCGCGGCAGCCTCCGACCAGGCGCGCCAACAAAGCGGCGGCCCCGGGCGCGCAGCCCCGCCGCCGCACCTGCCGCGGCCCCGCGGAGCGCCGCGAGGCCCACACCTGCCGGGCACGCGCGACTCCTCAGGGCGGCCGCGCCCGCCGCCGGCTGCAGCCCGGCCCTGCCCGCCCCGCCGCCGGCCGCTGCCGCCCCCGCTCCCTCCTTCCCTCCCCTCCTGCCGGCCCCGGGAACAAAAGAGGCCAGTGCGGCGGAGCCCGGCCGGCCAGGCGCGGCGGCCCGGCCCGGCCCCGCGCTGGCCCCGGCCGGGCCGGGCGCGCTCTCACCTGGGCCCGGCGCGGCGGCGCGCTCGGGGCGGCGGCGGCGCGCT
This sequence comes from Parotia lawesii, assembly GCA_003713295.1. Taxonomy (NCBI): domain Eukaryota; kingdom Metazoa; phylum Chordata; class Aves; order Passeriformes; family Paradisaeidae; genus Parotia; species Parotia lawesii. Next base: position 454,478 of record RAHM01000359.1, read on the forward strand.
CAGGGCGGCGGCATAGCGCTCCCCGCCCCGGACACGGCGGGAGGCCGCTGGCTGCTCTCCAACTCCGCCGCTCCCCGCCTCGGCTGCCGCCCTTACGCAATTGGCAGCGGCCGCAACCCCCGCGGGGCGACCCAGATCGCGGGCCCCGAGCGGAGGCGGCTGCGCCCCGCCGCCGCGGCCCCGCCTCCCGCGCTCCCACCACCCCCGCGCCGGGGGAGGAGCGGGGACGCCCGCCCGCCCCTCGCCCGGCCCGGCCGCACCCCCGCTCTGCGCTCCGCCGGGCGCTGCGCTGCCCGGCCCGGCCCGGCCCTGCCTTGGAGCTTCGTCGCGGGACTGCATCCCCTGGCCCTCCCGCTGCTGCCGGGGAACCAGGTGCCGCCTCCTGCAGCACCCGGGCCTGGAGTGGGCAAGAGGAGGCAGGGGGGTAGTTTGCATCCATGCCCTGACCTACGGCTCTCTGGGCAGTGTGGAGAAGAGCTGACTTGCAGCTCAAATACTGAACGCAGCGTTAGATACCGATGTCCGAGTTATAGTAATAATAGTAATAGTAGCCGTAGTAGTAGTAGTAGTAGTAATAAAATAACAATAAATCCACAGTATAAGCGCGCAGGTGCTGCCTGGGCGGTGTGAAATGTGCGCGAGGTACGAGAGCAGTTGAAGAGCCAGGCGGCGGCGCGGGAAGACACAGTGTGCTGTCTCCGGAGGGGCAGCGGGGAGGGATGGAGAGACACCCGGAGCGCATGAGAGGCGACAGTAGCAGAGAGCAGAGACACGCGGCAGCTGAACACGTGCAGGCTGAACAAAGTTACTTACGGCGGTTGTAGTCCGGGCAGACTGACCGGGGCAAAGAGCTGACTGCAAAACCTGATTCCACCTTCTGATTTTTTTTTTTTTAATTTTGTTTCGTGTTTTAATGTTTTTGAAGTAAAATCAAGCTAAACCCAAAAAATGTTCTGAATTTCAGGGAACCCCTGCCTGTAGCTGTTACACAGAAAAGAGCATCAATTGGTATAGACGTTCAGAGGGACTGTGAAGCTTCAGGGCACCTCAGTCTCTCAGGCTGTCAGCTTTGATATAAGTCTGACAACGGGCTTCTCTTAAGTTTGGGACCTCCCACCATTTCCGTGCACCGAGGTTGGGCCACACTCATTACTAATGAGACAGTAAAAAAAAAAAAAACCCAAAACCCAAAAAAAGGCGCCCTGATCGTATTCAAGATGCTTCAATGAAATGCTTCGGGAAATACAAGTGTTTCCCAACATAGTTATTTCCTTGGGAATATTCCAAACAGATGAAGACAAAGTGATAACTCACTTGTATGTCTATGAACACTGCCCTACTCACTTTGGCTCTAGCTATTTCCTCTTTGTTTACGAATAAGCATAGCCTGTGTGGCGTGCTTATAGCATATGGAGACATCTAGCGCCTAAATAATAGACTGCAAATCAGCTTCATTAGTCTGAAATCTTGGAGATCACAGTTAGACCCATTGCTTGCAATATTTCACCCCAGGACTGCAGGGTGCGGAGCGGTCTTACTGCAAAGCGTCGCACCGCTGAATAGCAGCTGCCGTGGGCAGGGACCGTGGTGGAATAAGCAGCTGTACTAGCTCCGGAGGGAACTGTAACTGCAGCTCTGCTGCACAGCTTGGGCTTCAGGCCTGAGATTTACAGCAATAATTGTCTCAAGACAGAGATTTGCCTGTATAGACATGAAAGGGGTTGAGACAGTTCCTAACTTGCCCTTGCCACTAAACCACGGAGAGGAAAGCCCTTAGGTGTACGAATAAGACAGTTTCCTCTTGGCTTTGATAGTGTCTCTGTTTCTACTCTTTCTTTGCTAGCCCAGGAGCACGATCATTCTAACACGTGTAATTGTAAATCTTTGCCTCTTCTCAACAAACATGCAAAGTAATGTAAATGTAAATACTTACATTTGCCAATTACTTTGGCTGAAATTAAATTGAATAGTAAGCACTGCTTATCTACCGGAAAGATCTTATTATTATATTTCTGTCCAGGAACAGAAAGTACTAACTTTTTTATATACTTGTGTAGAGAAAGAAGAAATACAGACTGCTGATCAACATTCTCAGCCAGAAGCCTGAAAACGAGCTTGTTTCAGTGATACCCATATAGATGTTTTTGCCATACTACTATATATAGGGGCATAAAGTAAAACATTTCTAGATACTTAAATAGTCTGAAACTAAATATATTGCAAATCTGTATGTGTATGTGTAGGAGTGCACAAGTGTGTATATTTTAGACAACGGACATAACACATTCTTTTCAGTCTCAGGCAAGTCCCAAACACCTTTGAGCTGTAGAAGCACTAGAACATAGGACCATAGAAAAATTAAGGCTGGAAAAAACCTGTAAGATCGTTAAGTCCAACTGTCAACCCAGCACCGACACCACGTTCACCGTTAAACCATGTCTGCAAGTGCCATATCCACAGGTTTTTTGAACACATCTGGGGATGGTGACTCCACCACTTCCCTGGCCAATCTGTTTCAATGCTTTACAACCCTTCCTGTGGAAAAAAAAAATCCAAACATTTAATCTAAACTTCCCCTGGTGCAACTTGAGGCCATTTCCTCTCATTCTGCCACTTGTTACCCAGGAGAAAAGACTGACACCCACCTCACTATGACCTCCTTTCAGGTAGTTGTAGATCTGTTACAGAATGGAATTATCACCAAACAACTATAATGTCTTTAAGTGATGGATACATTTGAATAAAACAATCCCTAAACCCTGTAAGTATCCAAAATATCAGACTTTGAAATTACCTGAGTATTTGAAATCTCTCTATCAAACCGAAATGGTGCACTAAAGCATTGGTGCGTCTGCATTTGATATGATTTGTTCCTTCATGCTGCTTTGGGTTTCAGCAGACAGAAGGTAGGTAAAGTGTATCCAAAGTTTAAAAATGGCAAAAGATGGACTTGAAAGAGATGATTGATGCCATCACTATGGTCTAATGATTTCAAGATAAGTGAAAATGAAGCAGCTTTTCTCCTTCTGAATAGAAAGAGGTACTAGGAGAGAGGAGGGAGCAAGGTAGGAAGCGACAGGAGGGAGTAAGTATTGGCAGTTACCAGTTAAAATTGTGTCCTATTGTCTCAATTCCCATGCAGATCCTTAGAAAATATTGCTGTTGGTCTATTGAGATAAGAGAGCAAATGTACTTCTACAAATATTTCTTGCCTTACTTAAGCCTTTCTGGCATATCTCCCAGGAACTCTGTGGTAATACCTTTTCCATACAGTAGCCATGTTTTAAATTATCATAAAAAACACACAGATTTTTAATTAACTCTCTGGGAGTTTAGCACGTGTAGCAAAATAAAAGTTAAATTATTGAAATAATACCATGGCTGCCTAGGCTGGGGGAAGGTTTGCCCTCAGTAAAAGCCTGATCTTACTTTGACATACTGTGCTTCAACCAAAAGTAACAGCAGTTAACAAAATGTAACAACAGTTTAAGGGAGAAGACAAGACTGTAAAATGCATATTGGGGGACTGTAGAGGTAATTTTTAACCATATTTAGTTGGGAGCAGTTTCAGTGCACCATCTTCCCCTGCTCACTGAAGAGCCAATGTCTTTTTCTTTCTGTATGTCAAGACAACCCATCTGCAACTCATTTATTTTTTGCAGGTTTACAAAAAAGTGTGACCTATTTCTGAGTTCTACTAAATCCTACCTGTCATTCTCCTCCCTTACTTTGTTCCCAAAAATTTTACAGTGGAGAAACTTGTCAGAATTTCAAGATTCTGGGTCATATAAAGATGAGAAACTATTGAAATCCAACAACAAAAACTGACATTTTTAATCGCTCTTAGATTTCCTCCTCTGTAATCAAATGTTGACAGTGAATCAGCAAAATAATTTAAAACTTGTGTTAATGAAGGGAGCATAGGCTGCACTGAAGGGTGAAAGGAGAATTAATAAATTGAGTTTTAAAAGCATAGTTGAAAGTAAGTATAAAGAACAAATAAGAATGGGAGGGGGAAGCAGATATATGCAGATGAAACACATGAAGGGGAGCACATAACTGAGACAAAAGGAAAAAAGAAAAAACCCCAACAAAATCACAAAGCAGATATGAATACAAATATGAGAAAGCTGTATTTTGCCTTTTACACTTCTAAAGTGCAGTTGGATGAAAACCAAAATGCAACAAAGCCATATTGCATTAATTTTTAATATCATCTGAATAAAAGTCACATTTCCCTACTGAATCAATTCAATGATTAAGAAACACAGGTACTACTTACTCATTGTGTTTAGATTTTAGTTCAACATTATTAAAAAACATGTGATTGTGATTGTCTTCTGTATTTTAAAAACTTTTCCTTGGGAAAGCTTCTCGCGGCAGAGGTCCACCTTCCAAGTCACTTCAATACATATTTTAATGTGAATTGGGTTGACATTCATGTTAATTTCACAAACTAAGTGCAACAGTAAATTTGCCTTGCATTTAAGGCAGGTATTGATGGAAACTCATTTGTAAATGAGTGACCAGAAACACAACCACAAGGACTACTGGTTTTAGTTGCTTGTTTGGTCAAGAACTGTAAGCAATATGTAAGCAGATACACTGTTAGGCTAGTCAGATCCACGAGAGTCAAATTTGGAGTGCTGTGCTCATGAGACAAGAGCCACAGCCTATAGACCTTTTAACATCTGTCAGAAATTTTTGATTATGAGACATTCCACAATCCATAAGGCAGACTAAAAATTGTTAAATGCATAATTTCCTAAAAACTGCCTACTAGACTTTGGTTGAGTCTATTTGAAATACCTATGATCATTTGCGTTTCATCTCATGGGCCTGGTGTAATTGCTTTTAAATTATGCATGTAATGTTTCTATGTGATAAATTTAAGCCCTGATTTTTTTGTTTTATCTTAACAGAGAATTATTTTGGTTAAAACTCTGTGAATTTTATGAGAAGAAGAGCAGAGCTTAAAGCACAGATTTCTGTTCTGCATTCACATACTAATAAGCCAGAAACATGACAAATTGTGTTATTTTAATTTTTGAGAAAGACACAGAGTCTGACTTCTGCTGTAGAGAAATGCATTTTAAGTGGTCTGCTCTTACAGTTATTTTTTAAGTATCTGATTGAAGAGAAAGTATAAATATTTTCACAAGGTGAAATGCTCAGGAATATTATGTATTTAAAAATAATTAAAACATTTGGAAAATAACAAAGCTGTAATACTTCCAAATTAGTGCCAAAAACAGATATGGAAAGTTCTAAAAGCCTGTATTTGCTGGTACCTCATTTTGTCCCAGAAGAAACATATGTAGGTAGGAACACACTTAGTGTATTTGAAAATATAAAAGGCAAACTGCAGCATTAGGACACTAAGATAACATTGTTTTCCATGGCATTAAAACCAAGTTCAAAACAGACCTCTCCATCAAACGTAACAAGATACATTTCTTGCACACAATAATTTGTTAATGCAAGTCTTCTTTCAAAGCTTTGGGCTTCCCAATTCACATTTAGATTGTAGTCCTCAAAATTTCATTATTTTATAAAAACTTCTGTAAAATTCAGCAGGAACACATTTGACACATGTTAAAGTGATGTTGCGGAATAAGGCAGTTATGCTTACCTTGTTTTGTAACAAAGCAATAACATGCGTATGTAAAAGCAGGGGCAGTTGTTTCCAGGAAATTTTCAGTTGTCTGCCAACACAGTGTGTCACCAAATGACTGACGGAACATTTTTCGTTTTTGGAAGAACAAATACAAAGGCGAATAACAGTTACAGGAAAAGTTATCTGTTGGATTCCGTGCATAGGATATCATCCTGACCTTTTGTATTTTTTACAAAAATGCCCCAGGAACTGAAGTGTCTCATATGAATGACAACTAAATGTGAAAACAAGAAGTATTTTTTTGCCCAACAGAAATGAATATTTTGATTCTCTGAGATGCATTTGCAGTCCTGCAGAACATGGACCTTAAACATTTGGTTCAGGTTGAGATATTCAAAAATCCTAAAAATCATGCTACTTTTTTAAAAGTCAGTTCTTTAAACAAGAGCTTGAGGTGAAAGCACCATGATCATTACTGGTTTTGCAGATCTGTTTCTTCACACAAAATATAAATTAACATTAAAATAAGACTTTTTATACTAAAGCAGAGGTTCATCTAGCAAAGTAGACTCTTTCCAACAGCTGATGACAAGAAATTACAAGAATATATTTAAAAAAGTAAAGTAAGCATACATCAAAACTTGATAGACTACTTCCCCTTCTTCAAATGATTTGCAGCTGTGTTATCATTGATATGCTTCTTTTTACCAGCTTCTATTAAAGAATCTGTTGCTTTCTGGACTGTGTAAGTCCCTAACATCCATGATGTCCTGTGACAAGGAGCTCTGTAGCAGAATTGCTTCTTGCAATGAGAAATATGTCTTTCTCTTGTTCAGAGGTTTCACTTAACTCATTTCATGTGATACCCCATAGTTCTGACACTGAAAGAAAGTTAGTCCTTATTCATCTTTTCCATGACACTCCATCATGGTCTCCCATACTCATCTCTTTTGAGATAATAATAAATGTATTAACAGAATGTATGTATTTCTTTGTCCCTTTCATAGAAACTGTTTCATTTCTCAGAATCTTTATTTTCCTTTTGCCACTTTTGCTGCCCATTTTTTTAAAGAAGACAGAAAGAGAATTGCAGTATGCTCCAGAATATGGGTACCTTAGATTTTAAAAAGTGCTTTCTTTTCATTCTCCTTTCTCCCTAAATCATATCTAAAGTCTTTTTTGCTTTGTTGGTTACCACTGAGTACTCAGCTGATGTTTCCTTAGTAGTATTTCTGAACACTAACTGTCTATAATTAGAGTCTGTAATTGTGTACATAAACTTTACTTTGGATTTCCCAACAACCTGTAAATACCATATGCTATCACAATCACGTCAGTAAGCTTTTAAGAAGGAGCTGCATTTCAGATTGTTTGTGTTTTGTTCTGAACAGCAAGTTCCTGTTCTGTGTCAATTGCAAAATAGGAGCCACACAAAAATAATAACCTTTGTCATAAACTAGCCCTTTGAAAAAAAGAGGCCATCAGTTCCCTATTGTCTCCTTAAATACTGTCATTTAATTTTAGGTAAGCAATGCGGGGAAAAAAAGACAGGAAAAAATACCTAATAAAATACATAACATGCTGAAGGCAAGACAGCATTCTCCATGCAAGCTTGCCATTCTTTGTACACATAAAGCTATTCAGTCAGGGAAGTTCTTTTCTGCTGACCCTTTAATTTTCCTTCAAGTTCTCTTGCTACCAATCTTATGTTTCTCTCTTGCTTTTTGGTTCCACTCCCTTAGTCTATTTCCTATTTTTTTTGCAGTAGAAGCATATTTACTAAGCCAGGCAGATGTACATGTTGGACTGACACCAACATTTTATAGCGAAGTCCTACCTCTGCAAAATTCCATGCAGCAAGCTGCATGGAAAAGAGAACACAGGAAAAAAGAAAGAAGACGACTACAGCTAGAAACATATTTATTGTTTGTACATAATGCATCCAAAACTCAGACAGCAAAGATAACTTAGACAATGATTTCTTAGCTGAAATTTCAAGCTGAGCATAGTGAAAGTACAACAACTGTCGAAGCAATTTTCTCCATTCTGAATTAGGCAGAGCACAGACTTAATAGAGATTAAAAACTTAACTGAAGCCAACTCCTGGGAAAAAACAATGCTACAGTTGGGGGGGTCTACAAGAAAAACCTCACAACCAAGCCTCTAGAGAATCAGAGGTAATGACTGCACAGAAAAGGTCTTGCTGGCTTTATGTACGACAGAGCCTGTCTAAAAAACTTACTTGGACAATATTTTCCATAAAGTCTGGTGTTTCCCACCATTTATTAATGGTTTTTACAAGCATAAGGAAACACCAATGGTGCTGAGCTAATACAATGATTAGACCTTTTCATGGGTTCAGACTAAAATTCATGAGGCCAAAGCAATGCAGCAGCTTTCATCAGCCGCTGCTGCAGGGGTGAGATTCACGCAGGCTTTGGACTAAACCTCCACCTGCACATGGACCAGATTCATGCTGGACAGACTGGTCAGAAAAAAAAAGCTGTATGAGACTGGGAAAACTCGTGTCCTCTCCTTGAAGCACTCAGCGATTGGACATAAACTCTTAGACACTCACATTCTGGCTAACCAAAAAGACAGAGGGGTACCCAGTCATTTCCCGAAGCTATGGATGCTTTAAGTCAAATCTCTTGCTTTGCAGAAAGGACTATTATAGATTGTTATTTTACTTGATTTGTTACGTAATTAACACTTTTGACATTACTGTTTTAAATCATACACCTTTCAGGAGATAAAAATCAAATTATATATGTAAATTATTGCACTGGGGAGGAGTGAGGATGTGTGAGACCTGCAGATGGAAGGGCAGGATATGCTCCAGGTGCTGGGGCAGAAATTCCTCTGCAGCCCGTGGTGCAGCCCATGGTGAGGCAACTGTGCCCCTGCAGCCCTTGGAGGTCCACAGGGATGCAGAGATCCACCTGCAGCTCATGAAGGAGCCCCACACCAGAGCAGGGGGATGCCTAAAGGAGGCTGTGACCCCGTGGGAATCCTGTGCTGAACAGGCTTCTGTCAGTTGAGGAGGGGAGTGATGGGGTGGCTGGGTGGACACCTGACATCCAGCTGAGGTCAGCCCACCAAAATTACATATTAACTTAATCTTTGTGGTGTGTCATTTTAGCAGAAAGACTTTAAAAGAGGCTTCTACCTGTTTATTTTGCATTTTTGGTAACAGCTTACCTTTGATCAACTTCATACGTCTCTCACACGTAACCAGTGAAAGAAGACACTTTCTTGGAATCAGAGAAATGTGACAATAAATCATAAATTGTCTGAAAGCCAGTGTACAGAAAGAACACTCACTTTTAAAACCTATTCCCCAGTGCAAAATATTGACTTCATGTACAGATAATGAATTAAAATCAGACACAAATGGACACAAATACGTTTGCATGCTATTATTTTGGACCTCTTCTCATAGAATATTGTTGAATTTGAAGAAGTACTACCCGATCCACCTATCTTGTGTAGAAAATACTCAGGAATATGTTGCTATATATAAATCTAAAGGATTATTCAGTAGTAATGACTTTTCTTTTTTTTTAAATGCATGGCTTTATTTGGTCTTCAGAGTTTAAGCTTTGGTTTACTATTCGTCTCGCATCCCCCCAAAAAGGAAGCCTATTTTATTTGATGTATTTACAATTCAGTGTCTAAATTTCTTGTGAGATACTATGCAAATATATTCAAACAATCTTAATATCTGCCTTGGAAGGCCTGCAGCTCTACAATTAGGTTTCAAAATATGTGTATCAATAACAGGGATTACTGACTGGTACAACAGAAGACATGAGATGTGAATGGCTCCCGTATGTCTCATGGGTGCTAATCCTGAAACTGAGTGACCACATTTTAAAGGGAAATATTAGTAAACATTTTATTACTAATCAGAAAAAAAAATGTTAGTGTGACTGATAACTCCTCACCACATTGGTTAGTGCCATATTCCAATTGAAACCTGTAGTGGAACACATACTTGCTAACTGGAATTCCTTGCCAGGGGAATGGAGTGTCTTCCTCCCTTTAAAGGAATTTAATTTTCATTCTGGTATACATGCTATCCTTTTCACTAGCCATATTTTCAAGTGTTCCCTCAATGAGGAAGGCAGACAGCTACAACCTTTCTCTTTCTTGTTTTGTGAATGAAATGCTGACTTTTTCATACACAGCTGACAACACCCAAAACTTCACAGGAGGCTTATTCCTTTCCTTGGACTAGTCTTGAGCTAGAACTCAAGTTAGAGAAGGATTTAAGATCTGAATAGAACTGTCAGGTGAATGCCACTTTCTTGGATGTGAACATGGCCATGGATTAAGATAGCACTGAAAAACATGATTTCTAGACTTTCCACAGGAACTAGAATGAACAGAACTTTAGCACAAAGTTCTCTGTGGCTTAAGGCTCTTCTGAACATTTAGATAACACTAGCAATGAAAAAGCCACATCTTACTATGGACGGGGTAAATCTAAAGCAGGAGACTGCTACATTTGATGTCTGGCTGACACAAACATACTTAATCTTTCTTTTTAATCTTCTCTGAAATACAAATGGGTTAAACTCAGAGAAGTTGTGGATAGAGGCCAAAGCTGTGATCTCCCATGTTATATACAGCAAGGTACCCATTGGTTACAACCTCAGGCACCTGTCCTTGACAGCCTCAAGATCCAGCTTGCAGAATCTCATAATTGGTCCTGCAAGTAGCAGCACAGTAAATCAATGTGGAAACTCAAGGTCTTTTGGCGTTGTCAGCTCTCATGACTCTTTCATTAGCTTGAAGATTAGTAACATTTGCCTTACAGTCTCTAGACTCTCTTATTCTCTTTAGAATGCTATGGTTACATCAGAATCTAAGGTTTTTTTTAAAAATGAAGTACTTTAGCTTCTGCTTTGAAGCTAGAGTTTGGCAATATAACTTTTGTGTCCATTGATTGTTCAAAATACAGGAGGTAAATTAAAGGGACCAGGCTTGGATTAGTCTGTGTTGTGGGAGAGGGATAAACTCAAGACTTTTTGTGGCTCAACATATGTTTTCAATATATCGGATTGGTATAGTAAAGAGTTTACTGGCCCTTCCTTGTTGAAAAGACTCATAAACGTCCTCTGTAAAACAGATCTCATACAAAACTTCATAGAATGCGTTCTATTTACAACTAAATCTAAAAAACAGCTCTGTACACTTCTTTTTCTTTTTTATCTGATTGATAATGATCTAGGTCACAATGCAGTACGGTCTTCCTACGACTCTGCCAGTATTGTCTCACCAACAGTACAGTCATTAAATACTACTTAAAGGATAGCAGAGACCCAACAGGATACAGACCCTTTTATCTTTGAGTCAACTTCAACCAGCACTCCAGCAGATTAAAAGAATGATGGATTTGTGTTTATAAAGTGAGTTGAAAATGAAGTACAGAGGAATTGCCTGATGCCACCGTGGAGGAAGCAAACCGAAGACAAGCAATCTTCTCAGTCCAAGTCAATGCAAACCAGTGTCTGTTTTGTAACCATTACTGTCTTTTCTAATATTTCCAGCAGAAAGGTGCTGGGCAGCCCAAGAAGATTAGGCACATATTTTGGGGATCTACCCATTCTGGTCCTTAAGTCATTAACATCGCCGGTCAATAGCACTGAGGGACTCTCACAAGAAAACATATAAAGTCAGAAACCTCCCCCCAAACACTTAAATCCAATTACATATTTGAAATATAAGTATAAATTCAAACAAAGGGGTTAACATTATTTGCCAGTTTTTGTGCTGGCATAAATTCCAACATTTCTAGAGCACTCAAACCCAGAGCCTTTCCATTGAACTGCAGACTGCATTAGATAATCTGCCAGTAACAAAGATTTATTAGACTAGCATGTTAAATGTACTAATGTCTAGTAATTCAGGTATATGTCAGCAGAGGGCATAAAGAATGTCAGAAAGCTTTCAAATGTAAACTAGTCTGAAAATAGCTTTAAATAATCCAGTGTTGTATCATAGTTTTGTTTCAATATTTGCCTTCTGTTACTGCTTCAAATTGCTGCTTCTAGACATAAGAAAATGAATTATACAAACTTTAAGTATAAATGTTGTTAAACAGATATAAAGAAATATTCTTTATATACAAGTCCATGCTTACATTCTTACAGCTCTTACCTTCCCAAAACCTTTGTTAAATGAATTTCCACAGGAGAGCACACAGGAAAATGGCAAAACAAAGGCAGGTGTTTGTGGACTTAACCTTCTCAAGAAAGCCTAGTATAATTTATTAACGAAGTTTTGAATGTCACACTACTTTCAAACGTGTTATGTTAAACACATTTGAAAATCAAGAGTCAGCATATGTAAATAAAGTTATGCCTGAAGCAGTGGGTCTAATCTTATCTGTGCAACTGAAAGCATGATTGAAGGTCTAATTCAAAAGATGAGCACATTTGCTGATCCTCAGTTTGCTGATCCTAATTTGAGAAGAAACTTAGGACAATATAAAAGACTAAATAAAATTCTCAATGTCTTTATCAAGTAGTTGTAGGTCTTCTTTGGCTGTAAATGGATTAGAAACTTCTAAAGTCATGACTACTGCTTTCAGTAAGTTGTGGGTTTTTTTGGATTTTTTTGAAAACTGATATTTTTTTACCTGTAGCTGGTAAATAAAGACAACAGAACCTAGAAAATTCAAGTGTGGTCAGCCTGAATGATCATTTTTATCAATGATTTTGACTGTCCTAACCAGCTGTTTCAGAATCTGTTTCTGTGCAGTACTGTACGAAGAGCTGAGGCAGCTCTGCATCTTGTGATAAGGAGGCCACCTCCTTATCCTCCTCACCAAGGCCATCAGAAATGTAAACAATAGCTGTGGAGAGAGCTCATCACAAAGCTTTAGGCTTTGCATTAGGGCCTAGTCCAGTGCTCTCCAAAGTACATGTGTGGCAGGGGAAAAGTACCCCCCAGGATGTGTGCCAGACAACCCACTGGAGTGAAGGAATACAGGTTTTAGCATAAAAAAATAAAATAAAATAAAATAAAATAAAATAAAATAAAATAAAATAAAATAAAATAAAATAAAATAAAATAAAATAAAATAAAATAAANAAATAAAATAAAATAAAATAAAATAAAATAAAATAAAATAAAATAAAATAAAATAAAATAAAATAAAATAAAATAAAATAAAATAAAATAAAATATTTTCAAAATAGTGTTTGTTTCATCTTTTTCTCACATTGATTTAATTTCTATTTTTAAAAATGTTTTATAATGTACATAATACATTAATAGAATAGTACATGTATACAGTTTATAAACAAATATATATGCCTCTACTATGGGTGCAAGCTCAAAAAGGTCTTACTGATAAAGGTGTATGATCAAAAACATTTGGAGGTCACTGGTCTAGCCCTAGTACAGTAACAGTATCAGTGAATAAAAGCAGAGGATATGCCACTGTTAGACATAAATTCTTTTATCACAATAAACTGATTTCCCAAGGACATATGATAAAACAAAGGAATTGGAAAAAAAGAAGTAATGTAGGGTGTTCCCCCCCCCATCCCACTTCCTTTCATTTTTCCATTTTCCTTCTTCCTCTCTATTTTTCATTATATTTGGCACTTCTCCATTTACTTATTTCTCCACTCCCATTTGGATTAGTTACATTTTTCTTCCAAAAAATGTTTTATTTTGTAAGGACAAAAGCTTGAAGCTCATATTGTATTTTTCTTTTCATTTTTCCTTTTCATCATTTTGCCTAATTCTGTCAAAATCTCTTGCTTCTCCCAGCATCTCCTCTTCTTCTGTCTCGTTCTGCTGGTTTTGCCCTCCACTACCTAACTACAAACTCCTTTCATCTGATCTGCAGATTCATCTTTGGGCCTTCAGCAGTCTGAACATTTACCTTAACCTTTTTTCTTTTTCTCCAGTGGAACTTCCTATTTTCCACATCCTCTCTTTCCTGTTATTTTCTTTTCCCACAACAAGATGGAAGAGAAATCCTTAGGAGCAGAGACATGCTTTGTAGTGTTCTGCTTCCTCTGGCCTTCCGGCTACTTGGCAACAAACCTTCCCTTATGAAAGCAGGAATAGCTAGCTTAATTTAGTTGCTTCTTTGTTACTGCACTTTTCAAAAAAAATATTAACCTAGTTAATTATTAACCTATTAACACAATGGCCTAAGAAATTATCAGTCACAGTGAAGCGTAATCCAAAATAAGTAATGTAGATACCTATGACACTTAATGTTTTTTTCCTCCTAGAAAAATTCCTAGAGTTAAAAGAAAGGATCACTACAGGAATTATCAATGTATATGCACCTTTTTTTGTCAAAACTATCATATCAAAGTATTATAGTACATATCAGGAAACTTTACTAACTTTTCTAAAGATGACCATTTACATTAGTTCTCAAAGTGTTTGCTGGTACTGAGTTTCACTGCTTTAACTATGCTAAAAACAGGCTAAGTGCTTTGGAGACACGGTTTCTTCTAATAACATGGTTTTTTTTAACGTTCTGTCACAGGAACAGTATCAGCAACTACATCCTATAAATACCATGTCCTTTTCTACACTAATGGTCTCAAAAGTCCATAAAAATATCTATAGAAATACTGACCCATAAAACATAACAATGGCTAAATTATATATTTATACACATAGTGTATGAATATATAATATACATAACATATGCATATGGTTTATTTATAATATACATAACATATACATATGGTGTTTCTTTCTATCAGATTATTTGAAAGTGTGAGAACATATTTTCAGTAATGCAGTTTCTTAGTGCACCCTAAATGTGCACTACATCTCAAACAGGACACAGCATAGGACAACTAAATGATTAAGGAGAGGGAGTACTTCCTTTACGAAGGAAAAATAGTTAAATTTACTAGGGAATAGTTGGGCAAGATGATGGCAGAACTGTTCACTAAATCCTGCAAACACAAAAGGGAGTTCATTCATTTAGGAGTGAAAATTTAAGAAGATGGATTTAAAACAGAGAAAAGAAAGTACTTACTTTAGAGTGATGAAATTGTTCTATTTGTAGCCATGGAACAACAGTATCAAGAAGTTCAAAAAGGCAATAAACACAATCATACTAAAGATTTTAAAGGGCATAGGTTTGGATGTAGTCTTTAACATTACTAATTCTCTAGTTTCAGATGTCAGTGGAGCACGAGAAGATCTGACAACAGAGAGTGCCCAGTCTACAAGCTCTTCCTTAATCACACTTTTGACTAGCAATGTTGCAGAGAGAGCACTGGGACAGATGGACAACTTACTTGACACATTACAGCACCTTTAAAAGAGAATTTACTATAAGAAAAGCATTTACTGTGCATTTGTTGCTAATCTGTTTGCATGTTCTAAGCCATATGAAAATGTGATACAATTAAAGAAAAGCATAAGTAATTGTGCATATTGTGGGTCACAGGGTTATTACAGAAAAACTGACATATAAGATATTCATATGTTTACTTAAATAGAAATTTTATTGCCCACCCCTATCCCTGCTCTACATGCAGTCTACAACGTGCAGAAAGCTGCAACAATGTGAAACTTAGATGTGGAAACAGATGTCTCAATGTTTCCTGTAAGTTCAATGCAGTGCATCAGCTCCCAGCATCATAACCAAATCAGTCCTTTAATTAGACCTTTGTAACAGGAAAAAACTCCTGTGAACCATAAAAGGGAAGCATAGAAAAGCACTGCAGCCAGCTGAATGATTCACTAACAATAAGAATCCAATTGTTGTCTACCATAAATGATTACATGATTGACTGCAATAAAACTATACAATTATTCAACAGCTGTATGTCTAACAGAGTCATGGTACATGGAAATGTGTATATTTCAAAACATTAAGTACTTAAACAAGCACACCTTAGTTATTCCTGGGTGCTTATAAAATCCAGTTGTTTACTGAAGTCATATAGTACTAACTACAATTCAGGACAAGTGATAAAGTTTAAATAAAAGGACAAAAAAAATTACCATTAAACACACACATTCTTATGGCCACGTCCTCACGTGCCACAAACAGTTTGACCCAGAACAGCTGTTGAGCACTGACAAAGCAATAATCAGAATTGAGTAATGCTTTGTTCTCACATGAATGCTATTGTTCATATATGATTGTTTGTTAAAATAGCTACTCCCCATAGAATTCATCGAATTGTTAAAGCTGCAAAAGACCCTTAAGGTCATCAGGTCCAACCACTAACACAGCACTGCTAGGCCTACCCCTAACCCATGCCCCCACGTGCTATGTCTACTTGTCTTTTAAATACACTCAGGAAGGTGACTCGACCCCTTCCCTGACCAGCTTGTTCCAATACCTGTTCCAAGCCTGACAGTTTCTTTGGTGGTGATATTTTTGCTAATATCCAATCCAAACCCACTCTGGTGCAATGTGAGATCATTTTCTCTTTTCCTATCACTTGCTACTGGGAAGGAGAGACTGAACCGTGTAAAAAAAAACCTGTTGATGAAAACTTCTGTGGAAAGCAAGCCTAAATATCACAGATCAGACACACATGGGAAAACACAATGTGATTTTGTAATGCATGAACAATGCCTTGCATAAAATCCATTTCCTTACATTAGAAAGTGAAAATATGGCAGGACAACAATGCGTTGTACCAGCAGTCTGAAATGATCACAGATTAAATTTAATGTTTACCTTATCTGCATTATTCTGGAGTTGCCTCCAGGACTGCATATTCAGATTTGCCAGTCCTTACGGTTTTATCATGCCTTGTGATATCTCATGTCTCTGAAGAGCTCTAGTCACTGACAAGTGAATCTCAACTTCTCCTTGAAACAGAACCCTCAAGGTTTTGTGACTAGAGAGAAACACATAAAATACAGACTCCATATCATCCTAACTTCTAGCATCACTCAAACTGTCATCGGTAACCCAAAATGTTATTGCATTCCGTATCTATTTGTGCCCCAAATTGTTCCTGTCTCTCTCAGACCCTGCAGCTGGGAAGCTGGGCTGCAGGGTACTATTGCAGGTGCTTTTAAAGTCGGCTCTCACAGGCAGCTCATCCCTTCTGGCCATGTGGATTTTGGCTTGTTGGCTTCCTGGTTTTTGCTCAGACAGAGCCTTTTCCTTTTAGTGTTCTCGTTTGGCTTTTTTCTCTCATCTTGGAGAGCCTGCTGTTGGCAGTTTTGAGCTGCCATGGAGGCAGATTCCACAGGTGCTGCCTGTCACTGCCACACCGAGCGGGGGCAAGCCAGTCCAGATTCATTGGTCTCCGCTCCAGGAGAGAAGACTGCCTTGACTGCTCCTGCCGAGAGAAAGGGGGAGTCCCTCCGCAAGTTTCCAGTCCTTGATCCGCAGAACACCAGCCGGAGCTCCAGCTGGAGATAAGCAGAGCGCAGGGGGACGGTGGGGGAAGACTGACACCACCTTTCCTTTTGTCCTTCAAACCAGCACTCGGCTGTGGAGCATCATCCTGGTGGGGGGGTGTCCCTCGCATTTTGGGATGCTCTGTTCTGTGGAGCCTGCGAGGTTTAGCAGTTTTGTATCTGGTGGTTATTTGCTGTTATTTCTTGACTGTTGTTGTCCCCACTGTTAGTAAACTTACCTTTTCACTTACATCTGCTTGTATTCATTCCTTATTGGTGGAAAGGGATTGGTTGAAGGAAGGCAGCTCATTCCAGAGTGTTCTCCTTCAAGTTGTCTTAAACCAAGACACAAATTCTTCTTGTTTAGGAATCATAAGTAACATGATGACAGGTTATCTCTTACACACCTGCTATGATGGGCAAACTGAGACGGTGATGGGCTCTACAAATACAGCAGAACAGGAACTCATACATTTTTGTCTACCCTCCTGTTCTGGCTCCAAGCATGTGGTTTGTGTCCCACCACTTCAGAGGCCACAAAACTTTTGACAGGAAGAAACTTTTATTAAAGCTTGTTGCTAACTATAAATGATACTACAACACAAAAAGAATTCTGATACAACACAAAGAGAATTCTGATAAGTAAGGCATGCAATACTCTGCCTTTCTCTGTGCAGCACACCATGATAGGCTCGGCCAAATACAAAATAAAGAAGTAAACTATACATTTAACTAGTACCATCTTGAGTAGCAGAAAGGCCTGAAAACTGCAATGACTCATCAGCACTTAGATTTTACCATCCAAATCTTTTGTGAATATGTTTCTAGTGAATTAAAAGATTGCCATCAATGTAACAAAACAGCACCATCCTGGGAGGCTGTTTTAAACCAGAGACCAGATAGTTCTGTTCCTGTTCTGAAGAGTGTGCAGCACATACCAAATGGACCTAGCAAACTTATTTTAATAAATATTTGGGGCAAAATCAGATTGCATCATACGTGTTTCCAAATCAGTAAGGCTCTCACAAAGCTGCTGGTGATTTTTATCCACACACTCCTTGCTCTCCTTAGAATGACTTACAACATTTACATTTAAAGTGTAGACTGTATGACATTTAAAAGCAGACGACTTGGCCAACCAAGAACCTTTGCAATACTTAAGGTGCTGGAGAAAGACTTGCAGTGCTATTATGTGCTCTTGAGCTACTAGATGAGTTACTGATCAAATGACTTGAAATGCTGTTCTAACTCAAGAGTTATTTGGATCTTCAGCATAGTTCAGTTTTAGAATTTTAGTCAATCCACCATTTGCTTGACTCCAGAAGAAAATTTCTGGCAAAAACTTTTGTGGCTTTGGAAATTAAAAATGTCCCAGTATGACATCCTGACTACATTCACATGGATATACCCAATGCTCTAGGAGACAAGGCACAGTTACCTACTTGAGGTGCACACAGCTTCTACCCTAATATGAAGGTATATTGACTGTCTCATCAACATCTCTCTCATGTCTTCTCTGCAGTGCTCATTGAAGGTTAGAAAGCTATCTGCCCTCTTTAAGCAAAAAAATTTGAAAATTAAACACTAAAATAACAACCAGTTGTATGATGCCTCCTTTACCAACCACAAAACCTCTTTTAAGCAAGAAGACCATTTTGAGGTTCTCATTATTTTGAAATACACTATTAGACTAAGACACCTTACTAGTGCCTCAGGGAAAAAGTTACTGCTGAGATAATTTTTTATGGTTGGCCTTTCCTCACTGGAAGAGTAACCTGTTTTTAAGACCACTTCTTTTACATTGTCCTCTTTCTTAAAAGATTTTCCCCATTTTCCTTGCCATTTTACCAGAAGTTTGCTAGGATTTTATTTCCTTTCAAAGAAAAAAGACACCTTAACTGAGAAATAAAAAAAAAAAAAGGGAAGAAGATATAGTGTAAAACTATTATCATCATACAATAGAATTAAAGAGGGAAACATTGTTTCTTTGTATGGCTATTTTACAGTTACTCTCACAACTCAAATTGGTTATGAAGTTCCATATGTCAACAGTTCTAAGGTTACATCATGCAGACGTTTCAATCGGGTGGTACTCAAAGCTGAATGGGTTTTCACACTAACTTTTAACAATCAGAGTTATCTGAACTGTTTAAGTGATGGGAAGCAAGCTTGACACACAGTTGCTAGCTCATGACAAACTTCCCCACAAACAATTCTTCATTTTTGTTTTACAAACACTTACCAGATGAAGTAGAACCAATTTTATGATCCAATTTTATTGAAACAACCCAATCTCATAACTTGATAGCAGCTGTGAATGTAACATTTCCATCTTAGACAATGTTTAAGATGCCTTTCAAGCACTTTTTCTCTTTTCAGGATAGCATGCTTATACTTTGCTTCTAGCTTTTCCACCTTCCTTTTGTAGTACACTGTAGCAATCTGTGATCTCTGATGACACTGTCTGTGGTATAAAATTTGGTATTAGTCTGCCTCAGCAGCAGTGCACCAAACACTGATGGTTTCAGGACTAAGAGATAAAGGGCTCTTTCCGTAAGGGGTGCCTTTGTCGCTTTCTGTTGCTTAAAAATAAAGCATCAAAAGTAGGCCCACCCCTGCACAGGGTGAATACAGTTTTGTAAGTTTAGCAAATTAGCATAATTGACAAAAATCACCAATTAGGAGCACAAGCAGTGATGCAATTCCCCAGTTCAACCCGCTCTGAATCCTGCCCCCCCTCTTAGACGGGAACTAAACTTTGTTTATAAAAATGTGTCTTCAAGAGCTGTTTTTTGGCCTTGATTCCCAGAAAGAACAGAGATAGGATTGGGGCCTTGTAATGCATTTTGTTTTTCTGCCTAAGGAAAAGGTAGAGAAAAGTACTAGGAAAATTAGCCACGGATACAACAATAGGCTACAGAGCTACAAATATATGTGTAAAAAATTAAGAGAATATATAAAAGAAAAAAAAGGCAAAAATCATTTGGCATCACAGCACGGTCCCCAACTCCTTTTCTGCAAATTTTTCAACCAATCAGCCCCCTAATTACACACTATTTTCCTTATTTCTGACTTTAAGATGTTAACAATGCCTACTGCATAGTAAGAAAAATTAGTATCTGTAGGACCTGGAATACTCCATATGAGCAGTACCTTGTTGTCCAATGTCACCCAATTAAAGGAGCCCAAAAAGAACATGCAATATTTTTCCCCAATAAGAAAAGCCTTGAAAAGGGAAGCAAGTTTAAAATCAATCAATAAGAGTAGCTAACTGAACATACACTAGAATTCTTTGCTGCCAGAAGCAGGCAGTAAAGACAGGGAAGTTTTATGTAGCTGTGAATGTAACAGCAAAACATCTCCTAAACAGATCCCATCTTTAGAAGGTAATTGCGTATTTTACATACACAGAGTTGTTTTGAAAGCTGATTTGCCAAGGTTTCCAGAACTGAAAGACAGCTTACTGTCAAATACATCTCTTAAAGAAAAAAAAAACAAACCAGGAATGACACCACGAGGTTCACAAACTGCTCTTTTCTTTTTCCCTAAAATACAGGCATTGTTTTTTCAATGAATGCTGAATCAACTTTATTTATCAGAAGACAATTGCAGCTATAACATTAAACAACAGCCCATTGTCAATTTCACCAAAACGATGGTATGAGGATAAGACAATCAGGATGTCAAATGTTTTCCTCATCATTGCAACAGCTCTGAGATGCTTTCTGTCACTAACAAGTTTGCAGCCATAATATGATCTGCAATACAGGCTTGGTTATGCCTAAAATACATTTAAATTCCTTCAAGTATACAACTCATCTGAAAAAATACAGGTGTAAAGCATAAATCAGCACAAACTGGCAATAATTAACCATGCATAAACGGCGCAAAAGAGACCAGAATCTCTACTCACCAGTGTAATCCAGCACAGCTGCATATACTGAAGACAAAACACTGTTAGTCAGATCTTTTGTTCTGCTTCAACAAAACACAGAAACAAAAGCAGCAAAACTGCTATGGCACCTTTTCTTTTTCAATTACAGGGTGCCATAATATTCCCTGGCACAATCAGATCGTTCTTGTGATGACAGTCGATCACGTGCCGCAATTTGCGGGCAACCAAACTACAGCCAACCTGTATCACTTAACATTGCACTTCTACACTCTAGATTTGTGAATTCCTGAAGGGGATTCTCAAAACAGGCTTCATTTGACACACAGAAAGCACTTAAACATGTAATGGTAATGATTTCCATCAGAGATAGTGGCTGGAAGGTAGTAAGAGTAGGAAATCAAGCTATATATTAAATACAATGTAATGAAGCTGAGTTACACACCTGTATCCAAAAGTCTTGGATTAGGATGAAAATCCTAATGTTGTTGTTCCTGAATGTACTCTGAATTTCAAAACTCACTGAAGCATACTCGATGAAAAAACCAAACAAGAACCTAGATGCCTGAGAACAAATTTCTTTCTACTCAATTAACTCACCAAAGTGCACAAGACAAGAAGTCCTTTTAATTTCAAAGAAGGAAATAGTTTTTAAGTAGCTTTGCAGCAGAAAGCCTGTATGCTGAATGGCAAATGGTAGTAAGGTGAGGTATGGGGTGGGTGGGTGATCAGAACAGTAGCTGCTGATAAAGAAATGTGCTGGCAATTGGTAACAACGAGTTACTGCTTTAGATGTCAGATTTCCTAGAATACATGGGGAGTTGCTAAGTATTTTGATACTGCAAGCAACTGCTGCTACTTCTTTGGGAAAAAAAAAAGGAAGAACTGCAAGTTTGTGGAATATTGTTTACTGTTAATCAACAGATCTTAACCAAAGTGTTCACAATACTCAAAGCTACATTTAAGTATACAATAGCCTCAATCACAAAAAACAAGCAGAACAATTAAACTACATAAGGCCTTAGAAGCACAGTGTGCATTGTTGGAATATTATTTTGTTTACAATCAGGCTACATATAATTAAGTTTATTTTTCATAGTTTTATTCACACAAAATGCATTCAAGGGAAAGGCAACTTAAGTTTATTTCACAATGAGTTAATAGAAAAATGTCAATATTCTCTTCTTGCCACTCTTCCCACCACACCCAGGCCTGATTAGTAAAATTTCCATACAATACTCAAAAAACAAAAAGCTTTTACACTAAACATCCAAAATTAAGCCTGATCAGACAACTGCAAAGTTCAAACTGTTTATTACAATGTCAGATAAACTTCAAGGTTCTTCTCAATGACACATTGTGGCTCTAGACAATCAGTGTTTAAAACTACATGGTTCAAGAAGTCTTCTAGGTTTTAAAAGTCTTACTGGTTTCAAAGAGGTATTTTGTGGCCTCAGTAGCAATCACGTGAATGACAGTTGCATTACAATAACAACTTGTGGCATTATTTTGGCAAGATTAGGACTCCTGAGAACACGAGTGGGTACATTTTATCATCCTGAAAGCTAAGGGACAACATGAGTACAAAATAACTAAAGTTAAACTAAGCAAAAAAGAAATAAAAAATACGGGGAAATCTATCTATTTTGCCTCCCTCTCCCTGTAACAGGGCATTGGTCATTTCCAGTGACTGTTTATTCTTATTACATACATTAGTATTTGCTCAAATTTCATGGCTATTACATTTTTACAGAACTACTGCTTAGAAGTCTGTTTTTTAATTACACCTGTGCAACAGAGTAAGTCACAGTACACTTTGAGATGTTTAAAAAATATTTATAAACTTGTTTTTATATGCTAAAGCACTTGGCAACACTTTTACAGCATTTGGTTTTATATAATTAAATCTTCTTACAGTACTCTTTGTGGTTTTTTTCTCTACATCTAAGAAGAAAAAACCTCACACAAAGAAATATGAACTGCCAAGTCTGACTGCATGATCATGTAATTCCAGTTTATAATGCTGGCATTAAAACCTTCATTAATTATGTTGACAAATCATTACCTGTACATTTAATGAAGGCAACCAAGATGATTTGAAAACACAACATTCAGGTTTTAAGTTAAATATGTAACAAGGTGTGCAGTTCTGCAGTGAAATGAAAAAAATATGTAAATATACAACAAAAGTTACAAATTCATCAGTTCCTGCGACACAAACCGTTTTAATCTTTCAAGGTACTGTCCATAGAGTTCCACATCATTATGGCCCGCTCCTTCTACCCACAGTGGTTCTACAGGTCTCTGGCAACGCTCAAATAATGCTAGGCCATGTGAAAAGTCTATTACTTCATCTTCAGTTCCATGGATTATTAAGACAGGAGATGTTATTTTAGAAATTTTGTCAATGCTGTAAGAAAAAGATTATATCTATGAAAACAATGGCATAGTTCTGAAATACATGACAGCAATTTTCTTCAGTTAAGATCTACTTAGTTTTTCAGTCTTACAGAAACATATTGCAAAAGACTTTGTTTGCAGTTATCCAGACTAACAATTCACTAGACAGAACTACTTGTTAGAACTAGGGATTTATGTGTTATGTATCAGAAAACGAATTACTTGTTCACACACTAAACGACTGGAGATGCAAAGTGTCTACAAGGTATACAAAGTTTTGTAAACTTCTTCAAATCAAATGTTCCTCTTTGATGTTATTCACTGACTTTTCTCCAATTGTTTTATTAAACCTTTGAAAAGAATTTCAGAGAATTTGCCAGACTACTTGTTTCTCTAGTAGAAAACTTCTATAATAGAGAAAATGCATGCCAAATTAAAAAAAAAAATCCTACAACTTACTTTGGGAATGCATCAAAGCAGTATGTCTTCTTTGTATCAGGAAAAGCTACTCGCATTCCTGAGGTCAGTGGAGAATGAAGAATTACAGCAGCACTTTCATACCTAGCAGCAAGATCCACAGATGGTACCGTGCCTATACTCTGGCCATATATAATCACATTTTCAGGGCGAATTCCATACCTAGAAAATTAAAAATGTTTAAAAAGTGGCATATAAAATGAAGCAGACAAAACCTAGAGAGTAAGGCAAAAAAAAGCATTTCTGAAGATGAAAATTTTCAGAAGAGTATCAACTATGAAACACGAGCTGGTTGAAGAATGAGCAAGTGTGTTCTATGACATTCCTAACTAAAACACACAATTATTTACTCTCTATTTGCAGTATTTTTTTTCCTTATGCCTGAATGATATTGAAATAATGTTTTAATTTTTTAAATATGGATTTGTGAATGCAGTGTGACTTGTATACTAGTTAAAAGTCTTTACTATTAACTCCAGTAGACCTACAACAGAAAACTGGTTAGAGCCCGGTTATCACCAAATGAAGCATAATCAAGCCTGCAAAAATTTGGTCAGCTTTACTTTTCTGATACCTGATAAAACCGGCAAGCTGGTAACATTGTTTATAAATTTAGTGAGACTTAAAGCACGCCCATACTGACAGTGATCAGTATAATAACATTGAGCATTCCATGCATCAGCCAAGAAGCTTGTTTCTATCAACCTAATCCACAAGCAAGACAGCCCAACAGGGAATACAGAACTGAAGTCAAAGCCTCCCTCCTAGCAAGATGCAATTAACAGGGGTAAACAAAAGAAATATCTAGTTAACACACAAGTCCATTTAATGTATTTTTCAGCACTAGTGTGAACACAAAGAGCAACTGCTACCCAAGTTATATGGGAAAAGCTTCTAAGGAGAACGGTAATGTGGCCAAGAACAGTGCCTGGAACAGAAGTGAGCGGCTGATCCACTGCCCTGTACTAACCAGGTACTCTTAGCACAGCTCAGACTGCAATAGTGTATCTATACTTGGGAAAGGAAGTACCCTGAATAGGAAGGGATACTACATTGCATTAAAAACAAAACCAAGAAAACCCCATACACAAAAAACTCAAACCCAACAACACCTGCCCTCCCCAAAACCCCATGAAACCCAGCAGACAAACCAACTCCTCCCCATCACCTCCAAAAAAAGCCCCAAACCCCAAAACAAAACCAAAAAACCCAAACCCAAATCACTGTTCTCATACATTATTAAAAACGTGTTCAACTTTTTAAGTAAGAGCAGCCTAGCCTAGTGTGACTGTGGAACAGGCATGAGGTAAGTTTGATGTGTGCCGCTATAAAGCTAGTGTAGGAAAATCAAGTGAAAATCAAGTGTAGGAAAGTGAACCTGTTACCTTGTGTACAATAAAAGAATGCATCTTTTCTGTCAACACTGTATAACAACACCCATACTCACGAAGAAGTTATCAAATTAGTATATTTTGCATACCTCCAGTACAGTCAGGGGAGCAGAAGTAACGAAAAATTCTCCAGTATCTTATAAACATGGGTAAATAACTGAATAGTAACTGTTTAGGTAACCAAACACTAAAATCTGTAAAGTCTAAAAGACTCCAAATCAGGAACACTAGGAAAAATGATGTTTCACGTGTACCAAGACAGTCAAATTATCAACCAAAAAAATACCTCCCCCAAATCCACAAGTACTTCTTAATAAGCCAGAAAAAAAAATTCCTCTAAGTTGCATCAGTATATAATAAACAATTAATAAAAAAATACATATATAGGATGATTTCAAGATTGCAGTATTACTTAAATGTTACATATCAGTAGCAGAACTCATTAGGCACATCAATAACTTGCTAAATTGGGTTTAAAGCCCACTGTTCACATCTAACATTGTGCACTTCATCTGTTTATTTAAATTGGGTTCTGATAGAGTGAAACGTAAAAGCTTTTAAAGTATTAGCACAGAGAGTCTCTGTCTGACACAGGAATCTTGCTGCATCATGACTACTTAATTACTATCAGTGTTTCCTAGAAAGTTTCTAGTCATAATCAGATCATGATCAAATTAAGACTTCTAAAGCACTAAGTCTTGATTATCAGCCTGGAACTACTAGCAGGCCCTCCACCTCACAACAGTTCTCAAAGAATAAGCAATGTCAAGCATTAACAAGATTTTCTCAAAATTCCAACACATAAAAATACAATAAATTAAAGCTTTGAAACAAAAAACAAATCTGAGGTCTTCGCTATTTCTGCATCTCTTCTGAAACACCTGAGAACAGCTTAGCACCTATCCTTTCACAATTAATCTCCCAATTCACATCACATTTGTCCATTCCAAAAGTACAGTACAGCCTTCCCTCCTTCCCACATAATCTGAACAAAACTTGCATTAATACCTGACACTTTGCATCACTAGTATGGCATGCGGTTTGCACAGCGCATTATGATATAACAGTTTTCAAATAATAAATCTTGCCAATTATCACAATTGCATTTCCTTGGATGTTGAGTTCTACAAGACACAGGCCATTGCACAGGAATTTAAAGAACAACTTAAAATGTACATTTTGGAACATATATTCTTCTCTTTCTCATTAGTCTTCCCCCTATTTTCGATCAAATTCTTTCAGCCTAAATGTAGATAGATGATGGCTGCAAAAAAAAAAAAAAAGCCAAGAAAAGCATTTATGATATTGGGATTAAAGTAACTTTTTCTCCATCACAGTCAAGTAGATTGCCTCACAGAGCCTGGCCAAAACTACATGCTCCGCAATCTGTAAACTAAAATAATGAGGTCAATAACCAGAAGTGGTGCTTCAAAGTAGACTTCTGAATATTCTGGCTTGAAGAGAAAAAAACCCTAAATAATCAGCCCCCTGCCTCCCAAACAACAAACTCCAAGCAGCTTGGAAAACAGAGATCAACACCTGCTGTTTCCAGTCTTCCCTCTTCTCTTGAACAGGTGCAGTGGACAAGCACCCACCAAAGCAGCTCTCTCATTCCGCCCCATAGCTACATAAAAAATTTAATGAAGGGCTCATGGGTTGAGATAAGGACTGGGAGAGATCCCTCACCAAATACCATCATGGGCAAAACCAGCTAGAAATAGACATCATGGGCAAAACCAGCTAGAAATAGAGATATTAAGTGAATTTATTACTAACAATATAAGAGCAGGATAATGAGAAGTAAAAACACCCTCCCTCACCCCCTCTCCTTCCCAGCTCTATCTCCTCCCCCAGCAGCACAGGGAGACAGGGAATGGGGGTTATGGTCAGTTCACCACATGTTGTTTCTCTGCTCAGGGTGAGAAGTCCTTCCCCTGCTCTCAATGGGGTCCCCGCCACGGGAGACAGTTCTCCATGAACTTCTCTGATGTGAGTCCATCCCACAGGCAGCAGTTCCCCTCAAACTGCTACAGTGGGGTCACTCTTCCATGGGGTGCAGTCTTTCAAGGACAGACTGCTCCAGTGAGGGTTCCTCTCTCCATGGGTCTCCCATGGGGTCACAGCCTCCCTTCAGGCATCCATCTGCCCTGGTGTGGGGCTCCTCCCTGGGCTGTGGGTGGATCTCTGCATCCCCATGGACCTCCAAGGGCTGCAGGGGCACAGCTGCCTCACCATGGGCTGCAGGGGAATGTCAGCTCCAATGCCTGGAGCACCTCTTCACCCTCCCTCTCCACTGATTCTGGTGTCTAGAGGGCTATTCCATCACATGTTCTCACTTCACTCTTCTCTGGCTGAAATTAGAACTGTGCAATGATTGATTTTTTCATCTTCTTCTTAAAAATGTTATCACAGAGGCACTACCATCATTTCTAATCGGCCCAGCCTTGCCCAGCAGCACATCCATCTTTGGAACTGACACAGACTGGCTCTGCCAGACATGGAGGAAGTCTGTGGCAGCTTCTCACAGAAGGTACCCCTGTAGCCCCCCTGCTACCGAAGCTTGGCCATACAAGCCCAATACAACAGGCTTCTGAAATGTTTGGGAAAGAGCCCAGCTGCCTCTCTGTTGCTTTCTCTCAGA
The DNA here is from genome assembly GCA_003713295.1 of Parotia lawesii. Classification (NCBI taxonomy): domain Eukaryota; kingdom Metazoa; phylum Chordata; class Aves; order Passeriformes; family Paradisaeidae; genus Parotia; species Parotia lawesii. The sequence continues at coordinate 482,263 of RAHM01000359.1, forward strand.
AGTATAACTCTACAATCTAAAACAGAAAAAATATTGAAAAGGTAATTGTTGTTAAGTACCCTACTCATAAAATTTGTCTATTCCTTTTGCTAGACTCAAAAATGCCTGTTAAACTCCATGAAATTTTGTATCAAATTATCAGTTGACTACATACCTGCCTCCCAAAGGAGGAGTGTCAGATCAAGAGAAAAAGTCGCAGTAACACTGTTCTCTTAATCAGTGCCTTATAAGTACAGGCCATCCTGAGGAAGGGGAACATGACATTTACAGAGCCATATGCTGCAAGTAGTTCCTCTGGTTACAAGAGGTCAAAGACATGCAAAAACTGTTGCCATCTTTGAAAGTTCATTATGTTGATAATAAAAATAATGTAAACACTGTTGTCCACTCAAGTAATCTTAGATAACGTGTCAGCATAGACAGACCTTTAGTGTGGGGGTGATGGTAATGGAGGGTGTTGTTAGGTTTGGGGATTTTTTTTTTAAGACATAATCACCAAAAAGGACCTTAGAACAAAACCTTAAAAGTAGCTATTCACAGATGTACCTTCTCAGAGAAAGCACTGATCCTCGGGGACAAGTTATTCTGGGCAGAATCTGGTACAAAACTTGATAAATATTGTCTGCAGTTTAAAGCCTGACTGCAACATCTTTCTCTTTCCCAAAGCAATACCGATTTAAATTCCTTTCAACACCCGATTCATCCTTTGTGTTCACACACTTAAAGGTTAGCTGCCTGGAAATCAGATGGAATTTAAAGAGCAGTTGTGACACAGAACCTATGTTCACGTAAGCTTCCTGACATGCTCATAGAGTATCTGAGCACTCCGAATTTCTGCCTCATCACCACGCTACAGGCACAGGTTGATGTCACTACAAAGCTAAGCTATTGCCAAACAGAAAAGAATCACTTTCCTATTTGCAGCTTCAGCAATGAGTTCCCCCTCATTAGGCTGTAACAGTTAGTTAAAGGAACAAAATAAATCTTGTCTGGGAGTAGTGGTGCAACTACTTTTGTGCTCCTTTGTGCTGTCTTCAGGGACAGGCAAGAAACAGCATGCCACCGGTGGGCTGAGGAAGGAGCCAATAAGTTGTTGTAACTGTCCCATCAGACCACTGCCTGGAACCAGGGCCCAAGCTAAAACTAATGAAGCCAGCATCCCTTTCTGTGGCCCTACATATGCTGACCAGATACAGATGGTCTCCTGTAAAAGAGGCAACCCTAAACACTCCCGGCCTAATCTTTTCAGCTTCTGGTAGGAAAAGAACTGCTAAACAGCAATGAAATATTCTTTTTTTCCCTTTGTGATAAACTTCATGGGATTTAGCAGAAACTCTTTCACCATTTCCTTTATATTTCTGTCTTTGTTACAAGACCTTTTCTGCACTCTACTAAACACTTATCTTAGCAGTGGTCCACCTTTTCTCTGACCATCCACTCTCTTTGTTTCTCTTCATAGAATCATAGAACAGTTTGGGTCGGAATGTGATATACTCCAGATCCCTGACATAAGAAGGTAATATTTCACTGAATCAAGTTGCTCAAAGTGCTGTCTGACCTTTCCTTGAACACTTTAATTGGATATACATCACTTACTTTGGATATTCACCCTATTTTATATTTTCACTGGATATATATCACATTACCATGTTGTGCAATATGCAAACTGCAAAATGCATGTCTGGCTGTAACAAGGTAGGTAGAGTTTTTTTGTTTCTTTGTTTTTTTTTCTTTGTTTTTGTTTTTAGCTCCAGTTACCTTTAAGAAACAAATACTAGCAGAAATTACCATGCTACACTGTCCAGCTTTTAAAAAATACCTGCCATTTTTATCTGGATATACATAGGGGAGAAAGAAAATAATTTATTTTTTACTTCTGAACTACAGCTCTTAATCTAGAAGACTTGATTTACAATAATGAAATAAAGTATTAATAAAATCAACCTTAGAAGGGTACATTTTCCATAGTAGCTCTTCAGGCTTACACAAATGAAGAGCTGCTAGATACTCTACAGAAGCTACGGTTTGTGAAGCTATTGCAACACACATTTAGAAAACCAACACAGCACTTGGGGCACATGAAACAAGGGAGAACATCCTGAGGGAATTTTCAGTTCATATTCAGAATCTTTTGTCATCATGGACATAACACATGAAATTACAGCTGCAAGTTGCAGAACATGAAAGGCACGAACATTATTCACACTTTAACTATCAACATTCCAGGCCATGAATAAAATTCAGGAGCACACAGCTCTTCCTCAGCTGATGTGCACATTGTCCTTCTTGTGTATACAATATTTTACAGTAGGAGAAGAAAAAAGGAACCAAGTTTTATGAGAAGCAAGCCCATTGTTCACATAGTTATCAACTGCACCTTCTCTGCCTCTCCCATGACAGTTTGGCCTTTTCTAAACTTTAAACTGCTACCAACACACTTGTTCTATTGTCAAGATTTCTCTTCCATGATAATTGAGCTACTTTTCCCTAATTTAAATAAAACCTCAATTTCTCTCCAAATGTACAAAGTTATGTTACCTCAACTTGTAGCTGAACCCCCCTCCCACTTCTGAATGAAAAAAAATTAATTTGTGAATTGTCAAATGAACACTTTTGGCCAACATCCAAACAGATTCAATATTATTCCTATACCTAGCTATTCAAATTATGGACATTCTGTCCACTGTGACACATCACCTGATGGTGAGATTTACCCTTCAATTTTTCAATTACTATACAGTCCATGATAACCAACAATGAAAGGGCTGTTTGGCTTCTTACAGGTAAATCTGGTCATGAGGCAATTCTGGCAAGTCTTCAGAGGCTTCTGAATGAGCGCCACTTGCCCTGCATTTGCCTGGGGCTGGTTAAACCTTTCCACCCTTGCTAGGGTGTCATCAAAGGCCTTCAGAGACCAGAACAGCAGAAAATAGGCGTATCCCAAAATGATTCCTGGTATTTCAACACTTGGTAGCTATGACAGTCAGAAAAAGAATGTCCTCACTTGCAGCTGTTATATACTCCCATGCACATGAATATACAATAATGTACAACTTTTCCAAACCTGATGAAGGCAGTGAATCACAGTATCTTCTTTCATGGCCATCATCCACACAGGTAGCTACTGCTTCCTATTAAAATACTCAAAGAAGGTAAAGAATAGGGACACAACTCAGCATCTACATCTGCTGTTTACCTGTTCTGATAGGCTGCCAAACTAGCTTTCTGTATTTACTTATACGAGTGTTAACATTCACAGCAAAATCTCATCATCACCCTCAATATGAGTTCCAAACTATTTCACTCCAGGTGTCCAGTCTCCACTGGACAGCTGTGCTGATTTCCAGGTGAGTATGTGGATTATCTTTCCAAGACACAAAACCTAAGATGCTAGCAAGTCTTCACCATAAGTGGTTTTGTTGACTGTGTAATTAAGTCCGCATCAGCATTTCAATTACCCCAGAAACATCTTTTAGTGCTGGGCTCTATGATTCCATTTTTCAGAACAGGGAATGCAGGGAGATATGGGTAAACTGTGATCAATCTCCAAAGGTAACTTCTCATTCTTTTCATCATCACATCACAAACTGTGAGGCACAGTTTAAAAGTCTAGGGTACCTTTCTCATCTCATCAACAAGAATTTCCAAGGAGTTACAGCTATACTCACATTTATCCCGCAAACAATCCATTGAATTAATTTGTTTTTGCAGAATTAGTTATAAATGTTAAAGATGGTGCCAGTACAAAACCGACAGAACAGTTTATGCTATGAAAGTGAATCAAGGCTGCAGCAAATGCTCAAAGGCTCTGTTCTGGTCCAGGTACATATTTTAACACAGCTGAGCACTGTTTCAGGGCTCAAGAGAATACCACGGCTGGATAACCAAACCGTGAGCCAGTATATCCAGAGTCATGAACTTCTCCCTGATACATCCAGCATTCAGATACAAGGATGAGACCAGGTCTGTCAATTGGAAAGCTGTTTTAAGTATTACAGGTGTAACCAGTAACATCAACCTCTTTTTCAGCAGCAGACCAAATTCAGTTCACGTGTGTGAAATTCACAAGTTGAGCAGACCAATGCGAACTTTATACACTCTACAGAATTTCCTAATTTCTATAGGAGGTGAAGTAATAAAAAAAAAAGGCAGACATGCCTTGAGGTCAGGTCTTTCTTGAACATAAGAATATCTTATAAGATATATTTAGAGGTCCCCCCAACAATGTCTGCTCACAAAAGAGCACACTTAGATGGGACATTAAAATCAAAATAGTTTGGGTTGGAAGGGACCTTTAAAGACCTGGCAATTCCACCTTCCCTGCCAAGGGCAGGGATACCTTCCACCAGAACAATTTGCTGAAAGCTCCATTCAGCCTGGCCTTGAACACTTCCAGGGATGGGGAAGTTGCCCATAATTTCTGTGGGCAACATATTCTTCTCTTGGCAGCTTTTCTGGGCAGCATAGCTCCCAGTGCCTCATCGCTGTCACAGAAAAGAATTTCTTTCTTATATCTAATCTCAATCTACCCTCTTTCAGTTTAAAGCCATTAGCCCATGTCCTATCAAGTATGAACAATTTGTTTAGAGAAAGGACACTTCATTGCTTAAGAATCGAGGTAAGAATTCAAACTGCAGTCATATTTCCTAGTAGGTTTTCTAATCAGACATTCATTATGAGAAAGAAGAGACAATAATTACAAATTAGTTTATAAAACTGTAAACTGACAAAAGTATTATGTTTCACCGTCTAGTTCTCTTCCATTTTCTGTTACATTTAAATAATTCAGACTGTCTTCCACATTGTTCACAAACCACATCATGCTTTTGGTCAATTTTACTGAGTATTTCACTGAGTAGCTAACTTCCAGATCACCTACCAGCTGCAAACCATAGTTAACAGCACACCTGTTGTGGCTCTTGGCTTATGGAACAGTCATATCTCAACTTTCCAAAGTAATAAAAATAAACACCAAAAAGCTAAACTAACAAGGTAGTATACATGGTTTTGAATAGATGAGGCTGAAAACCTGTCCCCTGTGGTTGAATAAGGTTTACGATAACAAGCTTTTCCCCTATTTAATACATGGATAAAATATGCTTCTTTGAAAAGAAGTATCATACCGTTGTTATAATGTAAAAGGAACGCAAGTCTGTGTGTATTTAAAACACCGAAAAGTGATAATCTGCTGATTAATACTACATTGCTGAAGTTCTAAACTCACTATGACAACTACCAGGATCCAGGATTTAGAGTCCATGTGCCCTTACACTAAGTCATGTCCCTGACACCATAATTATTAAACAGGATGCTCAAGTTGCAACGACCGAGCCATAACAACACGCCTTCAGGTTTTTTGGTGTAAAATACACAGTGTGTTGGGATTTTTCTGGTGAGCAGTTACTCTTATGATTGCATGCTATTTTAAAAAAATACTTTTTGTAGTTTGGGTATTTGTAACATAAGAATTGTGATCTAAATGGAACAAATTACAGTGAAAAATGCTGTCAAATTAGAGAAGCTGCACTTACGTGGTGCAGGATTCTATAGGATTCTCACCTGTATCAGTGAATGCATTCACCGTCTTTCATCTTGCTATTTTATCTCCCACAAAACCAGAGGCTTAGAACACCGAAATTGCTGAAATAACATCCTTACATTTGCATTTTTTCTTGTCCATTTTTATTCTGCTTGAGTTGACATCACTGCTCCAAATTCCTGTTTTTGTTCCCACAATGACATATTTACACAGATCCATTACAACCTCTCCCACACATTATATTTTGTGAAGATAGCTTTCTATATAAAGCAAAAAGATGTTTCTCTTTGAAAATGCTGTAGCTGCTAGTTGGAATTCTGAAACAAAGGTGATCTCAACACCATACAGAAATAGAATCTCACCAAGTTCTCTTGTACCAGGTTTTACTCTGCCCCTCCCTACAAAAAAAGTAGGTGACGGAAATTATCTGAAAAAACAACCTTCGTTTTCTCATATCCACATCACAACAATGGGTCAATTACTGGGGTATCAATTATTATAGATTTTCCCCACCTTTTGAATTTTTGCAGCTGAGAAGATTCCGAACTATGACAATAAGGATGATCCTCTAACCATTCAAGATTAAATCACAGCTTATTAAATTTAATTCCATTTCAATTTTTCCAGTATGTAAGTACCATACACTGATCCTGCTTAATACTGACAATGCCTTCAGCACAAGGCACCACCAGTCAGCTTGGAAATGAATCCATCAATTCTGAAACACAGCACTGCTGTTTCAACTACTGTTGCACATGAAGTAAAACCATTTGACAAGCACGCTGTAAAAGAAAAATGGCAACTCATGTCTTACCTTGTTCTAAGAGCCACCCAAGCAGCATCAATGTCAGCATACAGGTTCTTCTCTGTTGGCTTTCCAGAACTTGCACCATACCCAGAATAATCGTATGAGAATATGTTGCAATTAATCCGTGAACCCAGTCCTATATAAAAGCTGCTCATCTGACCCAGGTCAACAGCATTTCCATGTGAGAAGAGCAAAGTGTACTTGGCGTTAGGCGAGCAGCGCACAAACATACAGGCAATCCTGTTGCCTTTACTTGTTCTAGTCATGAAGCACTCAATGGCATCTTTTTCTCTAGAAGAGTACTGCCAGTCTGCTCGCTCTGAGAGATGTAAAGTCCAGCGACTACCACTCTCATCACACATCAGTGTGTATGTGGGATCAGGAGGTAAGAATGCCAGCTTGGAGGCAATTTTCCCTGGGCATGGTGGACAACAGAACAGGCAACACAGTTCACTAAAGGAAAGATTATTCATCTTCTAGTCTGAAACAGGAAAAGAGAATGGTATCAGTTTCCTGGTACAATCTGACATTAAAAAAAAAAAACAACTTAATAAAAAATGTAAACATAACATCTCTGGAAAATAATGCATAATTTTTGAATGTTTAACAAAATAAAGACTTAAATACACATATGTATATTTTCATATAATATCTAATTTGCTATTATTACTTACTTCACAATGAGCATATTATTGAAGAGGAATGATAACTCTAAAGTCCTGATCGACATCAAAAGTAAAATGATTACCCAGGGAAAGAACAAGCATGAGTTTTGGAATTTCTTTGGAGGAAAGTAACTTCCTCATCTTAAGACATTAAGGAAAGTGTTCTTCCCATTGACAAATACATATGTTATAAAGAACAATTAAAATGTGTTGCAGAGTTGCAGTGTCCTAAGGCTATGCAGATTTCTGCAGCTAAAAATCACTACAGCATTTCCTGAATACAGAGAATGTGTATTGCAATCACGAGGTATGGGCCCCTGCAAGCACTATCAGAAGTATGAAAGGTGCATGAAGGTCAAAACTTAGAAGACAAAACAAGATGATGCTTCTGGCTGAGCAAACACCGTAGAGCTTTGGTACACTAAAATGTAGCCATAAACTTATCTTTGCTCCTTATACTTGCTGATAAAAATGTTTCCAAAACCCCCAAAGAAATTCTTAGCTTTATTGCACATAGAAATTGGGATTGTAATAATGACAAAACTGGGGTTTTTTTTCATGCTTTAAGAAACACACCCCAAACTAAATGCTCTATCACAGGTATTTGTTAAAGCAACACAATCTACAGTACCAATTCAAAGCATTGGTTTTAACAGTGGCGGGGAGAAAAAAAAAGTAAGCACACCTACACCTGAAGCAAGCTAGGTAAAGACACAGTTGCCTTTAAAGCAGATATTGTGTTCTCTTAATTTAGAGCAAGGAGAAGGGAGCAGGGGGAAAAATCCTTTGTTGCAGCAATACTTTTTTGCAGAGATAAGAAGAGCAACGAAATTTGACAAGTACCATGCTGGAAACCAGCACACCAAAGATAAGCATTTACACTACTTTCCTTGTGTTAAGGCATCCGACATTTCATCTTAACTTAAACAACTTTTTCATACCAAATCTATCAGCAGGTCTCAAGTTCATCTCCTGACAGTTCCCTGTGAATATAAACACTTTTACAGTTTCACATACTGACTTTGACTCAAGCTACAAAAAAAGCAGATTTCAGTTGTCTACAGTACCATGCTGTTCAGAAGTATTTGGGTCATCCAACAACAAAATCTTACTGCTAACTATGATACCTAACAATATTTAGATATTTCAAATTTTGTCCTTAAATACGTACAGAAGAATAGTTTTAATGTGTAAATTTCTTTTTAAAAAAGCTTCAAGGACACTGCTGCAAAAACACTTTAACATATATCATAGAACAACTACCTGTATTTTGGATATGTGAATGGTCTGTTCCTGGTGGTACAGCATGAATGCATACTGCATAGAATGTTACATGGAGCGTACTTTTAGAGCAGCAAAAACAGGCACAGTGAGACAGTCTGACAAACAGCATGAGCATTCCTGGAACACTACAAAAAAAGAGGGTACAAAAAAGGGGCTACTACAGCTAAGAGTTTTCACCCCAGGTCTCTAGTTTTCTTCAAAACAGAGGGAAACCACAGATGCTTAGAAATGGGATATCAACACTACCAGTTTATAGAAAATGGCAGGAAGTACTGATCAGCTCCCATAAGAAGGTAGATAGACTGTTAAAGAAGGTCCTGAATAAAAGACCATATTCCTGCTAGCTGAAGTAACAATAACCCTGTGTATTGGCATAATCAGTCACTCAAATTTGGAATAGCTCATCCCTGTCAGATGAGATTATGTGAACATTAAGTTTCATTTAGACCCATAAGTCAGGATTAGTGGAAGGAGTCTATGAAGGAAGTCTGTGTATTAGCAAAAGGTTTGGACTGTCTTATGCATAGTAAAAATCCTATTGTTTTTGGGGGCAGGGGGATGTTCGTTCCTTCTGTACTTCTCTTATAGTTATGAGCACCAAAGAAGCAACTTCTTTCACCTCTACTTAGTAAGTTCATATTCACAGTCCAGAGAAGCTCCTGTGACTCTCCATGCTTTTTTCCCCAGTACTTATGACCCAATACTCAAAACCACTTCTATTTCTATCAGAAACTATTAAATGGATCTGTCTCAAGTGAGTTTTCCCACCTTTTCAGAAATGCTGGAGGCAAAGTTAGATAGTATACTTTCTTCTAAGGGGGTGATTATTATTTTTTTGTGAAAAATTTAAAAGAATATGTACCTCCAAAAGTGAGCTATAAATAGCTTGTTCTGCCCAGGAACAGCAGATTGCACTCTATAGCAGCATACAACAATAGCTACAGAATTTCTTATTTCTTCCCAATCCACTTGTCAGAAAGAATTACAACAGGAATTCACATTATTTGTAAGTATAAACAGCCCAGCAACACTACAAATATGATCTCACTCAAATTTGCTAATTGTCAAAGTAATTTCAAAAGACTGGAAGCTGGCCTGCGGGATTCACACACAGGGCAGTACCGCAGTAAACTGCAGTGAATCAGTTGATGTTGCGGTACTGTCCCAAGACAGCTTAAATGTGCTAAAAAAGGGTTGTCACCAGATACGGCAAATGATATGCTAAGGACCACACATGAAGTGTTATTTCTCTCCTGTGCTAGACTAATGCAGGCTTTATATATTGATCTTTTAATCCAATGGAAAATATACCTGCTGAAATTAAAGATTCTGATTCTGGAGTCATTCTCCAACTAAATCATGGACAGCAACAATTCTTTTCTTTAAAACAAATACATGCTACTTTCTTCACTCTGAAGACCCAAGAAAAACAGCAGGTCACTAACTGAGCCAATTTGACACAAAACACCTACTGAACTTCCACAGGAGAACAGTTCCAACTAAACGCAAACAATGTTTCTATTATGCTGGAACTGGTTTGTCATTCACTGTGATGGATTGTATTCACACGAGTGTGTGAATAGGCTGGATGTGTGCTTTATCTGGATTCTTAGTGAAGCTGAGGCAAAAACAACTCTGACCACAGATTACCTTAAGCATACGGTTCCACAAGTACAGATGAGTAACTTTAATGGGACTCATTTGACTAAGATATGTTGTGAATACCTAAAGTATAATCTAACACCTTCTGAGCGCATATGATGTAAATCTCTGTGCTCATTACAGCATCATCAGATTCTGAGATCAACACATCCGAACAACACAACTATCTCACCTTCTAATTAACATTTCAGTAGTAATAAAAGTGCCAGTGCTGTTCTGCAAACACCGTTCCTACAGCTGGTAAAATATACTAACAACGAAAAGAATACAATAAAGAAATATACATCCCCTTTAAAATTATACTGCACTTTCCATAGTAATTAAGTATGAAAATTCTGTGGAAGAAACTGCAGAAAACTACTCTACTGCAGAAACAGAGCCTAAGAAATAAAACAGACCCAAGCTGTATCACTTACCCTTTCTGGGACAGCTTTTAAAAGGAAGGCCTGAGCATTTTATCAATTTTACCTCTTCAACTCTCTTATGAATAAAGACCTAACATATAAAATTACAAATGTAAAACTGCCCACAGGCAGTGATTTAAATTCATTATTTGGCAATTAGCCTTCTCGTAGAGGCTGACAGAAGGGGGAAAATGTCTATTCAATCTTAAAGTACACCTCAAGTATTTATCTTGTGATTTGTAGGATAACACAAATGTAGTTTTTTCATATAAGCAATTATTCCTGTCCTCCTATCTCTGTATATCATAACAAGAAAGTGGAACCTATTACTCACATCTTTAAGTATTTCACTATGTATTAGCCTCAAAAGCAGCCCAACCTTTGCAAACACTTATCTAGAAATCTTATTTACATTAAATATAAATTATTCTAATTGCATATTTAAATTAAATTGCCTATTTCATACGAACTACTCACAAGAACAAAGTCAAACCCATAAATATAGCTGCTGGTTTGGAACTTTAAGTGTTGTTCAAACCATAATGGGCAAGATATTAAAATTGTTCAGGTTTTTTTGTTTGGTTGCTGTTTGTGTGTAGGTTGATTGTGGGTCTGTTGTTTGATTGGGGTTTTTTTTCATCTTTACTGCTCATTATATACTGCTGAAACAAGAAATTCTAAAGCATTTTCCCTTACTCTTTCATTGAACACAATACAATGAAAACTTGAGTTTGATGCACTACTGAAGTACCCATATTTATTTCAACACCTGCATTATTAAAAATGGAACAGAAGGATATGAACATCCTTTAACTAGTTCAACAGTTAAAGCAACAAAAAGTTTAGTGAAAAAGAAATTATTAGTGTCCGATTAAGTACCACATAAAAGGATTATGAAAATATTAAGAAAGAATACACAATAAGTCCAGAAAACAACACAAAGGAAATCTATTCAATTATTAAAAAGCTATACCAAGAAATACTGTGAAGTAACTATTTAAGGTAGTTTTCAAAGAACAAAGCATGCTACATGAAAACAGAGAAGTCTAATGGAACCAAAACTTCACTTTGGTTAATTTGATTCTAAACAAAGAAACACCTCAGTCTCATAAATTCTAGCTACCTAAACTTACATAGAGAGATATTATTTGTCCTCTGCTGGTTACTTTATATATATCAAAGCCTAATGGCAAAGCTGAAAAAAAAGAAAGGGAATACAGGAAACACTAGCTGAAAAATCCAGACATTCCTTACCACCTGAAGAACAAACTAAACCTCTAAAGGTTTCAGATGGACAACTGCGGGATTAAGTCGATTACATAATGCCTTGCATGCTCCAAGCAAGACTGTGCACCCCGGATCTGCTCTGCTAAAACCATTCGCCGGTGACCGGCGCGGAAGCCCCGCTGTGTTTCGGCTGCCTCAGCCCGGTGTCTCAGCGCGCAGGCCGGCCGGCCACCAGCACCGAGCTCCGCCCTCAACACCGCTCTGCGTTCCGGCCATTCTGATTTCCGCAGTCATGAACTTTCCTAGTTAATTACTGACCAAACACTTTAAATTTTTATATTAATAATACCTGAGAGCGATGTTGAGGCGAGCGTCACTCCCACCCTCAACAGCAGTAGCTGAAGGAATACATTTAACCAGACTGGCGGGAACTAAATTAACTCCTCAGGTGTCTGCGTCTGCAAAAGGGCTCCGCCGAAGTCCACAGCAGTGACTCAAAGGCACTGTTTAGAGCCGCGAAAAGCCAGACTTTAACAACCGTGTCACAAGTCAGGGGGCCCGTTTCCAACAAAGGAGTCCAGGGCAAGACCACGGAGCGCCGGGACAGATAACCCACAGCACCGGGGCGCCCTGAGGCAGGCGACACCCGCGGAGATCCCCGACCGCAGCGACACAGGGACGCGGGCGGGAGGGTGGCCGGGGCCGGCAGCTTCCCGCCCGGTTCGTGCTGGAGACCGAAGTCCCTCCGCCCGCCTCTCTGAGGAAACGCCGGTGGCTGCCGCGGGCCTTTCCGCTCGCCCCAGGGGCCGCCACACGCCCGCGCCAGGCGGCGCGGACGGGCCGCGGGTCCGAGCCGGGGAAGAGACACGGACGGACCTGCGAGGAGGAAACAACTCGCCCACACACCGCGGCAGCGGGACACTCGCACACCGTCCATCCCTGCAACGCCGGGGGAGGACAGCCCCTACCTGCACCTGGCGCTCCGCTCGGCGGCCCCGCGCTCTCCCGACTGCCGGGTCGGCGGCGTGTGGGGGCGCCGGCTGTGCTGAGTAACGGCGCGGCGGGAGGCGGCCGTCGGCGGCCGTCAGCGCCCCGGCTCCGGCCGGAGAACGCGCGGCCCTGGCAGCGCTGAGCCCGCCCCGCGCAGCCTCGGGAACGGCGCCGGCCTCGCCTCGCCTTTAGACTGCACCGGCGCGGCGGCTGCGGGGCGGCCGGGGGCGGCCGGGGCGGGGCCCCGCGGGCCGCAGCGCCAATGGGGACGCAGTCCCGGCGGCACCGCCCAGCGCGGGCGGGCCCGCGGAGCGGTTCCGGGGCAGGCGGCGGCGGCCGGGATGAGCTCGGAGCGGGGGAACGTGGCGCGCACGCGGCCCCAGCGCCACCAGAACGCGCGCGCCTTCAAGAACGACAAGTACGACACCAGCGCCCGGTGCAAGGTAGGCGGGGGCGGGCCCGGGCCGGCCCGGGGGGCGCGGGGTCGTCCCGGCGCCACAAGCCGGTCGTCTGGAGCCGCCGGAGCGGTGGGAAGGGTTTCTTGCCAAAGCATGGATAGGTCCTTCTGCGGTCTCTGAAGCCGTGTCCTGTCCCTGTGAGGTCTGGTGCCAGGTCCTGAAAGGCGCCAGGATCGCAAACAAAGTCACGCGGCAGTGGATACCGGGGCACCGTTTTAGTGATGGAAATACCTCTGTCCCGGGTCCGCCCACGCCAGACACAGTGCTGCTGAGAGAGAATCGTAACAAGGCATTTCAGTCAGTTGTCACTGTGAGCAAATGTGTAGTGTGAAACTTAAATCATATTTATGACATGAAAGGACCTAGTTAAGCCAAAGAATTGTTAAGAGGAAGATTGAAATAAAGCACTTACATTTGTGCAGTGAGTGCAGTAATTAAATGTTCCATGGCCTGTTACCCGTATGTCTTCTTGAAAGATGTTTGGTCTTCTCAAGGTTTAGGAGTAGAGGTCGTAACTCAGACATCTTGATGTTTTGAGAGTTTAGTTTGAACATCTTCCCCTCATCACACATATAAATATCCAGCTTCAATTTGCGTATTTTTGAGACCACTTTCATGTGTACTTTAATTTCTTTTTAAAAAAGAGGGGCTCTTCTGATTAGTTAGATAGAAAGGTATCTTCAGCTAGTCTATCAGCACTTCTGCTACAAACGTTATCATCTTCACTCTGTTGTTTCAGGAGACTCTCTTGTCTTTTTTGGTTCTAAGGAAGGGAAGGAAGATGGTCTACAATATATTCTTGAAACACGCTCTATGCTTTGGTAACATAATACTGGGAAAGGGCTGAAAAACACGCAGTGTGTCTGAGCCGTAACACCACCAAAGTGGGATGTTTCGTCTTGCAGGCTAAACCGAGAAGGTGAATAAGACAAAAGAGAAGATGAACAGTCTATGAGAGCTTATCTGGTGCTCTTGCTGTCATATCAATATCTGTTTAACTGAACCTGCCTGGGTTGTCAAAAAGAGCTGGGAGGAGGGGAACATAGTAGTAAGTTAAAGCCTCGATGCCAAAGAGGGAGGTTTGGGCTTTTTCTGAGTTTGTTTTGGTTGGTTTTTTAGTTGTTGTAGGACTGGTTCTGCAAGTTGAACAGGCTGCTTTCCTAGGATTCTAAGCAGTGACAGTATTATTTGTTGTGTGAGTCACTGCATGACCTCTGATAGGAGAGTATTTTCTGTCTGGGTACAAACATACACACACAAAAATATCCTAGAGAGTTGGTTTATCAGAAAAGTTTTCAAAGAGAAGCTGAATCCTGGTATCAGTTTTGTAACTGAAATAATCACTTTGATAGCTACATGGCTGTTTTTCTGTTTTTCTCCTCTTTAAAAATATTTTATATCCTGTAGAACTGGCTACACAATATCATGCACTCAAATAAATATAAATTTTTTTAATGTAGCCAAGGTTTGCTGTGGACATCTACTTGTCTCTTTTTTCTTTCTATGTCAAGTAAATGATTTCTTTTCTCTCTATGCCTGCCAGTTCATGGAGAGGGCTGAGCGTGTGGAAGAAGCATCCTGAAGAACGTGCTTCCTATTCTGGGGTTAGATAATGTGTGGTAAGGGGAAGGATGCATTCCTTTTTCTTGTGGCATACTGTCATGTACGAATTCAAGTCCTAAGGTATCGTCATATTTTTGTCATGATATTCCCCAATTTAGTGCTCCCACTGAAACACTCTAAACCATGCACCACTCACTCACTCACCCCTCTCCCTGCATAGCCTTGGAGAGGAGAATTGGAGGCACAAAAGGCAGAGATCACAGGTTCAGATAGGGACAATTTACTGGAAACAGCAATTGAAATAAGAAAATGAACAGTAACAGCAACAAAGTGATAACAGTGTAGAAGAGATGATTCACACACAAGTGTTCACTGTGTGGGACCCTGGCGGTACCAGACCACATCATGCTGTGTCCCCTGGAAGGGACCCCTACCCCCATTCCTGGAAGATGATGTGAGGTGGCATAGAATAACCTTTTTGTCCTAGCCCTGACCCTCCTGGCTCCTGGAAAAATTAACCCTGGCTTGGCCAGAACCAGGACAAGGATGCACAGGGATCATTATAATGATGACTAGCCCCATTTCTGCTGTTTGTGAAATTTGTAAAGAAGTTAGATTAGCAAAGGTAAAGTGGTGATTAATGTCATAGTTTAGATATAGACTATGCTGAATGATGGCAGTTTTGCATCTCTGTCTTTTGTAGTCCTGGATGATCAGATGTGTCATGGGTGTTCAAGGTGTGATGAGGAAAAGGAAGAAATAGTAGAAATTCTATCACTGGGACTGATACAGGCATGGGGCTTACTCCTTTCTACCTCTCATTAGCTCAGTAGATCAAAAGAATGCTTAAAGCTCCTCAAAGAGAGTGGATCTCCTGTAAATCACTGTTAAACGTATGGGGGTATTTGTATTTGGCCTGTCTACTATTGTACACTGTCCAGTGCAATACTATCTTGAAAGGCTGCAAAATGGTTATCAGCTTAAAATTTGGGTCCTGCTGCTCTTGTGCACTGCATTAGCAATGTTGATTATTTACTACAATAGCTTCAGATTGTACAGTGGGTGGAGTTGAGGTAGTTAATTATGGTGTTATTGCTGTTTCTCTCAGTGAAGCAGTATCTGCAGAGGAAATTGATCTAATAGTATTTTGACTTTTCTCTGCCGGAAGTCATTATCCAGTTGGTTTGTGGTTTTTTGAAATGTTTTATGCTCCTTGTCTGACACTGACTGTGTCATCCATTTTCTAATCTTAAAGGCTACGGCTCTGATTACTTGCAGAACATGCTAGAAGATCCATCTCTCTTTCCTCTAATGATCAGTCTTTACTACAACATTACTACAGCATTGCTCTGAGATAGGCTTGTTGAGGTGAAACATCCTTGCAACAAAGTACCATGCCTCTACTGTATTTGGGAAACAGCCTACGACAGTGCTGGAAAAATTTGCATCTTAGGATGACCTGAAGAAGGAATAGCCAGGACAGGGTAAGACACTGCCTTGTTAGTTATTGAATCTTGGAATTTGTTTATGGGTGTTTTCCAGAATATGGTGTATTCCAGAATAGCTCTTTGCAGCACCAAGCTGAGGAATATACATTATGTTATATGAATATGCATTTTATGTAAAGTATATTACATAAGTCATCATGGAAGCTTGCAGTAGTTCTGGAAATGAAAGCAGATACCATTCAATGAGAACATTTAGAATTCCATTCTAGTAAGATGGTAAACCACGAAGTGATTCATATTTACACTCAAATGACTGATTTGTTTCTCTGTTTCTTTCCTTTCATTAAGTACTCCCAAGATGATAATCCACATTTCCCTGAATTTCAGGGGTTATTAACGCTGAACCTCAGCTTTACCACAGTGTTGATGTCAGTTACTTTTTCAGCTGGGTGCCTGGATAAATCACTTGTTTTAGTGGAAACACTGGTTGAGACTGTGGGAAAGCACTGGGAACATAACAGCTGAATATAGAGCTTGAATGCTGAGTCAGTAATCATGTTTTGAAGCACAGAAGGGAGATAGAGATAAACCAGTGACCAACTGGAATTGTTAGATAACCATATTGCAGTTTTTTTAGATTATGTTCTTGCTGCAGCATAGAGTAGCTTGGTAGGCTGAAGTCTGCTCTCTAGCCACTCCTGTTGCTCTGGGTTCAGAAGTACATTCAGTCTTGGATTGTAGTCTTTCATATAGGGAAAATAGGAGCAAATATTACATCTGCTCTGGACTCTAACCCAACTCTGGAGGTGGGGCGGAGAGTGAGAGAAAGAGTGTGTGGGTCGGTGCAGGAGATGTGTCTGGTGTTTGTGTGTTTATGTGCCTTGTGTATTTTCCATTCTTTCTGGGGGAGATGGTGAGAGTCCTTCCAGTGCTCTCTTAAATGCTATCCATATGTTGCTTACATTTTGAAATACACTTGATGAGAAAATATCTGTAGAAAAAGGAATTTCAAGTAATACTGATACAATGTGTGAGCAAGTGAAGCTCTGTAGGGGACAATTTCAGCCTGTGAAATGTGTATTAGAACCCTGAAATCTGGTGTCTGGTAGCTCAGTTTCACATTTGTCAGCCTGCACTGACCCACTCTAACTGCTCTACAGTCATGCGCTGGAGATCCTGTGGAGTTTTGTTTTTCTGAGAAGTTAGTTGTTCAGAAATCCTGCATTCGTCCATGTACTGCATTCATCCTTGCTGATTGAAGCAGTGTCGCCTGTGTTTCTGTTTCTAAACAAGGAAGTTTATGGGTGGCATTAACATTGCACTCATTTACAGCAGAATAGACCACTGATATGTGCTCAGTAGCAGGAATCTGCTTTCAGTAGAGGAAATCAAAATACCCATAGGTTCACACATAATTAGAAGCTTACAAACAGATGGCAAAGCTTCTTTGAAGCCCTGTCATTACATCTTGCCTGTGAGCACTTTAATGCTAGTTTTAGCTAGGGATTATTTTGTGTGCCAAGTTAGTAGGTGTAGGTGCATTCATTTACTTTAATACATTCTGAACTGCTTTTGGCAGGTTGTTAGGTGATTTAATATTGGGTTACATGAGCAGAGGATGTTGGTTTGTTAATGTACAACTGACTGTGCATGTAGTGTGCACATGAAACATTTTGTAGCTTCATACTTTAAGACTGTTTAGGTATGTCTGTATTGCACAAGTATAATTTCCTTGGAGAATGTATAGACCTGCTGTAAGCACTGGCTGAGTTGCGCTTGTCCTTGGAGCAAAGTACACCGAAGAAAAGAGAGAGCTATTGACTAAATGAGCATAAAGAAAACCCCAGAGAAACTGCTGCTACGGAAACGTAATCTAACATGTTGGAGTTGTTCTCACACCAAGAAATTAATTTCAGACCACAAGCACTACCTCCTATTTGTGTGTGAGGGCCTGACTACCTGCGTAAAAGGTGGGCAGAAAAGTTGGAAAAGAATAATGAGGTTTACAAGCCTTGTTCAGGTATTCGTGTGGGTTGTTGGGTTTTTCTATACCTTTAAGAGAAAGCAAGCTATTAAATGGGCAAAAGGAAGAAAATATGAGTATGTGGAAGTTTGAACAATATAGAAAGTATATTAAAAGTAAGTATTAATAGGAAAAGTAAGCACCAGAGGAGTTTCTTTTATTTTACTAGTGACTTCCCCATTCTGACTGGGACCTGAGAAACAAGAAAAGTTTGTCTTCCAGTTTATTACGAGACCTTCTCTCACATGTTTTTTAGCAATTTCAAAAATCTGAAAAACAGATTATTCAAGTCTTCCATTGGGGACAGCTTTCTTTACTTCTTTAAGTCTGTGTTGCTTTTGAAAGTGGTATGTTATGGGGTTTTTTTGGCCAGAGGAAATGCTGAATTAAGTGTAAAAAACCACAGTAAATTAGAAACCTGTTTTAGTAATAGTACCATTTAAATATCATGCTTTTTTTTTTCCCCTGAGCAAAATAAATCTAAAAGACAAACACAACTTAAATTCTGTAACTGCTTTCTTTACATCAATCCATCATTCTCTATTGACTTTCTAAACCAACTGCCTGGTAGGGTTGTAGGGCTGTAGACTCTCTTGTATTCAGATGTGCTGAGCCAATGATTAATTATAATGCCTCATACTTGAAGTATCAAAATAGAATAAAAAATACAGGAAATTGCTGAAGAGGAGGAAGATGCTGTATGTGTGCCTTTTAGAAGGAGGAAATTAGAACTTCAAAGCTGTTGTCTTTCTTCCAGTTTGTGACCTCCTGAGCAGATGCAATGTGATTTCTTTATGAGTAGCTGTGTAAGATTTGTGGTCTTATCATGTTGAAAAGTCCAGGCATCTTTATGCCTGGATCAGGATGCTTAATGTGATTTTTGACACATATAAATGTGATTATAGAATCATATAATGGTTTGGGTTGAAAGGAACCTTAAAGATTGTCTAGTTCCAGTCCCCCTGTCATGAGCAGAGACACCTTCCTCTAGACCAGGTTGCTCAGAGCCCCATCTAGCCTGGCCTTGAACACTGCCAGGGATGGGGCATCCTCAGCTTTGCTGGGCAAGCTGTTCCAGTGCCTCACCACCCTCACAGTAAAGAATTTCTTCCTAGTATCTGATCTAAACCTACACTCTTTCAGTTTGAAGCCATTCTCCCTTGTCTTGTCACTACATCCTCTTATAAAAGTCCCTCTCCAGCTCTCTTGTAGCCCCCTTCAGGTACTGGGAGGTGCTCTAAGGTCTCCATTCTCTTCTCCAGGCTGCACAGCCCCAGCTCTCAGCCTGCCTTCATAGGAGAGGTGCTCTAGTCCTGTGATCTGCTTAGTGGCTCTCCTTTGGACCTGTTCCGACATGTGCATGTCTTTCTTGTGTTGGGGATCCCAGTGCTGAATGCCTGTGTGGTGTCTCACAAGAGCAATGTGAAGGGGCAGAATCCCCTCCCTTGCCCTGCTGGCCGGCTTTGTGGGCTGCAAGAGCACACTGCTGGCTCACGTTGAACTTCTCATCCACCCACAAAGTCCTTTCCCTCAGAGTACTCTCTGTCCATTCTCCATCCACCATGTATTTGTGCTTGGGATTGCCACAACCCAGGTGCAGGACCTTGCACTTGGCCTTGTTGAACTTCATGAGATTTGTACAGGTCCACCTCTCAAACCTGTCCAGGTCCCTCTGTATGGCATCCCTTCCCTTCAGTGTGTTGACCACATCATACAGGTTGGTGTCACTGGCAAACTTGCTGAGGGTACACTCAATCCCACTGGCTTAATGCCTTCTCCATGTCCTGTGTATCCTGTATCCCTCCTGAGAGGACCCACATTTTCCTGAGTCTGTCTTTTATCGCTGACGTACCTAAAGAACCTTTTATTTCGTACCCTTGATGTCCTTTGCCAGATTTATTTGTGCCAGTACTTAACTTTCCTAACCATCTCCCTGGCTCTTTGGACGATTTCTGTGTATTCCTCCCAGGCTACTTTTCCCTGCTTACGGCCTCTGTAAGCTACCTGTTTAAGGTTCTCCAGGGAGCTCCTTGTTCATCTATGAAGGTCTCTTGGTTTTCTTTCTTGATTTCCTCTTTGTAGGGATGCATTGCACTTGAACCTGAAGGAGACAACCCTTCCATATCATCCAGCTCTCTTGGGCTGCTCTTCCCTCCAGGGTTCTATCCCATGGAACTCTACTAAGGAGATCCTTGAAAATGCCAAAGTCTGCTCTCTTTTAGTCCAGGGTGGTGATCTTCTTCCCACACTCCTCACTGCCCCAAGGACCTTAAAATCGTGATCACTGCAGCCCAGGCTGCCCTTGAGCTTCACATTCACCAGCCCCTCCTTGTTGATGAGAGCAAGGTCCAGCACAGCACCTCTCCTTGTTGGCTCTTCTATCACTTGGAGAAGGCAGTTGTCATCAGTGTGTGCTAGGAACCTCCTGGATTGCCTGTGCCCTGCTGTACTGCCCCTTCATCTTTGGCATCTTTGGCTTTTGGGACGGTCAGTGTTTCAGTTTGACTGGAAAAAAAAAAAAGAAGGAAAAAGAAATGCATCACTGTGTGATCGTTGTGTATTCTGGGGCCAGATGGTAAGAGTATTGGGATGGGGAAGAGCTTTTCAAAGCTCTATTAATAATAACTGTGCATATTTCCTTGTTTCATAGCAAATATTTAGCAGAATTTGTAATAGGCTGCCTGTTTGATGAAGTTTGCATTTGCTTCAGATGAGAGGTTTCTGAAGTAGTTTCTCTTTTGTTCGTCTGCACTGGGAGTGCCACATGCAGTCCTGAGCATGGCCTCTTGCATTCCAAGTGCCTTAGGCATTGCTGACCTGCTCCTGCATCACGCAGTGGCTCCAGACCCCAGCCCCAGCCAAGGATGCCGTTTTCATCCGGGAAGCTAGCTGCTTCTTTGGAAAGACAACCTTCTGCCTTCAGCTTAAGCTACTGCAGTCTTTTGGCGTTCACTGGGTTCTGCCTTAGCAAAACTGAAAATAGCTGTGTTAATAAATGTATCCCCACCTGGAAAAACAAGTTACAGTGTTTGTATCATACTCCCCTCCTGCATTACCAATCGATGCAAGTCGGGCGAGTAAGGTGGAGCGCTGGGAAGTTCAGGCTAGTTTGCCGGTTGTTAGGAGCCTTACTCTGTGCTGGTCAAGCACTGAAAAGAAGGCTTGTCTTTGAACTGCATGAGTTTTGAAAGACTGAACACAAGCATTGCTCACAGCAGTTTGAATTGCAAGGTATTGAATTGTGAGATATTGAATTGCCTTTAACAGATACCTGCTGAGAACTTACCAATGATTTTCTTCTCTCAGAAATTTTGCACATTAACAATTTGCTTGTATTTTTTTGAAAATATATTTGTAGTGCATCAGAACCTCAGCTTACTGTATTGAATATTCAAGCAGTATGCAAAACTTTGGTTGGTTGGTTTCTTAATATGCCAAGTCTGTATTTGATCATTTAGAAAATAATTTTCTTTTAACTGAAACAGCCAGAAAGCACCACACCTTCAGTTAACCATACCATGGGAAAACTCATACTGGATGTGTAAGTTTAATAAAAAAGGAGACAATGGAACGCAAGTCACAGAGTATAGTTTCACTTGAAAGTAGCATTTCCTGTGCCAAATACATTTTTTTGGAATAGAATAAGATACTGTATTTTTAAAGCTTGGCTTGCTCTTTTTTTTGTCTTCTGTATTGAAGTAGAGCTTTGTGGAGTAGTAGGAAGCTCTTATGGGTCACAAAAGCAGGAAATTACTTCAGAAGATTCTGTATTCATAGAATAAACTTTATCAGTTTATTTGTGAAAGAATAACATAAACTGTAATCCAGATTAATACAGAATAACTCCTTTTAGGTATGGTAAAAAGTAGATGTGGTTTAAACCACTTTAATAATGCAATGTTGATATGGTAGCCATTTTTAAATTATCTTTGAAATACGTATTTTATTATATGCTTTTTTAAATTGTGAAATCTGTATTTTCAAATTTTTGAATGAATATGAAAATCCACGTGATAGGTAACATTACTGCTGGCCTTCTTAGATAGAGAAGAAATAAAATTAGGTTGAGCATGCAAGGATGTTGCTTGTTATTTAAGGTAAGAGTGTGGTTTGGTACCGCTTCCCATCTCAGAATAACTTCTCTTGTGCAAATACTACTGGCCAGTTGACATTTTATATTTCTGAGGAAGTTAAATACAAAATGTTGTAGGAGATATTAAGGTAAATTTTTCATTGTCTTGAAAATATACCATGGTCTACATTACCATTTTAAGTCTTTTATCTTAGGTACAGAGAGCAAAAGTATTTTTCATAAAAGAAGGCTAGGATTAGAGAGAGATTGAATAATTTGACTGCAAGTAGTGTGCGGATTCTACTTTATTGTTATCTGAGAAAAAGTCGTGAGACTATTTAAACTGTGTAGTATAGTGATAGCTTCAACAATAGTAAGTTACATGCTAAGTCTTGTAAGGTGTCTTCTTTGGACAAAAACTGTGTCATTCAGGGCTCATTTCTTCTAAAATCTATTCTGTAAAATGTCTAGAGATTAAAAGAATAAAATACCTACAGTAATCAATTATCAACAGTATAATAACATTAAGAAGTACTACTATTAAGAATATTTAAAAAAAAATGATATTAATGTAGTCTTTAACCTCAAGGTACTCTTTCCATTGAAGAAAATTGCTAGACATAAATGTATATGAAATGCTTAATGTTAATATCAAGCAAACATATTTATAATACTGTATTAATCATATGATGGGTGAAAATGCTTTCTAAGCAAGATTATACTCTTTACCGGAGGAAGTCGTCAACGTATTTTTATTTTTTTTTATTTATTCAGAAAATAAATGCTAAGCTTCATGATGGAGTGTGCCAGCATTGCAAAGGTATCTTGGAGTGGCGAGTAAAATTCAGAAAGTACAAACTACTGACAAAACCTAAAAAATGGTGAGTGAAGATACTTTTTATTAATTGTTGTTCATGTAGTTTGTGAGCTTTTGGAAAATATTCTGGCTTTGGAAGCTCACAAAAGAAGCTGCTATTATGCAACATTTTTCAAATTTGGAGTCTGCAATGACTATATAGGCAATGTTAATTTTCTAGTTCATAAGTCTTTTATCTTAAACTTTTGAAGAGAAGACACATGAGAAAAGCAATTGCTTCCCTCTTTGCTGTTAAAACTGGTTGAACTGTGGACCCATAAGTTTCCAAGACTGTCAGTGTGTCCTCCTGACCAAAAAGTCAAACCTGAACCTGTTGTAACGTGATTTTCTAAGTCTTGTTTCAAGTTTGTATTAGAGGGATCTGCACATCTCTTGACTTCTGTACTTCACTAATGTTTGCAATACATGCATTTCATTACCTCTTAGCATGTTTGCTCCTTTTCTGTAAGAAACTATGATCCTAAGTAGTAAATGTTGACCTTGTTTGCATACCGTTTTGTATTACTTGTTTTTGTGTAACTGTATAACAGAGTTGATAAATATTTTAACCTATCACAAACATATAAATTATTTTAGTTTTCTGAGGCAGATGCTCTCTGCTTCCTTCTTATTTGCTCAGCTGCAGAGGTCCTTACCTCCTGTGGTAGCAGACACGGCCAGTGTTTCAGCAACAAAACATTGAACTCAGAGAAACCACAGCTGGGCTGTGGTGCCTGATACAGCCATGTTTGTCACAGTAGCTTGCTCAGCATCTCAGTGTTGCTGTCAGTTACAAACTTCTGAAATACTTAGGAGCTGCTTGAAGAGGTTCTGTGAATGTGTGTGTGCAGTTCCCTGAGCTGATGGTGTATTTTATTTTGATTTTCAGTAGATCAAAAGGGAAGAAATGTTTATTCATGGTATATTCCCCACTTGTGTAAAGTTTTACTTTTTAATATGCAAGCATATATGCAACAGGTATTTTGGTGTTAGTAATCAGTTTCACCCTTTTGTATAAAAAATAAATCATTAGGTAGAAGGCTTGCTGAATAAAAAATAAACATTCTGGGTTCAGTGCATCACAGATGAAGCTGGGTTTTGTGTTTTTTTAAACTCTTTCTCGAATAACTATATGCATCTCGTTTTTTTCCCCAAAGGGAAGAAAGCAGACAAAAACCCCATGTAAATCAGGGAAGCATTGGAAGTAGAAAAAGTGACATTGTAGAACAGCAGCTTGTAACAGAATATGTGATGTTCGCCCTCTTATATTTGAACGAGGAAGTTGTGCTTCAGAGCATTCTAGCTTTACAAGTGATGATTTCTAGACCAGCAGTGCAATGGCTGGGTGAGCCACTGTTCTGAAAGGACAAGACTATGAAAATTTTCAACAGATGAAGCTACTGGGTGAAGTAAAAGCATACTAGACATTAAAAATGTGACTATTTTTAAAAAATAATGAATTCTTTCTATTGCAAGAGATGGGAATGGAGGACTTCTCTGTACCTCAACTTATTTTTAGTTTTTTAACATCTTTAAAATTATGAGTGTTAAGTACAACCACAAGTTTTCCTTACTTTATTTCGAGTAATTAATTATTAGAAGTTAAACTATTTAAAAAAAAAAAAATCTGCCTTGCATTGGTAGTGCCCCTGTTTAGTATGACATGTCAGGGAAGAACTTTTGAGGGCATGAGAACCAAGAAAATGACTTTCAAGACAGCAGCAGTACATGGGGTATATTGTTCTGGGTTATGTTCTCTAGATATACAAGACTTTAGAAATGTCACCTGAATGTTAAGCCACGGCATTTTGGAAATTGCTAGATCTACAGAGTTTTATCATATTTTTAAAAGGAATAGCCCAAACCCTCTACCTTATTAGATTGGTTTTGTTGAGAATATTGTTCCATGCAGGCTTGTGTTCGTAGAAAACAAAGTCTAGCGCTGACTCAGTTTATAGTCTGAGAAGTTCAAGAGGAAGTCATTGCAGTGTTTGAGCTGAAAGCTTTTTATTTGTAAAATCCATGTACTTTTTTATGCCATATGCTACTTTTATCATTAAACCAGAAATTATGCAACTTTTAAAGTAAAAACTGCCTGCTGAATGGAGTGGAAATGTTTCTTTTGTCAAATATAAAAATCTTGATTTAATGTTTCTTTTTCAGTACTTGTTTTAATAATGCTTCCTGAAAAAGGTAAGGGAGGGGGGTGAACAGCAATGATTTTGATAGCGCTGCTTGATAAAACACCAAGTGTTTCATTTGAAACTGACTTAAAACGTGTTGTTCCTCTTTTGTGGAGTGTGTCTATATTGTATTTGAACACAGAATGTTTAATAAGTGTCCACAATATTTTTTTAATCATGTTTTCTTTCTCTTCACAGTGTGAAGTGCCTCCAGAAGACTGTAAAAGATCCTTATCATATTATTTGTCGACCATGTGCTGGTAAACTAGAAATTTGTGCTAAATGTGGGAAACAAGAAGAAATAGTAATTCCGTAAGTAGCTCATAGGGTACATAGTTTCAGTCCTGCAGTGTTTATTCCCCTTGTAATAAACCTTGTTTGGAAACTGCTGAGAATGTGTTGTGCTTTATGCCGTATTCTCAATAATCCCAACAGGAACAGTGAGAGTCGTTTTCCTTACTTTCTTCAGACGAAACTAGGGGTGAAATGATTATTGATGTTCGTGGGGCCGAGCCAAAAAAAGGTCCTACTTGGATAAGACATTTTAACACCAAAGGGTAAATTGCAAATCTTCCTTAAGAACAAAGCACTTCAAAACAGCTCTTGGTGTAGAGCATCATAAAATATGCATAAGCCAATTTACTGTTTGCATTTTGTCTGCCACTTGATGATTCAGTTACTAGTGAACAGAAGAACCAAACAAGGACTGATATTGAGCACAGTTATTAGCAAGCTGTTGCCTTTTTTTATTCTTTTACTAGAGTTCTGTCTTTATTGAGCATGATACATAAAACATTAATTTACTAGTTTGTGACAATTGTCCAGCAGTTGCTTCCTTGGTCAAGCTGTTCAAACATTTTTCTTTCTTTATAGTCTCTTCTGTGTACTAAATACTGTACTGCATACTTTACTGTGTTTTATATTCTTCCTTCCTATTGAATGCAAAGTAACTTTAGGGACTTTTTTGCCCCTCTTCTACTTCTTCCCACCTCCTGCGATCTTCTCTCTTTTATTGTGATGGAATGTCAGGAGAATATTCTGTCCTCCGTCCCATTCTTGTTTAAGTTCCAGAAGTGGATGGTGATAACATCCCTCTTGCTTTCTACAGGATTGATAAAGGACAAGACAGAACTGAGAGTGAGACTACTAAAAATGGCCAAGAGAGCGGAAAATTGAAGGATGAGCTGGAGTCTGATACAAATTTCAGTAGTGCAGACAGTGATGAAGATTCTGATGTGCTTGAAGAGCGATTTAAAAGTATGAATTTTGAAACAACAGAGGTCTAAAAGTTGGTGTTTATACAAGCAAGAGATGATATGCAATCAGATATGGTAAACTAGTGATTGCCTTAAACTGCTCCAAACCCTGATTTGACATCGAAGGTCCTTGTATGGAAATGTTGGCACTGTGTATAATGGTGCTTGTGGGGATTTGTATTAATAAACATTTTTGTGCATTAGGAACAGAATTTCTTTGAAAAGAAATTCTATTTGTAGGCATAGTTATTTATTTCATACATGTAACAACTTCCTGTTTTATGGAATAAAGCCTCTTTATGTAATTGTGTGAAATTCAAGATTATGTGACCATCGGAAGTATTATTGCTACTTGGAAATCTACATGAAAGTCTAGAATAAACACATCCTTGTCATAAAAAGGAAGAGCTAAACCAGTTGTAATGGTTTTCTGAAGGAAGAACTTGCAACATTCTGTCAATGAGTCTCCAAATGGGGTCTTACCCTTATGCCTGGAGGTTTTTGTTGGTTTTTTTCCCCACAAAAACAGAAACAAGTGTGTAAAAGCCATCACCAGTACAGTTCACGAACAGTTAATGCTTATTTACCATGTGTGAGTATGCATTACAGGTTTGTAATCGTTGTTGCTACCAGTGTTTTGTAAAGAAAAAAGCCTACAGACTGTTTAGAATTTCTCACAAGTGGTCTCACACTTTCTTTTCATTTTCAGAATTCAGAGATTTGTCTGGATCTGATGTAGTTTTCTCTGATATGAAAAGACCTGCATCATGGAGTGATGCTTACAGTTACTCCCTCCCCAGTTTCTATTCCAGTATTGATTAGGCTGTACAAAGAACTTAACTGAAGTTAATGGGATTCAGGATGGTTTGATTTCTTCTGTACTGTCTTCTTCCTCTCTACATTTAACTGACAGTATATGTATACATTAACCTGTGACATTATGCTATGCCACATCTGCTTTGGTGCTTTGCCTGAATTACAGTCGTGAGCATGGAAAAATTTGATTCTCAAACAATGTTTTTTAAATGCCCTGTGAGGAAATTCAGCTCTGAGATTGTTACCCATCCCTGTCCTGGAATGAAGGAAATGCTGAAACTTAATCTTTTGGGTGCAGATAGGCACCCCATGACTGTCCTGTGAAGCTGGAAAGCACAAAGAGGTGTTTAGTGGCGGAAAAGGTGGTTGTCAGGTGTGTTCAGAAGTGTGGATCTGAAGGTCATGTTTCACTGACAGGTAGTTCCTCCCAACAGGACAGCAGTGACATCTGACTTAGTGCCACATCTGTCGTCCTGCCAGTTGACATCAACAAGGGCAGAGTAAACAAGGAATATCCCACCCACACAGTGCAGATGACCTGGTAGGAGGGTGGGTAGAGGGAAGTTAATAAGTAATCTGGATTTAGCTTCAGAAAGGGTCTTTCTGAACAGGAAACCATCACTGTCACCAAAAGTGAACTTGGCTTTTGAATGTGAAATACGTATGGGAAATGTTCTTCCACTTGGAAAAAATTATAATGGCCTAGTCCTTTGTCAAAAGCTGAGAGGAAATCCTGGAATGGTAAGAAAACATGTCATGGAACTGGCAGGAGCTGTACAATGAGAAAATAAGGGGAAGAATTCTCTTCTCATAATGGTGACACAACCTGTCAGTACCAGGAGTGAGCAGAGCGACACAGATAAACGATGTCTTGCAACACAGCCCTAAAATGTTTGTACAGAGGGAAAGTCCTCTGAAGTCTTCATGTCACTCCTAATGCTCTATTCAGAGTTGGTACTAGAGCTGCAGTAGTGGCTGGCTGGTGTTAGCCTAGCCTACCTGAAGACAATTTTTGGTTCTGGTAAGCCTTCTGTCTTTGGTTGTCACTGTGGCTGAAGGATACACTGCTGGAAATAATTTCTGGAACACCATTTGTTGTGAGTGAGCTTACAAAATACAGCTTTGCAAGGGAAAAGGAGTTTGCATTTTACTGAAGACACTTCTAACATGAATAAAAGGAACAGCTGTAATTTTCTTGTTTAATTTTTACTGAAGTTAGGGTGTATTTGAAACTGCATTAAGCTGTTACAACTCAGACTATAAGAGTTCTGAATGTCAGGGGTTTGGGGTTTTTGTTTCTTTTTGAGGAACTTATTGAACAGAGGATTATGCAGGTGTAGGACCCCTTTAAATGCTGATCTTCAGTAAAATCATATACAAATGAGAGTATTTTTAAAAAAGAAAGATTGAAAGTCATCAAAGAATTTTTGAGAAGATCTTCAGGGTAGTCAATTAATGGAAAGATTTTTAGAGTTTTTAATTGAGATTTTGAAAACTTTCTACCCCCTCTTTCACAAATAATAATGAATTTGTGTTTATAAACGTTAAAGGAGAGGAAATAAAAATACCCCAGTGCCTGTATTGAGATGCAGTTTAAACGGTATGACTGATCAAGGGTTTCAGGATTTGTCTGGACCTTGCAGTGCCTCGCCAAATACATTACTGCAGAAGAAAATGATAGATGTTAATAATTAGTCACCTGGAGAATAATTGATGCATCACAAGTGGTGCAGTGATGTTGCTGACAGTTGAGTTCCTGTTACCAGATTGCTCTTAGGAGTGTCGTTTGGCATGACTCAACACTGAAGTAATGAATGAGATAGTGGACTGCCGGTATGTGTGAGGCAGGCATGCCAGATGATTCTTACTCCACAAGGGGAAATGCTTGTCATAGGCTGGAGCTGTCAGAACTCGTCACTGTTGACTTGCACACGTTTCTGGAAATCAAATTCCCATGTATAAGGATTTCTTAAGACAACCTGGATTCATTGCAGTATGAAGAGAATCTGGTATGGACACAGTGCTACCTCCCCGAATAATTCCTTAAGAATCTTCTCTCTCAAAGTTCACAGGCATCTCTGACACATGCTATCATCAAATGTTTTGAATGATCAGGTGATGCAAAAAACATCACCCAATGATTTACTTCCAGTTTTGCATGGGCTGGGCTCTTCTCGTCTTGGCTACTGATTACTCTGTATTCCTCTAAAATACTGAAATAATACCAGCCTCTGATGGTTTATAGGACGACTGGTTAATTAAGAAAAGTACAGCTTGCTTTCTTCCTATAATGGGCATGTACTTGGATGTTGAGATGCAAATCATAGCATTAGCAAGGAAAAGAGAAGAAAATATAGCAGATCATCAAATGTGAGCCACCTTGTAAACTTCTAGCGCTATACTTATGTATGTTTTCTTTGTTTAGGAGTGCTCATAAGTAAATATGCTGGTAGAAAATGCAAAATTGAGTGCTTATTGGAAGCATCAGCCTGACTTACAAAGTTAATGAGGAAAGCTTTGTAAGTGACATGGAGAAACGTTTTTCATTATCAGATGTTTAGGGAGCTGCTCACGCAGACTGCCAGCATCTCACTTAATTCTCCTGCCTACCTTTTATCTGAAAGCTAATACAATTCAAAACTCTTTGTGAAAAAGAAGGTGTGAACTCTGCATACATGCTTATCACATACAGTGAACTTGTAAAGTAGGATTCCTAAACTTTGAAGCACTGAACACGGAAGTTGAAGTGAGCTCTTTCTATGGATTGGTAACACATTTGCAGACAAATTACCTGTAACAGACTAGAAATGAAATATTTGGCTTATTTCAGATAGCAAACTTTTCTGTTGGAGCCCCTAAAATAATTAAGATGAAATCACATAGAAATTATCTTTTTTTTTTTTTTTTTTTTTTCTTTTTTTTCTGAAGCCAACGAGAAAACACCTATTTGTAATAATAGGAGTAGCACTCATGATTCGGTCATCAATAAGAAGCTTGAATTTGAGGATATGAAAACAGGAGCCAAAGGCATTAAGATTTTGCCTGAATCTCTTCTTGCATTTGCTTCTGACATAACTTTAGAATCCCAAAATGAAAAGATCTGGAAACAAAAAAGGCTTATGCCTGTTGTAGAATGGCAGCACTCACTTGAAACCTCTCTCTTTAGGACAGCTTGCATTTTTGAGTCTCAAGATTGTAATATCTCCTTCACTTGACTTGAAGTTTCCCTAATCTTATGTGAACAAGTATGACACACTGTGTCAAAACTATCTATGAAAAGTATCCATAGTTTACTTGTTACTATATGTATCAACAGTGAAACTTGTAGTGTTATTGACAGTAGTGGCAAAGCTACATGTGTAACAGTTTGGTTTTTTGGTTTTTTTCTCATAGGCTCTGTCTCCGGACTGTTATGTTCCTTTTAGGGTTATTTCATATTCGTTTTCCACAGCCACTGCACTGTGGAAGTTGCTGGCCGGCATGAGAGCTGATACAGCCTCTGACTGTCAGCAACAATGTATTACTCTGGGTTATTCCCAGCAGGAGGAACAGAATTCATGCCAAAACTGTAAAACAAACTGCTCTGCTTTGTAGGTCCATGTTGGAGATGGATGGTGTGGGCTTCATCAGACACAGGGGAAGCTTCTACCACCTGCTCAGACAGAACAACCCCGTGGCACCCCCACTACCAAAACTTTGCTGTGCAAACCCAATACGAAGTGGTAATGCTTGGGTCTTGGGGAAAAAGATGAAAAGGCCCCACAATATTTTTTAATAGTATTAGAGAAATGCAGAATAATCCCAAACTTTCAATTTCCAAGGAATAATAAGCCCCATAAAACTAGACTACTTCTATTCTTTTTAGCAACAGCAGGTTTACTACTGCCTACATGACAAAGATTTTAAAAGTCTTTCTCTGTAAATGGATAATATCTCATTCTCAAAAGAAAATAACTCTTCAGTAGCAGCTTAGTCTTTCTGACAATAAGTTAGTGATGGAACTTTTCAAAAGGAACAAGCTTGTACCTGCATTACTTAGAGAAAAGTCATAATATAATCTTTATGTTACAAAACTCTAATCTTACACTTTAAAAAGATCACAAGGAATTTGCCTAGAAAATGTCTAGGAAGACTCAAGCTGTATTGCCATAATCTTCCCATTTTAGGAAATTGTTGCACTAAGGTTTAAGGCATCCCAAAACTATGCAGCGACCAGAACCTCAGAGCTATGGTTTTTACTGTGTTTCAGCAGAAAGTTTTCCTTTCTTTCCAGTTTTTGTACTATCTTGAGTTGCATTTGGATATTAGTAGTTCTGATATTATGAACCCTCCTTTCAAGAAAGAACTGTGTTTTGGATCACTGCATCTAACCAGTTGCTTCTTTCTCATCCCCGTGACTGCACCTAAGGTCTATGGAGACCAAGCACAGGTAGTGGCTGTCTATGTTACTTCAAAAAATCACATTAGCAGCTGACTGGTTATGAAAAAAGACCTCCAAAAATGAAACCAAGCCAAACCAAACCCAAAAACAAAACAAAAAACCCAAACAAAAACAAACAAAACCAAAACCAAATAACAATATTGACAAACACCCTCCTGTAGCACTCACCCAGGACACTGCCAGAAAGAATCCTGTTGGGCATTCTCATCCCTTGCCGCTCCAGGTGTGTGGTAGTTTAGGCCTGTCTCTAGAGGCCAGAAATAAAAGTGTGCTCAGCTTCCTCGCTAAGCAGAGATATTCTGTGTGGCCTTAATGAGAACAGAGCCTGTGGTCCTGAAGGAAGGGTAATGTATATGCTTTAGTCTTTAAATGGAGAGAACAGTCTCTGTCAAATCTCTGATGGTGTCAGGCAGAGTTGTCCAGCCATGTTTGTCCAAAATGCCATTTAGAGGCAGAGGGTGGGGGGAAGGTGGGAAGAGGGGGAAGAGGGTGTGGCAGGAAACAACTTGTGAATATAGAAGCACAAAAGTTCACACAGCCTGCACCTGCCTCTCTTCATCTCTGCAGTGTTCAGCTGCCACTGTAATGTGCATGGAAATTAGTCCAAATAATAAACCCTAGAGTGTTACCATAATTAGCCTGACAACAAGCTGGGGTTTCTTGCCCCCCAGCATGTCAAACTAGGTTTTTGGCAGGTTCCAAGGAATGAAATATCTTGTTGCCGTTTGAGATAGCTTAATTTTAGTTGAAATGAAAGCAATTTAAATGAGACATTATAATGGACAGTAATTGTGCTGTTCAGTACTTCCTCTCCTAGGGCCTTAATGGAAATGATCCAGAAAAGAATGGCTCAGATTAAGAATCCCACTCGTAGAACTGAAGTTAGACCTTCACAATGAAAAAATACGGAGTTATCACTACTTTACCTTTGTAACTTTTTAACGAGATTTTGTTTGGGTTTTTTTTTTGTTTGGGGTTTTTTGGGGGGGAGGGGTGTGTTTTGATTTGCTTAATATTAAAGCATTATACCATTAGTGACCCTGTTGAGTGTAGGTCTTTTCTTCACAGAGCTACTGCTTTAATATCCGTAGCTCTGAGTTTTTTTAGTCGGCAACCGGGAATGTGTGGTGGCTCAACCCGAGCCAGCCAGTCAAGCCGCAGGCAGCCGCTTGCTCACTGCCCCACCTGCAGGACTGGGGAGAGAATCGGCACGGGAAAGGCTAGAAAACTCGTGGGGTGAGAGAAACACAATTTGATAAGGAGAGTAAGACTCACACACACCAGCAAAGCAAAGTAAGGAATTAATTGGCTGCTCCCCACAGGCAGGCAGGGGTTCAGCCATCTCCTGGAGAGCAGGGCCCCATCACTCATGATGGTGACTTGGGAAGATGAGCATCATCACTCCAAATGTCGCCCCTTTCTCCTTCTTCCCACCGCTCTATATACTGAACATGCTGATGTGGAACATCCCTTTGGTGAATTTGGTTCACCTGTTATGGCTCTATTTCCTCTCAGTCTGCCGCGTGCCTCTACCATACCACTGTGGCAGCACGAAGAGCAGAAAAGGCCTTGTAAGCTCTGCTCAGAAATAACAACCACCTCTGTATTATGAACCCTGTGTTCAGCAGAAACCCAAAACAGCCCCATGCCAGCCACTGTGAAGAAAATTAACTCTACCCCAGCTGAAACCAGGACAGAATGCTGAGCTCCTTCTTAAAGGTAAGTGATGTTACAAGGGAGCTTAATTTACTGATCTTGAGTAAACTATGTTGGTAGTTAAACACATTTTCCCTAATTGATTTGGCATCAAGAAAGTCCAGTGGGCTTCATGTTTGACATACTTTAATGAAAAATTGGGTTCGGGCTTTTTGCTTTATGTTTATATTTACAGGAGTGTTTTGCTATCTCATTGTAGACAAGGGCACCAAATCTGTGTGGCAGTTGTTGCTCCAGGGTATAATGCATATATAAATCATCTAGAGTAGATGCAAGAAGTCACAGAAGCTCCTTTTTTTCGCTTAGTAAGTGCGGAACGAAGAAAGCAGTGCTGAAAAAACCCCCGTGTTCGAAAATCGGAACGTTTGTTTGTCATTGCCGAGGTACAAGCCTTTCTGTTGCTGCTTTTACCGACGTCCTCAAGTTTCTTTCTCGAAAAAGCTACCTGGCAACACCAGGTGTCACTGTAACAAAGTGAAAAAGTTTGCTTGCAAGTCAGCTTCACACTGAGCGGTGATGCACCAGGCTGGGTGTCTCGAAAGGGCTTTGTTTTCGTGCCCCAGGGCTGGCTGGCCAGCTTTTATCTCACAGACGTGCAGGTCCCCTTGATCTGCAAGGGGGCACTGAGCTGCCACTCAGACCATCTACACTTCTGGCAAGCTTCTGAGGAGATCAAGGGCAGATACCTGAGCTGGAAATCCTGCTTTCAATGTGAAGTTTGCTTTTAGGGAAAGCTTAAAAGGCCAGCCTGGCTAATCCACCTGCAGCTGCAGTAGCACAAGTAGGCAAGTGCTGAGTTTCCAAAAGTCAGAGCTACCGACCTCATACTGTTTGTTGGCCTCTTGTAATGTGAATGTTTATGTAATTAGTACATACACACATGAATAAAAATAAAACCAAAACCAACCAAACAAGTGAACACTGCACAAACACAATGAATTGCACAAATCAAAAATCTACACAGTTAGACTAAGCTCAGTTTATTAATTTCCTCAGAAGTCTTGGAAAATCTGGTGTAGAATTGTTGAGAGAGAAAGAAGCCTGAAAATGAAGAAGTATTGCCACCAAATGGCATTTAACACAGAAATCTCGTTTTCCACAGCAACTTCTCAGGAGCACCCCTGAGCTGCTAGTTGAGAGGACATGGAGGTGTGCATCAGGACCAACACAATTTTTACTTTTCTGTTTAGGTAGCTGAAAACAAGACTAGATGGAAAAGATTTAGTCTGCCTTCCTGTGATGAATTCCTTCTCAAAAATCACCTGCTCATTTACTATGATGGGCCAGCCATAACTCAGAGCCAAATGCTCACCCAGCTGCTTGCTCGCTTCCTTCTCCTGCAACATAGGAGAAGGTGGAAGGAAGGCGAGGAGACCGGTGAGATTATTACAGCTTAATAGAGATAGCAAATAGAGACCCCACCCTAACCCTAACCCTAGCCCTGAAAATAAAAAAAATGAAGTAAAAAATGAGTGGTGGGGTGGTGCAAATCAAAAAGACAAGTTCACTTGTCACTTCCAGGAACTGTTTAGCTGTTACCAGAAGAGCAGGGTTTTACCATGAGTAACACTTGTGGGCTGCTGTGGAGAAAGTCAGCTCCATGTCAGCCAGACCCAATATATTCATGTACTGGATGTGCTTTCTGAATTGTTTCAGTGTCACAGCAAACTCATCTCTGAGTGCCAAAATTACAAATTATTGTAAAACTTTTGGTGCAGACCTTTGTTGACACACACTGAACAAATTTGTAAGAAACTATGCCAACATACACCTGGGGATCCACATGTACCAATCTAACGAAATGTTTGCCTCTCACTAAAAGTAAGACACTGTGTTCATGAAGGGGTAAAATGCATGATAAGCAGTTATTTTCTTGAAAGAAAGATTTGAACCTGTATTTTAAAAAGAATCAATGTCTTCTTCATTACTTAGCAATTTGAAGACTGTCAACAAAAAACACCTGTAAGGTGCTGAATATTTAGGATTGAATTATTTGTAAAAATTTGAATTTGTGAACAGCAGCAGCATTTGAGTTTGTGGCTTGTCTTTTTGTTTTTTGGAGGTTCCTCAATCCCTTCACTTCATGAATGTGTGTGTGTGTTCTGGAGAAGTTTGAGTTCAAGAGAGGTCACGAGAGGGAAAAGGTACAATCATAAGTGCTTAGGAACAGAGACCTGAACACTGCTTATTGGCCACTTCCCTTGGATATGGCTTTTTAGAACTCCTTCTAATTTCCTTCACAATTAATTTCATGTTTTGGCTGGTGGTCCCTAGCAGAGAAACATGGGCATGAGAGCATTCAAATCCATGCTAGCATGTTGTTTTATTTAGTATTAAAGGTCTGTATTACTGTAGAGCGTCTTTATAGAACGGCATTGTACAAGGTTTTCTTCTGAAGTACTAAAGCACTTTGTGAGACACATGGAATTGTCCATTTATCTCAGGTGCCCTGTTTTTTTGGCTGGATTAATTTAAGCTTTCTTCCTAGTAGTTGGTACAGTGCAGTGGTTTGGATTTATGTTTTTGGAAGAAAGAGGAGTTTAAAGGATGCCATGGTTCAACACCAGCCAGCAACTAAGCTCCCAACAGCCACTGGCTCATTCTCCTCTTCCTACTTCTCCTCTTTCCCCCTTTTCTTCTGGTGGGAAAAGGGATCAAAGAGTTAAAAAGAAAACTCATGGGCTGAGATAAAGACAGTGTAAAATGTACAGCAAAAGGTAAAGAGAAAGGAAAAGCAAAAGCCACACACAAAAGCAAAGAAAAACAAGGAATTCTTTTACTGCTTCCATGGGCAGGGAGCTGTTCATCCCTCTCCAGAAGAGCAGGGCCCCATTACACATTTCAGTGACTTGGGAAGACAAACTCCATCACTCCAAATGTTCCCCCCTCCCTTCTTCTTCCTCAACTCCATGTACTTAGCGTGACATCGTATGGAGCGGAATATCCCTTTGGTCAGCTGGGGATGGCTGTCCTGGCGGTGTCCTCACCCCAGCCTCCTCTCTGGTGGAGTGTGGTGAGAAGCAGAAAAGAGCCTGGTCTTGTGCAAGCACTGCATCAAATCCAGACTGTGTGAAAATCAGTGGGAATCTCATTACTAAGTCTAACGGTGTCTGGTTCCGACATTTTCAGATCTCTACTGTGCTGAAGGTGATTTTGAATATGAAGCCTTCTGCATCGCAAGCACTCAAATCAAAACTTGCTCTTGCTGAGAAGACCTTGTGGTCCGCACGGGATTCCACTATAATGAGCTGATTCACAAGCATATCCACAAATGCTTGTTTATCCAAACTGGTCACACAGAAGCTGTTTTGAAAGGCTGTTATACCAGTGTATATTTCTGATGCGAATTTTTCTTGGTGGAAAGGCCATTGAACCTGAGGAGGTCTTAAGTCTCAAATAAGGTAGATTTGGGGGTAAAACTGTTTCCAATGCAACAAATAGGTTTAATTCCTGTTCATCCCAAAAGTGGATTCTCTGACCCAAGTCTCGGCAGCTGAAGGATTCATCTTCCAATGGTGTAAGAGAGGTGGACACAGAGGAGTTGGATAACACAGCTACCAGCAATTCTTCTGTTTTTCTAGACTTTTCTCAGGCAGAGCTAAAGATTTCAAACATCCCTCCTCTGCTAACTTGACTGTTTTTTGACTCTGAGGGTATTTTGTACATTGAAAACAAAATAGATGAAATTTAACAGCATCTGTTAAATCTTCCCTAAATTCCCCCATAATTTTTTTGTTGCAAACTTAAATGATTTCTATGGTAACAGCAGAAGAGTGTTTCTAAATTTATAACATCACACTGTGGGTGGGCATCAGTGCTCTTCTCTGCTGAAAGATATTTGCAATTGAACAATTATAGGTAAACTCTAAGATTTGCTTAAAACAAATGATATATTTTTTACTGTTTTACTTTTTAGGGCAGATACAGCAGTCAAAAAGTTCATTACTGTTCACAATTTAGCTCATGAATCACTTGTCTTGGCTGCAGTAAATGTGGTGACTGGATTAGATACACCAGCAATGTTCAGGTGTCAAGAACTCTTCCTTTACATAATGTAAATCATAAAAGTGTCAAAAGCAAATGTCTGGTCATTATCATAACTGATGAGTTCACCATGGTTTAATCATGAATTACAATGTGAGCATTTATAATTAAAGACCAAATCAAGAGCATGAAATGTAAACACACTTGAAAGCTACAGCTTTCGCTATACTGTTCTGATTTAGCAATAGTATTAATATTGAATTAAATTAGGTAAAATTAATATTTGTTATCACAGAAAAAACCTAATCTAAGTAGGCATATACCCATTGCTTTTTGAAATGGTTAAGGTAGTGACTAGGTCTCTATTAAAAGTTGAAAGTAGGTTTTATTCTGGGGAAATCTGAATTTGATCCACAGTGTTTCCTGAATTGTGAATGGCTCTGCAGTAACAGGTGTTCACATAAACAGGCCATCACATAAACAAACTGTACATGGAACAAAGTAAAGTGCATGGATATGGAACTAGATGTGTTTTGTAAAGAGATAAAAGACAATGTTTTAGGAGTTGGATGTTACATTGGAAAATATCTCTTTCTGCAAGCTCTTGCTGGTGTACATAACATAGAAGCACAGAGTGGTTTGGGTTGGAAGGGACCTTAAAGATCCTCTAGTTACACTCCCCCTAAAATGGGCAGGGACACCTTCCTCTCCCGGAACTACTGGCTCTTTTCCTTCCTAATTAGGAGCGAGTGGATAAGAGTTTGAGCGAATGAAAAAGAAGAGAGAAGTAATGTCCTTTCTTTAGCCAGTAGATAGAAATTAAAAAGCAGAAGTACTGTTTCCAGTAACATTTTCCTGACAATGTTTTTCAGACACTGCCTTCCTTAGTAGCAATCTTTTTCCTGATGCAAAAACAGCTACAAGTACAAACACATCAAAGCAGAAGGCCTACAAAATATTCCATGCACCACAAAACACTTGCTTTAAGAGCTTAAATAGTCCTCGGGGCCTTGTGCAGGCAAACAATTGGAGTCTTAATTCACTTTCCAAAAAAAATCATATCTATTTTTTACCACCTTAAAAAAAGAACCCCAACAAACCCACTTTGACTCTGACTTGGTCAGTCCATTTTTACAACTGCTGTTTGCAGAGTGCAGGAATTAATCACTCTGATTAATGTCTGTGAGGTTTCGCATCAAATGCCAGCCTGTTTCTTTGAACAGTTTTACTGAAGTGGGTCCAACTCAGAACACAATGTAGTTTCAATAAGGCAGGCCAGTTTAAAGATATAAATTATACATTCCCTCCCTGTTTCTGGCTTAGAAGCAAGTAACCATGGTGACTGGAAAAGCTTAACTTCTGCACGGATTCT
Organism: Parotia lawesii; assembly: GCA_003713295.1. Lineage (NCBI taxonomy): Eukaryota > Metazoa > Chordata > Aves > Passeriformes > Paradisaeidae > Parotia > Parotia lawesii. The sequence continues at coordinate 521,030 of RAHM01000359.1, forward strand.
GAGATTGTCACCTCTTATAGCTTTGTTCCCTCCTTAAGCCCCCTAAAAAGAACTACCTTGCCAAAATAACTCCATTACTCCATAAAGTGATGCCAATAGCAAAGCTTCTTACAATTCAGCCTAACTCTAAACTGCTGCCATTGTATCACACAGCAGGTTATCTCTAATCTCATATCTACAGGGCAGTTCCGATGACAAACTGGAAAAAACAGCAGACCAAACAAGTCCAAAGGACATCTCCATATGCAAGATAAGACTTTCAAAAACACTCCTGTGCCTGGGGAGCCTGGTCTGTGCTGACTCCTTGGCACAAGAAGCTTACTGTTGTGACCTGTGCAGCTCACACAGCTGGCACAGGGTCAGCCAGCGCTCAGCAGGTTTGTACCCAGCCTGAGAAATGTCTCCAGGATCACCACTGTGCTGGGAAGTCCAGCTTGGAACAGCCGGGAGAGTGTCAATGCCCAGAGGGAGACAGATTGGGGGCCACTGGTGGTGAAAGGAGTCTCTTGCCCTATGCCCTGTCAAGCCATGGCACTGCCACCACCACCAACCACCCCGAGCAGCCTCTCCCCAGCAAGGGGCACCATCTCGCTTCATCTGGGGCTGCGTATCAGGCTTACTTGACTAGTGAAGTATCAAGCTAACACTGACAACTAATCACCCAAAAGTTGTTCTTCTGTAGGTCTGATATTTACAGTATGCACATCAACCTGGATTGTGCATGGTCACACCACGAAAAATCATGGACTGATCTCCACATCTTTTGTCCCATTATAAATGCATAAAGATGGGTATATGTCATCAATAGATGACCTTTATAACCTTAAAAGGTGTATGTCCATAAATGATTCTTACCACAAAGGGATGTCTGCTAGTGAAACGCTCCGTTTACAGGATGTGCGCTCAGATATATCACTTCATGGGGCTCTGTCTGACAAAACTGGAGCAGCAACTGTTTCACCTCATTATGATGGCTGAGATCAGCCATTGAGAAAGCATCTTCCTTTTTTCTTATCCTGCTTCTACGAATTGTATACCTTTTGGAAGTGTAAAGAAGGGCTTTGGCATAAAATTGCGTTTATACTCAATACCATACACTCTCTTACTTCTTCAGTTTCAATTGGCTAATCTGAAAATAAGTCTTATCTTATAAAATCTTGTCAAAAAGAAGGAACCCAAGTGTCAAGATAGACAGGACACTATTTTCCAAAATCACTCTGCAAAGAAGCCTCTGTGTCCTTAATTACTATTGGTATACAGCCATTCTGAAAAAATGAGAGAAAACTTGAAGCAAGGTTGGAACAAAGATCCCATAGTAATTCTGTTGTGTATCTATGCAACACATTTCTTTGAGCTGTTTCAATACAGGTCTTTTTTCAAAGAACAAAAGTTCACTCAACTATATTTAATGGAACAAACTCTCAGCTGAGCAAAAAACTTGCATTTTAAGTGTCTGCTGGACTGTGACTGCAAAATGGAAATTGAGGCTGCCTATTTCTGTAATCCAGATTTAGTTTTAAAACTGAAAGAGCTCATCTCTGCAGAGCTGTGACTGTATTAACACCAGAGCTGGACATAGTGCCAGATTAGTGCATTTTGGTGGAGAGTGAGAAACAGAGGAATGTTGCTGCTAGCTATGAGATCTTTCCCTGAAGGCACAGTAAATCACCCACAGTATTACAGGGATTCTCTGGAACATTGATAAAAATTGTATTTTGTTGTTCTAGTAATAGGTACACATTAAATTTTCCTTCCTTCATTGCTGGCAAATGTAAATTGAATTTTGTAGCAGTGAGAAGTAATAGTAAGTAGAAAAGATGGTGGGGAGCTCAGTGTGATTTTGGGGGATTCAAGGAGGTTTTTGGGATCCAGTCAAGATAAAGAAGACTTCTTTCTTCCCTATATGAGTTGTGAGCAGAGTGCTGGTTTGGAAGGACAGGCTGATGACCACCTCTCTTTGTCTACACCCAAAACTGGTGTGGAATAAATCTGGGGATGCACAAACTAGGATAAAAATAAGGGATATAAACTGAAGTCTCATTCTTTTTGGAGTCAAACCTTACCAGCCCCAAGCAGAGGATAATATCTAGAAATACTTGCTACTGCCTGATGGTTCACTTCTTGACTTTGGCTAAGCAGCTCCCTGACACAGACATCAGAGATCTGTCCCAGAAGTTAAATTACCAGGTGAGACAGGTCACTCATCTGAAAACCCAATTATTTTTTTTTTGTTTATAATGCAAACTTCTTTGGAGATTACATTCTAATCCTTGCAGTTCACAAATGCAATGCAATATATGACATACATGCCCTTTAGCATTTCTGTGGTATGATACCTGGCAAAAGACAACTCAACCAATATCTGGAATTAAAAAAAAACTTTTGAAAGTACTCAGCATTTTAAATCCTCCAGCCTATAGGTGTTCCAGTTATTTTGTGTGAAAACTGAAGACCGATGTCTTCCTCTTCTATTTGAACAAAGTTGAACCAGTTTCTGAGATGTGTAATAAGACCTTTTTCTAAGAAGTAGAAACCTTATCTTTTTTGCCACATTCTCTGATCTACAATTAAAAAAATTATATTTAACTGCCCTCCAAAAATTTTAAATAATTATGTTGGTCTTTGAATTAGTGATGTCGTGTTTTTCTCTGGGAAACATGCATGGATGAATGGCTGATTAATGAAAAGAGATTCAAAGGGATGAGTCAGAGAACAAAATATATGAACTCATAAAACCTGTGCTATGTTTTGAGGACATATTTCACGTTTCTGTTCTTCCCAAAGTTTCACCAAACTCTTCTGAAATTGGGGTGTGAGACATTCTGGGAGGAGACATTAGATGGAAGAGAAGACTTCTGTTCTTTCTCTTTCTGTGGAATCTCTTGACCATTAAATCAGACAGAGCTGTACTTTTTCTGAGGTTGGATCTAGACTAGCTTGAAATTCTTTTAAGTCACAGCTTTGCTGCAGCCCAAACCTATGCATTGCTTAACATGCTTTATTAAATGAAATTAAAATTATTGCCTCCCTTACCTCTTATTCTCCCTTGCGTAGCCCAAGTATGAGACCTGGTAGTGACTTTGTTCTGTGTGTGTGGCAGCCACGCATATCAAAAGACTGACTGATGTCAGAAGCCACGGACAAGATTTACTTTGCAAGATATTGTAAAGTTGGTTTGTTTGTTTGTTTGGTACAGTTGCATAAAAACAGTGATGTCCAGTGTGCAGCTATTAGAAGGAATCAGACCGCAGTCATCTAACAGGTAATACTCTTCTAGAAAGTCAATAACACCTGTCTGGAAGAACCACAATAGACTGGTTTTGACGTACAAAAGAAGGAAATAATACTTTGGGCCAAACCTGTCCATTTTTTTTTCTCTTTTCTTTTATCACAGTGATCCTGAGCCTGGCCATCCTGATGTCAGAGACCTAAAGCCAGTCAACCCTGTGAATATCAAGAGTCAGAAAGAGGTATCAGACATGTGGTATGATATACATAAGGCCTGACTAATGTGATTAATTTTTAGTTGCTAAGCATTTGCCTAGACTTTGAACATAAGTAAAAACAGTCTAGAAGTTTCGAGGTTTGCCTTCTCCCATCACAGCAATCCTCAGACGCCTAACAAAAACAGCTGCAGCACCACCAAAATGCACTGCTGTTTGTGTCCTCACAATGGTCCTTATGCTTTAATACACTAGGGACACAGGGCAAACACTACTGCAGGGAACATCTGAGGAGAAAACCTTTCTCTCACAGAATGTCTTTTACAAGCTTGCGTTAGCTGCCCTTATAAATCTATTTTACAGTGTTATGCATGCTAATATTCAAATCCTTCACAGACCTAAGAGAATGTAAATACTCTTGCGAGAACCATAGTTAAATTGTTATCACGATTTAACCTTGCAGATGGCTTTCAAAAGCTCCGGTTTTAGCAGATCAGGTAACCTGGCCATGAGGTCTAACTGCACCATTTTCTGATTAACTAGACTGTACCCATCTCTCAGCCTTGTACAGTAAACCACCTGATTTATTAGGACTAGCTTTTTCTGACTGTGCTTTCAACAACTAGAAAGATCAAAATTTACTTTACAACTGACAGGAGGCAGCTGATGTTTGGTGACTTTTCACTCTCACCGTTGTTGGTCACCTTGGCATGGACCCCACCACCATCATCACAGCAGAGCCTTCAGCAAAGACTCCAGGCCCTGCTGTGCCCTTGTCCCTCTCAGATGCTTCCCTATGATCTGGGAGCTGTTACAACATTGTGCTCAAAATCCTGTTTACGGGAAGGAGGAATCATAACTTACACACAAGTAAAGTTAGAAATGTATTGTTAGGATGATGGAAATCTTAGACGCCTAATTAATGAATCTTTAATCATCAGTTGGATGTTAGGGCAATCTGGCTGTGAGATCTGATACGCCATTGATTGCACAGGTTGATTTGACTGGCCTGGCTAGCTTAGGCGGGTATCCCCTTTCTTCCTCAGCATTCCATGTGCATTCCTCCTGGAGCTGTGTGCTTGGTTAACGAGGACAGCCTCCCCAATAGACATGATATTGTTCACTGGTCAGGGGTGTGTGGTAGCTGTGCTCCCCTGCTGGAAGCTCTAAGTAAGCTCAAGGTCCATTTGTAGCAGACTGCAGGGTAGTCAAACATCCAGTACGAAAGACACATCCAAAAGAGAAGCTCCATGCATCAGTCTGCCAGTGGGTTTTTTAAAAAAAAATAAATTTCTTAGGGCAATGAAGCTGGGGAAGGGTCTAGAGAGCAAGTCATATGAGAAGTGGCTGAGGGAGCTGGGGTTGTTGAGCCTGGAGAAAAGTAGGTTCAGAGGGAGCTTATAATTCTCTACAACTACATGAAAGGAGGATGTAGCCTGGTGGTTGGTCTCTTTTCCCAGGCATCCAGCAGCAGGACAAGAGGAAATGGCCTCAAGATGAGCCAGGGGAGGTTGAGGCTGAACAACAGGAAGAATTTCTTCAACAAAAGGGTAGTCAAGCAGCCAGTGAAAGTGTTCAAGAGCATGGCACTTAGTGCTATGGTCTAGTTGACATGGTGGTGTTCAGTCAAAGGTTGGACTCAATGATCTTAGAACTCTTTTCTAATCTTAATGTCTCTATGATTCTGTGATCGAGATCTAATTATTACATGAATTAAGAGTGTTTCAGTCAAATCACTTCTATATGGAGAAGTCTTCGTAAAAATAAAATTAAAATTGAAACACTCCCATTCTGTAGTTTTTATCCCCCTTTTCCTAGTGCTCATCTTCCCAGTGCTCCCCTGCATCTTTAAATCAACAGATTTGGGCCCCTAGGGAGGGCAGTGTCAGAAGTTGTCAGCCTCATGAATCCTTCAGGAGGAAAAAGATACTGATGTCTCTGGTTTCTTCTTTCTCTCTCCAGGAGCCACTTGAGGCCACTGGTACACATCTGCTAACATGATTTTCTTTACATTTTCCTTTTTATTCAGTGGTCTGTAGCATCCAAATATAATGTCTATGGTGCTCTCTGCACATGGCAGCTGTCATTTATTTGTTCTCTTTGTTATCTTTAAAATGAATTCTGGCCAGGTCTGGGTCTGCATTTCTTTAACTGATCACAGGGAAGTTGTTTATAGCTGCAAAGTCTCTCTCCAGTGTTAAGCCTGTTCCCCACTTCCTATCACCCCATGCCTGTACTCCTCTGCACCATAGTGTGCATCTCCACTTTTCAAGGCCTCTGCTGTTGCATCAGACCTGGGTTTCTCTGCCTTATGTCATTGCGTCAGAGGTGTAATTATCCCATTCTTCATAGAATGACTGCTTGTTACTATTATCTGCAAAAAAATGTGGTTGTACCACATGCAAGTAAAACAGATTGATCACCAGCACCTGCTCAATTAGAGAAATTGCTTTCACAGCTGAGACAAGAAAAAGAAAGCTGCAGGTCAACAAAAAGTTCAGACCGAACGAGACTGACAAGCTTCAGACCCAAGGTCTTGCAAATTCAATACAAAGAGTAAGTGTGACAGGTCTGAGACCCTGTCAGCTGCTCTGAGCCACTGTGGAAATAGGCAAAGATACCATTACTTGTCACTATTCTCACCGCGGACGAGTAGAGAAACGACACAAGAGTCCAGGCTCAGGGATAAATGGAAGCGATTTAATAATCTTTCTGAAGGTTTTTGTATGTTAGTTTGCAAAAGTGTGTTAAATGGCATAAGGTAATTGTTTTTTTGGCCATCCACCCCTTGAGGGGATTGGTCAAGTTCTAAGACACCCATCTCTAAATGTTTTTCTAGTTAGAACCGTAACAATCCTGCAAAACAACCTCCAGATGCAAGAAGTTTACAAAACTGTAACATTGTTTTGAGTTATTTGCATGGGAAAGACAAATTTTTGCTCACAAAATCCTGCAGAAAGCTGGAAAATTTCTCTGCTAAAGCTTTTCATTGTCCACAATTACTGCCATTTCTACCTTAAAGCAGCCAACTACCAAGAGCTTTAGGAGCATGCTTATTCCTGAAACCCTTGACAGGAAGGAGAGAAGGAGGTTCAAATGGTTCCTCAAAAGTGGAATCAGGTTTTAAAAAAAGAGACCTTTTGCTTGGTTTCCGAGAAGCAGAAGTAGAATAGGACTGTCTGGACACACCAGGTCTGGATGAAGGAACAGAAACAGAATCTGTGGTGACAGGATGGATGATCACAAGTACAAAACCCCTAATGTGAATGGCCATACAACTCTGTCCCTTTAAAAAACAACAACAACAACAACAAAGAAGCACATCCTATTAAATCCTAATAAAACCAAAATCTAACATCCAAAATGTATATTAATTGAATTCTCAGCCAAACTTTCAGTGTGATTCCAAGTGAGGTTATATAAAGCTCATGAAATAAGAGGAGTTGTCTCTTTCACCTTAAGTCACATTCAGTAAAGTTCTAGGAAAATACCCTTTTTCAGATGACTTTTAACTTTTTTAAGTTAAGTTTTTAACTCCTGTAAGTCTGATGAATACCAAGTGACAGGGCAACTCCTATCATGTACCTATAAATGAACAAATTAAAATATCTGATGGCTCAATGATTACACTTTCATTTGTATGTTCAACAATAAAGTACAAAATGCTTTTGTGCTAGAAAATGTAGAAAAGTAGAAGTCTTTTGTGTTAAAATAAAATGAGGGAGAATAATGTCAATAATGTCAAGCTGATTAATTATGTGTATTCAGTGTCTCTTTACTAATTTCTGGGAAATTAGTATTATCTAACCAGCTATTGTATTTCTTCAAACCCTGCAGAAAACCTGAAGCACAGATTTATTTCCTAGACAAATTTAGCTGAGATAATAACATAAAATCTGTTGTTCTTTGTTTCTTGGAAATTTCTTGGTGGGGTCAAATGCAGGCATACATATTTTTCATGTTGAATTTAAGTAGTGATTACATACAATGTTCTGCACAGTTGTTCCACTTTCTCATTCTTTTAATTGAAAATAGGGAAAAAGAACAAACAAAAAACAACTCTCTAGAAACAGAGTGTGTTCTTCTTTCCTTCCAGAAAGGAAACTTTTGGCACTCTCTTCTATAACATTCTCATAGATAAGCTTAGGAAATGTGGGTTAGGTGATTGGACAGTGAAGTGGATCAAGAACTACCTAAATGGCAGAGCTCAGAGGGTCATAATTAGCAGAACAGAATCCAGCTGGAGGCCTGTAGTCAGTGGTGTTCCCCAAGGATCAACACCGGGTCCAGCCTTATTCCACTGGTTTATCAGTGATCTCTGCTTATCAAACCTGTTTTCCTTTCCTGTGTGTTCCAGCACAGGCCAGGGGCTGACCTACCGGAGAGCAGCTCTGCGGAGAAGGACCGGGGAGCCTTTGAGGATGACAAATTTGTCTAACATGAAGAGCACAATCTTTCCATATAAGGAAAGGTGATCATAGGGGTTAAGGGGTTGCTCTGTCCCTATCCAAGGCTGTAGCCTCATCCTAGAAGGTTACCAAATTTGTCAGGCACAATTTCCCCTTTGTAAAGGCATGTTGGTTGTTACCAATCACCTCTTTGTTTTCCATGTGTCTTAGCATAGTTTCCAGGAGAACCTGTTCCATGATCTTGTCTGGCACTAAAGTGAGACTGACTGGTCTTTAGCTCCCTGTGTCTTTTTTCCCCTTTTAAAAAATGTATGTTATAGTTCCTTTTTTTCCAGTCATCAGGGACTTCACCTGACTGCCATGATTTTTTAAGATTTATGGATAGTGGCTTAGCAACTTCAGCTGCCAGCTCCCCCAGGACCTATGGATGAATCTCATTGGGTCCCGTGGACTTGTGCACTTTCAGGTTCCTTAGGTGTTCTCGAAGCTGATCCTCTCCTGTGGTGGACTTAGGGTCTTCATTCTCCCAGCTCCTGAATTTTCTGTTCTGAAGTTGGGAGGCGTGGTTGGAGAACATCATCAGAGAACAGACCTTGGACTTCAGGCACAAAACCTTTGCCTTTTTCAGAGAACTTTTAGGTGGAATCTCATAGGAGGTGAAGGGCGAAGGGCGAAGAAGTCCAGCAAAGCTTGTTGGCCTTTAGGGGCAGCGCTCTACGAGTACGAGAATGGTCCATCCTCATGAAAACAAGAAGATATATCAGGAGGCCAGCTTGGCGAAGCAAGAAAGTCGTGACACATCTTCAACAAAAAAATGCAAATACGGGTGGGGGGCAAGGGCAGGATACAGAGAAGAAAAAAAAAACACTGCCAAGGCATATAGAGGCAGAGTAAAGGAAGTCAAAATTCCACTGGTTTGCAAGAAGTGTCAGAGGCAGTGGATGCTTTTGCTACTACATTAGTCACAAAAGGCTGACCACTGCAGGATGGGGTGGGTGATTCAGTGACAGCAGACATGGATAAGGCCGGTCCTCACCACCCTGCTTAGTGTCACCAACAACATCTGCCAGGCTTCTGCAGTCAGTGAAGGAGGAGAGGAGCTACCAGCCTAGTTTAATGGTCATGTCAGGGATCATGCAGGAGCACTCAGCACTCACACATGTCCTGGGACCTGTCCTGCTCCACCCCAGGGTGTTGAGGGATGTGGCTGATATCCTTGCACAGCCAGTTTCTATCAGCTTTCCAAGGCTATAGACACCAGAGAGAACCCCAGCAACTGGAGAAGTGTCTCACCTGCCTTCAAAAAAGGGCAAAAGCCACATTGAGGAACCATATGCCTGTTGGCTGGCCATTAGCCTGGGGTAAAATCAAGGAGGGAGACATCCTGGAGCCCACATGTGGGCACCTGAGAGAGAAGAGAGTGACAGGGAGCAGTTGGCAAGAATATACCAAGGGTATTTGTTGCTGCTGGAGAAAGATTCTCTTCAGTAAAACTCTAAATCCTAAGAATTTACATTGTGCAGAAATAAACGAGGCATTTAACTGAAGTAAACACACATTGAGCTACACGATGTTTACTTCAGCTGTGTATTTTTCAGAGGCTGGATTGTTGGAAAATGAGCCAGTGCCAAATTATTGTAACTCCCAAGACTAGATGGAAGATCACCTGACTTTTTATTTATTCAACAGAAAAAATTATTTTACTTCTGCTGCATTTTATCCTTTTGTGTGGCAGCTGTACTATGTGGGATGCTGAAATATGTACATAATGAACAAATTCTTAGGGATCATAATAAGCAGAATGTCTCTTTTGCTGCTTTCCATCCATCAAGTTTTCCTGAATATGATGAATGACATTCTATCATTCATCTACATAGAATAATCATTCTATGGAACAATCAATATGTACCATCCTAGTAGCTGCACTAGCCACTCTCATTTCTATATAGTTTCAGAAAACAAAATGCAAACTGCTTTTCCGTATTCCTCTTGTTGTGTGAGAGCTCAAAAATATATGATTGAATAAAACACATTTATTTGTTAAGGTAGAGGAAGATCCAAAAGGAAAGACATGTAATAATACTTTAGATTCCTGAATATGAGTTCCTCCTTTAGTGTTCACTGAGTCTTCAAGATGATTGACTAGAAATACACAGCCTTATTTTCAGCCAGTGGGAGTCAGCTCATCTCCATTAAGGACCAATCTATGAGGCAAGGTGGCCTCTGAATGTCAGGCTCAGTATAAATGCAGCACTGAGAATCTTTGAAAGGGAAATTCAGTCTAGCCATGAAATTTATGTCTTTGTATGAGCTGATAAGAGACATGAGAGAAGGACTTCCCCACTATTAAGAACAGAAATAAAATTTAATCACACTTCCCAAATAGTTAGCTAATAAATAAAAATGCCCTGCACTGAAAATGATGTAACTCTGAAGCAGAAGAATAGTACAGAAGCATAAGCTGTACATTCAGCAATTCTACAGAGCTTCCCTAATGCAGAAAGAAATAACTGATCCTTCAAGCCCTGTCTTTCAAATATAAAACCAACCAATTTCAGAAGTATCGGCCAAAGCATCTGTAGAAGCAATGTTAGAAGGAAAGAAAAAACAGTTCTGCCTGGTGTCCCCAGATAGAAAGAAGGAACCTATACAAAGCAAAAATTCCATTCAGTTTCATTAAGAACAATGGACTAGATTTTTTTCCAGAATAAAATCATCAACTTGTTCATTTGATCCTTCTTTGTTATGCTATTCACAGTACTCATCACAAACCTTACAAATGCAGTCTTACTCTCCCCTTACTATTGCAGCTGCAGAGATGTAAAATTTGGGTTCATAGGAGATGCAAGTCTCATTGCAGCCTCCTCTTAAGGAAGTTCTAGTGGGAAATACGGCCTTTAGTTTGATGTGTTGTTGTCTAGGAATTGTATTCCCGTTTAGTGTCCCCACAAAACCCATGAACTGCTTGCTCCCCCCTCCCCCTCCCCGCTGCAGTGTGCTCGAGAGGGGAGCTGGGGGCACAAAAGGCAAAGACCACGTGTTAAGAACAGTTTACTGGAAACAGCAATGAGATAAGAAAATGAACAGAAACAGCAACAATATTAATGACAGAAAGCACAGAAGGGAGAGTGATTCACCTGTAAAATGCTCAGCTACAACCCTGACCAGAAGAGAGCCCTTCTTCCTGGAAGAGACTTCCCTCCCCCACTCTTGGCAACGACTTGAGGTAGTATAGAATAACTTCTGAGTTCTGGCCATGCCCCTCGTGCCTACTGCAAAAATTAACCCTGTCCTGGCTGGAACAGATGTGAAATAAGTTAATATCTTTTCATTTTCTCCCTTCCTTACTTGTCCTCCAGCTACTGCATTCCCAGGTTCTTCCTCTAAAGTCTGTCCAGCCACAGTCTGATGTAACTGGGGCCTTTGAAATGGCTTAGAGAACAGGTATATGACCTGAAGCTAGATCTTGACATGGTAAAAATAGCTGCAGCCATAATGATTATGAAAAAACAACTCATTACCTGAAAGAACAACCTGACAGAACAATTACTTATGGAGGCCTCTCCATTACAAGAGGCAGGCTGACCTCAGTTTTGTCTCCCTACACTGTCCTTGAGATCTCTTCTTGAGGTATAATTAAACTTCCAAATTTTCAAGTAGAAATCTCACAAGCCTTTTAAGAAAATACTTTGGGGGCAGGAGTCTCAGGGCTAGTATAATAAGCTGTTTCACATCCTCCACATTGAAACCGCCTCTCTGAAACTTTTTATACCTCAGTTGGAGATCTGTTAAGCAGAAAGCTATGAAAAAATTCTTTTTTGGCTGTGTAAGCAAGCACCCGATGGAGATTGGACAGTCACAACGAAACGAATTTCTGCTAAGTGAAACATATAATTTCAGAAGCTTAAATCAGAAAATAGGGAAAAAAGCAGGCCCAGAAGCACTGATTAGTCTTGCAAGTACAAGCTTATCTACACCCCTTGTGAAATAGATACTGTCTTAGCAGGCACATTTTCACTGCAAAAGTATATAATATGTAACCAGTCTTAAAAAACCCCTCAAGACTATCTTTAATCAGGTGCATCTGAGCATGATTTAAAGGAATGAGTTATCAACAAAGTGGGTGGATGCATGTGGGAAGTGAATGAAATTATTCGGCAGTGAGGAGTTAACGAATACTGGTGGGTGTTGCTATTTTTGTTTAAGGCACACTGAGTTGCTGTTAGTATTAATACAGCCTTCAGCTAATCAGCTGCTTAGCCTTTAACCATTACAGGACATTAGAAAAGGTATCTTCTCAGTCCCAAAACTACTGCAATTAAGTTGCCTAGAAAATGAACTACAATCTGGCTTTTCTGATCAACTCCTTCACTGTACAACGTTGTTTTACAATATGAACATTCCTTATGAATCTTCTCCCTGGAGAAAGAAATGGGTCCCTATCAGCAATAAAATAAAGTTTTAATATACACAAAATCTTGTACTTCTGCTGTGTTTTACTGCCAAAAGTACCGGCAAGTGTAAACCCCTGTTTCATTTTGTGATGTAAAACACAACTGTCCACTTTTTCTTTTGTAGTTTGACTGTGTCAAAATAGCCTGGCTTTTTCAGTTAACACTTAACTGTTCAGCTGAGGAGTGAAAGATGCAAATGAGGCTTCCTCTGCAGATCAGCCTTCCTTATAATCTGGTACTTTTTTAAAAAATGCATTCTGTAGTTATATAGATGAAGTAAAATCAGGAAGTCTAACAGCAACCATTTAAAAATCACTGCCCATTATTTCAATTCAGCCAGTTCCAGTGCGATTCAAGAATCCTAAACATACATGAGACTTAATTTTGCAACAGCAGAACATACTTTGAGGTCAGTGTTCGAGGAGCATCACCACCCATAGCAAGAGATCAGCAGGGGTAGCTGAGAGGTCCATGACACTTTCCAGTCAAAAACTAGCTTGGATATTTTACATTTCTGCACTATTTTCCTGATGTGACACACCAGACCTGGCATCACTGGAACATGGTTAATTATTGTTTAAAATGCTCTAGGTTTTGCTAGCACGTGTCTCTGGAACAGCCCAGACACATCCAGCTTTGTTAGTTTCCCAATTAGGGCTGTGCTGTACAAACACCTCTGGAGCAACCCTGCGTTTCCTAGAAACCAGGAGCTGCCATGCATCTCTTGTTCCCAGACCACCACCTAACTGATCACAGCCACTTGGGATTCTCCCTGGGTATTGGCACTCCTCTTCTGCACAGTGAAGACGGCCTTCCCGCTCAGTAGTCATTACTGCAATACTGGATGCCAATTACGTTACAGTTTCAAAATCTGCCTGGCTTCATCATGGAATCCATCTACGCAGAGCCTGCACTGAAGAACGACACACATGCCTGACCTCTAATCTTGCAGGCTTGGGACGTCTGCAGGTGCTGCAAGTACAGCTATAAACTCATTGTCTAGCACTTACACTTTTCAGGACGTAATGTTTTGCCTAAATCTCCTGGGAAAAAAAGCATTTTAAAAGCAAAAAATAGAGTTAAGCATTTCCTATAGCATCCATTTTTGAGAATAAAATTAGAAATCAGTGCTGATACGGTGGGAGTTACAGAACTTGTCCTGGCTATATATGGGAGTTTCTTTTACTTTCCCTCAGCCCAGTAGGTGTTCCTGCCTATATCTGCCTTGGAAGCTGTACAGTTGGGACACATCAAAACTTGTGTCGCTGTGTAGAAGTTCTCTTTCTCAAACGACACTGCCAGAGCAGAGAGAGTACTTTTGGCTGGTACTTACCCAGTTGCCCAGACATCCATTTCCCTCTCACTTGACAGGGCAATAGGATAAAACTGCTCTTCCCCTAGACGCTGAAGCACTCACTGAGAATCTGTGGTGGGTGCCTCAGTTGTTTTTCTGCAACTGTGTGTGGAGGACTGAGAAAGAGGAACCTATTTGATTTGCATAAATTAACTGCCTTTTACAAAGGCTTAGTTGTGGTTTTTTTTTTTCTCCCTGTTGTATCTAATAGAAAAAAACCCCCAAATTACAGTGGTTTAACACTGGAAGTGTGTGAATGAGTGTGACTTACCAGGGACCAAGATTCTCAAAGCAGACAATCCACTTTGCCCGCTCTGTCTCTCTGTCATGGTGTACTATTTAAAGCATCATACTTGCATACCAAAAGACCCTGTGAGTCACGACAGAACTTCTGAATCACAAAAAGTCTTGCTTGTGCCATGGATGAAAAAATAGCTTCACTGTGAATGCTAGCAGGCAGCAGATAATTGAATACCTGTGTGTATGTGAGCAGATGACCAAAGCAGAACTTCTACACTCCCAGGAAGAAGCCTACCACTTGATAGTTATGAGGGTCACGGGATGGACCTGTAAATATCGATAATACCTGGTTTAAACACAGATGGCATGTCCTGCATTCTCCAATTCATGAACGGACATCAGAGACCACTTAAGAGACTGATGACATATTCTGCTTCTGCGTACAGACTATTCAGGTTGGGAATGCTGGAGCCTGGAAAAGAGTGGGTAAAAAAAAAGACAACTTCCTGGAAGTGAAGGGAGACTCTGGAGATTGGAGAGCTGAGTGAAGACGAGTGCCAGGGGACGCTCAGCATCCTTAGCCAGCAACACACAAGACAGGTAACTGCCAGAGGTGACAGAACAGGAGCCTGCGTGGCATTCTGCCTGACAACACTGGGTCAGCAGTGACCTCCCTGCTGCAGACTGAGGTTGACAGATAGGGAGCCTACTTCTTGGGCAAGTCAGGGTGTAAGCGCATGGCTCAATCCCCAGATCCTTGATGAGCTGTCATTCAATATGCCTCATCTGGGAAACCCTGACAAGTTGCTTCATATTTTTTAATTCAATGATTTTTAAAGAATTTCAGAGCAAAGACTTACTAATGTGTGCCAGCTGATGCACACAGATGTTTTGGAGTAGAGATACCATGGCTCTTTTCCACAAGCATTGAAAGAAATGATGAAAGAAAAAAAGCACAGAAAGTATTTACCTCAATTATTTTGAATGCTTTTTCCTCTTAAATAAGATTTTTCTGCTACAGCGCAGCGATAAAATTCTAAAAAGCAACATAGAAAATTTTAAAAAGCTTCACACTGAATATTTAGCCAATCTATTTTGTCAGAAGTAACACAAGATTGAGTACCATACAGAGTCTACTGTTGACCACACCACTAACTCACACGAGAATGCAGACAGACCTCTAGCCATACTATCCATGTAAAAGTATAATATGGTGTACTTCCACTAGAGTTGTGAAGATACTGATGCTTGGCTCTACATTCTTCTTACCAGCCACTTGAAAATAAGTACAAATTGTCATCGGTACACTTTGAAAAAGACACAGCTAGGAAGAGTAGCAAATAATAGAATCTACTTGTCTGGTCTGAGCATCTTGACTGCTCTGTCTCAAGCAAATTGTGCATATACAGACAACAACAAGTATAAGATGTATGCTCATGAGTGACTAATGTAGATTGCATTTATTCTGCAGCTAACTGAGCCAGAGGATTGACCGTGACCTGTAATCAAGGCAACCTGACTTGTCAGTGTAACAGTACAAGCAAAATGGCAAATATGCTGGTTTCTGCTGTATAAATAGGGACATTACATAACCTCTGCATTCGGCTTTACCGTGATTGTTTCCAGCATATGGCATTCAGTTTTCCACGTCCATAACAGACACTGAAATCAGACAGAATCACAAGAAGACATAAGAACCTTTAAGCTGGGAAAATAGGCTGTATCTTGAAGGACAAAAAATGCAATCCATTTAGCTTCTCAAGCAGGCAGTGAAGGGATCTGCTTGACCTCAGTGAAAGCACAACTTTCATAAAGTTTTCCTACTCAATGTAAAAATATATTTTGTTTGAGAATCCGGTGTGAACAAATTCAAATTATAAATAAAGTGTCTTTCTTCTTTTTTTTTGCCAAGAAAGGTAATTATCAATGAAAATAATTTGGCACATCTTATTGAAGACCATAATGAATTCTCTACTACTGGCAAATTATTAATCCAGATCTTCCAAGACATGTTTGAGTAAATATACACAACCTCAGGTATTGCCAGTGGCACATATTACATAGATCATCAGACCATAGGACCACAGCTATCTCTTGTTTATATAAAATTTAGCTGCTTATATGAATGAAGGGAACAGCCGTGGAACACATTACAGTTTAACAGTCTTGAGTTTAGTGTCTCAGGAAAGGAAAGGAAAGGAAAAGGACATCTCTTCATATCACTAATGTGAAAAATTGAAAAGCACATTTAAAAAAATGGAAAATTTTCTGGGGGTTTTAGGGATGTCTGAAGAAAACTTTGTGTAAACCATAGCAATCCTTGAATTCTGCAAGGCAACAAAGCATATTTGAGAACAAACCTGAACGTGATAGTATTCATACATTCACTTGGGTTGAGGCCAGCTGCATGAGGTTCAACCAGGGCAAGTGCTGAGTCCTGCCCCTGGGTCACAACCGTTCCCACAGTCCCCACAAAAGCCCCACAGTGTTATAGGCTGAGGCAGAGCAGCTGGAAAACTGACAGCAGGAAAGGACCTAGGGGTGCCGGTTGACAGCAGGTGAACGTGAGCCAGTGTGTGTCCAGGTGTCCAGAAAGGCAATGGCATCCTGGCCTGAATCAGCAACAGTGTGGCCAGCAGGACCAGGGCAGTGACTGAACCCCTGTGCTCAGCACTGGTGAGGCCACGCCTTGAGTCCAGTCTTCAGTTCTGACTCCTCATTACAAGAAAGACATTGAGGTGTTGGATCGAGTCCAGAGAAGGGCAATGGAGATGGGGAAGGGCCTGAAGCACAAGTTTCATGAGGGGTGGCTGAGGGAGCTGGGGGTATGTAGTCTAGAGAGGCTCAAGGAAGACCTTATTGTCCTCTACAACTCCCTGAAAGGAGGGTGTAGCAACGTGGAGCTGGGTTCTTCTCCCAGGCAACCAGCGACAGGACAAGAGGACAGAGCCTTAAGCTGCACCATGGGAGGTTCAGGTTGGACGTCAAGAAGAATTTCTTCATGAAAAGAGTTGTTATGCAATTGAACAGACTGCCCAGAGAGATGGTGGAGTCACCATCCCTGGAGGTATTCAAAAAAGGACTGGAAGTGGCACTTAGTGCTGTGGTCTTGTTGACAAGGTGGTGATCAGCCAAAGTTTGGACTCAATGATCTTAGAGGTATTTTCCAGCCTGAAAGATTCTCTGTGTGTGATATGCAGGAGAAAGGCTCCAGCATAAACAGGAGTCGCATAAAAATAGAACTGAAAAAACACTGTTAATTACAATCTAGTCAATAAATTGAGGTGAAGAAATAAAGAAATAAAGAATAAATATTCTTGGACAATACTTGGATAAAAAGGACAAGTGATCCAATACTTCTTAGCACTCATTCAAGGCCTCTGCAACATGTCTTTGTGTCTTGGTGTTCTGCTTTGCAATAGTATGTTGTCTGTGTATGTGTTCATAATGCTCCAGTCAGTAAAGTTTGTCCACAGCTTTTGCGGATGCATTTCCAGCAGAACAATTTTGCCTCAGCATTGCTGCTGTGAGAAGCACTGTGATGATTTTGTGAATTCTGTCAGGATTCTCTGCCGGAGGTGTCAACAACAGCACTGGGTATGTGACTGGATATGCGTTCCCCATGTCAACTTGAGATTTAACAGGAAAAGCACACTATAAAATTGTGAACACTGTTATTACTTTTGGAAAAAAAAAAAAAGAGAAAAGACGGATATCTTCAGAAGAAGGCAGATACTTAGAATCACAGAATGGTTTGGTGGTTTTTGGCATTTAAACTCATCTAGACCAAGCCCTCTATCACAGGTAGGGACAACTTCCACTAATCCAGGTTACTCAAAACCACATCCAACCTGGCCTTGAACACCTCCAGAGGCGGAGCATCCACAGCTTCTCTGGGAATCTGTTCCACTGTCTCACCACCATTACAGTACAGAATTTCTTTCTTATGGCCGATCTCAATTAACTGTCTTTCAGTTTAAAATTGCTACCCCTTGTGCTATCACTAAAGGCCCTGGTAAAAGTCTTTCTTATAAGATATAATTATATGAGGTAGATGTAAGAAAAATATACATTGAAAAGCCACGATAAAATCTCAACTGGAGTCTTTTCTTCTCCAGGCTAAACACTCTCAACTCTCTCTCTGTCTTCACAGGAGAGGTGCTTTAGCCCTCTCATCTTCTTCATTGCCTTCCTTTAACAAGCCCTTGTCTTTTCTGTGCTGGGCACCCAAGAGCTGGACACAGCAGGTGAGGTCTCGCAAGAGCAGAGCAGAGGGACAGAATCCTCTCCCTCATCCTGCTGGCTGCACTGCTTTTTATGCAGCCCAGTATACAACTGGCTTTCAGGGCTGAAAGGGCATACAGCAGATTCATATCTAACTATTCAGCTACCAATACGCCCAAGTCCTGCAGGGCTGCTCTCAGTTCACAGCCTCTGCTGATGCTGTTGACTGCTCAAATCCAGATACAACTGTGTGTTGTTGAACTTCATGAGGTTCACATTGTCTCAGTCCTCAATCCTTTCAAGGTCCCTCTGAATGGCAACCCATCCCTTCAGCACATCAGCTGCACCACTCGTCTCAGTGTCATCTGCAAGCTTGCTGAGAACACACTCAATCCACTGTTTATGTCATTAATAAAGACACAACCTTACCAGTGCCAATACAGATTTCTGAGAAACACCACTTGGTACAGATCTCCTTTGGATACTGAGGCATTAATAACAAATCCTTGGATACAGTCATCTAGCCAGTTTCTTATCTGCCTAGTAGTCGATCAGTGAAGCATATCTCTCTAATTTATCAACAAGGATGTTGTGTGGGACAGTGCCCTTAAAGGCTTAAGGCTCCCACCTTGCCTACTGGCATGATTCGAAGTGTTGTTCCGCTGGGGGTAGGAAGGGCCTGCAAAGGGATCTGGACAGGCTGAGACCAGGGGCATGAGGTCCAAGAAGGCCAAGTGCCAGGTCCCACACTTTGGTCACAACAACCCCATGCAGCCCTGCAGGCTGGGGTCAGAGCGGCTGGAAATTGGCCCAGGGAAAAGCACCTGGCAGTGCTGGTTGACAGCTGCTGAACATGAGCCAGAGTGTGCCCAGGTGGCCAAGAAGGCCGGTGACATCCTGGCCTGTATCAGCGTGGTGAATGGGACTAGGGAAGTGATTTCCTCTGGTCCTTGACACTGATGAGGCTGCACCTCAAATCCTGTGTTCAGTTCTGAGCCACTCAATTCAGGAAGGACTTTGAGGTGCTGGAACAGATCCAGAGAAGGACAATGGAGCTGGTGAAGGTTATGGAGCACAAGGAGCAGCTTAGGGAGCTGGGGGTGTTTAGTCTGGATGAAAGCGGGCTCAGGGGAGACCTTATCACTCTCTACAACTGTCTGAAAGGAGGGTGTGGCCAGCTGGGGATCAGCCTCTTCTCCCAGGCAACTAGCAACAGGACCAGAAGACACAGTCTTAAGCTGCACCACGGGAGGTTTAGATTGGACATTAGGAAGCATTTCTTCACAGAAAGGGTAATTGGGCATTGGAATGAACTGCCCAGGGAGGTGGTAGAGTCACCATTCCTAGAAGTGTTTAAGGAAAGACTGGATGTGGCACTCAGTGCCATGGTCTGCTTGTCATGGTGCTGTTTGGTCACAGGTTGGACTCTGATCTCAGAGATCTTTTCCATGTAACTGATTCTGTGATTCTGTGATAGAAAGTTTGATTTGATGCTATCTGTTTTGGTTTTAGAATTGCATACCCAAGTTGTGTTTACCAGCAGCTGGGTTGAGGCTAGCTGATGGCCATCCACATGCACCATGTGTCCATACCTGTGTCCATACCTAAAGTGACCATACCTAAGACCACATACCTTATGTGTCCATGTGTCTACACCTAATATATGATTTCTACATGAATACGTTTACAGATGATATGTGAAACCAGATCTCTGTAGAAATATCCCACACTGCCTAATCTTTACTAAGAGAAAGCTGTGCAAGTGTAAAAAGGAGGTTACTGAAGGACCTTGCAAACAGATCACAGAAAGAGAAACTTTTTTGTGGCCTCCTGCATGCAGTCCTCATTAGTTCCCTTCAACCGGAGGAAAACCATGGCAAGCAAACAACTGGCACTCACAAGCAGACACTGCTTTAGTCAAAATGTAGACACAAGACAAACAAAAAAACCAAACACCACCCAGGAAATTTGATTGTGCAGCTCAATCTGCTCGAATTGCCACCATAAACACATTTATTGGGTGCCAATATGGCACATACTTGTAGTACTTTCAGCTTATATCATTAAGTGCTTAAGAGTCAGCAAGGCAGATCAAACAGTAATTTTATGAGAAAGAATTACGCTACCAAAAATCTTCTGAAAAGATAACCAAAATGCAGACAAAAACAAGGATTAAGGAAATGAATACAGAGAAGATTAAGGCCTGTCCACATCTGTCATTTTGCATCTGTAGGCGATTATGTTTTTTTCACGTCTGT
Organism: Parotia lawesii; assembly: GCA_003713295.1. Classification (NCBI taxonomy): domain Eukaryota; kingdom Metazoa; phylum Chordata; class Aves; order Passeriformes; family Paradisaeidae; genus Parotia; species Parotia lawesii. Next base: position 541,412 of record RAHM01000359.1, read on the forward strand.
GTGGTCTCTACAGAGGGTACTGACCAGCAGCCATAACGATTCTAAGCAGGGTGACAGCATCCCATGAAACCTGAGGTTGGGAACTGTTAGTGAAAGAATGAATATTATGATCAGCCTTTAAGGGATGAAAACTCCACCTTTTCCCACTTGTCACACCTGTGTTTGCCTTTTAGGGAAGTAAGAGGGATTTCATCAACTTTTCAGATTGAACTTGGATGAATAATACACGTACATCTACAAAATGTTGCTTCTTCTCTCTCATCTTTCTTCCTTCCCTCCCTTCCCTTTCCTTCCTTGAGAGGAACTGTTGGGAACTTGGAAATATTGCATACCTCAAATAAGAGACTACTATTTTTAGATGGTTTCAAAACCCTGTTTTGGATGCAAAGCAGGAAGTTTCTGTCAACAAGTCATAGAAATAAATTCCTTTTCTATTCCAGATCTGGTAATCCACAAATCTATGTACCTATGAATAAGTAAGTTAGTTAATTCAGTGTAAATACATTACTATTACCAATGGAGTTCAATAAAGGTTTGATTTTTTTTTTAATTCTTGCAGTTTATATTTTCATGTTTTAGTATCTTCTGGAATAAAGTCATGAACTAATAATACTGTGATGCTATTTTTTTTATTTCCAATAGATTTCCTTCAACCTGATCACAAAACTTCTCATGATGATTTTGCTACTTTACTGAACATTGGCACATTTGAACAGATCCTTCAGACAGCTTAGAAATGCAGCTGCTGGTCAATACATTGCAATTATTAGGAGCAGGTTTGGATGCACGGACTATTAATTACAGCTGTGAATTTGATTATTCCTCATGGTTCAGAGTTCACAAATCGCTCAAGAAGAAAATTAATTCCAGCATCACTGGAATTTGCTCCTTGTTAAAGCAGGAAAAGTGTTCATGTCTGGACAGCAATAAAGCAGAAATAATTGGTAACATCTCACTTTAATTCCTTATGACAATTTATTTGTGACTACACTTTGAAAGTGTTTTATCTTCTGTTAGCAGTGCAAAGTTAGGTAAATCATTACTGATAGTATGTTGAAGATTATTATTTGGTTTATTGGTTTTTTAGCATGAAAATAAGACTAGCAACACAGTCTTTTTTGAACAGTTACCTACAGTAGTTTATGATATTGCCATGACCAGAGACCAGCTGATCCCATCCTATTATGTGTGTTGGCTCCAGCTTACAATGTAATTCCACGGATAAAATTTATCAGTGAAAGTTCTCAGGCAATAACAGCAAGTCTTGTCCAATTTTTTTCCCATAGACCTCTGTTAACAGCAGCAGACACCCAAATTCTATTGTATTCTCTTTTAACATGATCAGAGGTAAAGTTCACCAAGCACAGTGATTCATCCTTTGTGTCTTGTGGAAAACAGAAACAAATTTTCCAACAAAACCTTTTGACATATTTCACCCATTCATGCTTGTACTTCTAGTGAGAGATGAGTTTTACTGATATTTGCGTGGTATTTCCTGGATTTTCTAAAGAACTTCTCTGGCTTAGTTAATACAGTTCCCGTTATGAACAAGCCTTGGCAGTAAAACTGAAAAACTTTGTGTTATATCTAACATCAGCCAATCTGTGCTTCAGTTAATTATGTATCTGTGAGCAAGCAGAGTGCACAATCTCTAAATTCTAATGATGGGATATTTTATGACAGTATTATGTCAGTACTGGCCTCTCTAGGAGATAGGAAGCATCAGAAGGTAACTCCAGCATCCTCTGGCAGTGTCTGAGCCTTGGCTTCCCAAGCCTTTGTAGACTTGGGTATCAAAGGCTGAAAGCTCTAGCTGAGAGCTGCAGAGTGAATACCCATGGTGGTAAATGACACGGAGGTTGTGTTTATGGTCATTGCTTCATATTCTTTTTGAGTGTGGTAATTTTCACTCGTAGATGGAGCTGGAAAAATTAAGTTATGTAACATATTCTGATTACATACATTTTGGTGGGAAAACGAGGTGTCTGAAGTAGCCTGTGCTGGATTAAAATTTAGCTCCCAACTTAATTTCTCACTTGAGAGTAAGCATGCTTCACTCTTTTTTTTTTTGTCTGAATAATCCCAATAATTGATTAGTTGCATAATCAGCTCTTTCTTATACAGGAAAAAAAGCAATTATTGGCAGATAAACCAACTGTATTTTTTCTCTCCACTTACCTAGTTGCTATGTTACAAATTATGGACAAGGTCCATTTTGATCATAAATGCTATAATAACATTCATTGCCAGATCAGGGTAATAATTTTCATATCCTGGCACTCAGGCTGCACAGGCACTGACCTCAACAGGCTCATGACAGAGGAGTTTCTTGTTGGTGGCAAGTACCTCACCAACTAGTTTTGGAAAGCAGTGGGCAGATGCAGGTTTCTTTTTCTTATATTTCTCAGATGTTGCAGGATTAGCTTAGGTGCTCTGAGACCCTGAAACAAGTAATTGAATACTTTCTTGGTATAGGGTGACAACTGAAGAAAAGATCAGAAAGTGAAAACGTTAAGGAGAATAAAGGCAGTCTAATTCTGTTAAAATCTGTCCTTGTGCTCCTAGAGTTTCATTGACTGATTATTCTTCTAGTCCTGAATATGTTTGGCTTCAGAACTCACCTAAAGACTCATTTCTAAAATTGCCTAGAAGACATAGATAATCGGATAAGCTACTGAATAACGAGACAGACTTTTTTTTTTTAAACAGTATTAGATCAAAGTACACACTATTAATCATTAAATGTATTAACACATATATGATAATATTAAGTGCTACTAAAAAACCACCCATTGCATTATTTATAAGAAGCTAAGTATCTCTCTCCAGACCCTCAACTATTTTGGGGAAGGATTAAAAAAAAAAAAAGGATCTACTCTTTAAGTTAATTACCATGTAACAGTCACGGCAGAGCATTACATTTCTATCCCAGATGGTAAAGTGCCAGCTCTACCAGCTTACCCCAGCAAAACAAAACATCAGTCTTACAACATTTTGGAACAATGACTCAGTTTTTCATAGCTGGCCAAGGTCTCACCTTGACTCATGCAAGTATCTAGGGCACGCATGTGTAACTCCTGCAAACTAAAAGCCAAAAACAAGTCCAGGAGGAGGGAAGGGTGTTAACCATTCTTCCACCAGCAGTTTTCCACAGCTCCCATGCTTTCCCACGTGACAGCTGGAAAGGGCAGAAGAGACCTCTTTTTGACAGTTCTTTTGACAATGAAATTATACAACTTCAGAGTGTTTGGAAAACACTAAAGCAAAAAAAAAACCCCAAACAAACCCCAAAACAACAACAACAACAAATCCAAACCCCCCCAACCCCAAAAACCCCCAAACAACAACAGCAACAACAACAAAACAGCCCAACAAAAAAAAAACAACAACAAAAAAAACATAAGCAGTGTTTGTTATTGACATCTCTCCCTAAAAGGGAGAAAGAAAAGTCTTGGAAGAGACTGTCCATAATTTTGGTTTTCTTCTCTTGCATAAATACCATCCGGATTACATCTCAATCAAATCACTGCACTTCTTTTTGCAAGGAAGCTGGACTCAATCCCTGAGATTTTTCATGGAAAACCAGGGTTGAAGCAGTCAGAGGTTCTCAGGAACAGTCCCCTTCGCCACCATCTCAGCCAAATGGTTCCTCAGGAACACTGAGCTCTGCTGCATATTATTTTGAAAGGCAGTGTAAATGAGTCTGGTAGCAGCAGCTGCCTTGGTTTACCTCTCCAGCGTGCTGCCCTAGGACAGCTGTGTGCTTCACTTAATGTAGATCAGGCTAATACAGCTTTCGGCAGCAAATCCTGAGCTCTTGTGCTGCCTGCTGCCACCAGGGCAAAGGCAAGTTGTGTGGAGCAGCAGTTGTTTTCACCCTTCTCTTCAGAAGAAGCAAGTAAATTTACTGCTGCAGGGCTTGGTCCCTTCACCCTATTTCTCATGTCCACTCACCTTATTATTCAGCCTTTCTCCCACTCTTTATCCTTCCTGCTGCAAAAGACAATTTTCCTTGCCTGGAGTAACAGTGTGGAATACAGCTCATTTCAGCTGCAGCCTTGACAAACATAACAACGTCACTCTGAGAAACAACTTTGGAAGAGGGGTTTTGAATGTACTAATTGAGAAGGCTTTTAGTGCTATTTTTTAAAATTTATTACTCTGGTCTTCAAAGAAACAGGAAGTGCTATTGTGTTTTAAACAAACTGAACTGCATGAAAGATTTTTATCCCAGTTTCTTCTTCAAAGTAGATTAATCTGCAAGGCTTGTGATTTGTTTTGTGTGCTGGATTCTCGTGTCAAAGGTGCTAGAAATACAATAAGAAACTGCTATGTGTCTTAAAACCCCAATTTTATCTCATCGTGAGTTTTCTTAGACTCCAAGACCTCCCACAAGAACTGCCAACATAAGTAAGTAAAAGTCACTTTCACATGTGTGTATTTTTTCTGACGCTCTTTATTGCCTGTTTAAGCTGATCTCAAAATCCACATAAGAACATCCCATTGATATCAATAAATCCAATATTTTTTAAATTTCGTTCTCAGCAACCTAACACACTCTTATGAAAAGAAGGCAAGATGAAGGCTAATGACTTGCCCACGGCAGACTAAAATTAAATTTATTCTGCGCTTTCCTTCTGTGTTTCTCTCTCCTCCCACCATTAGTCTGGAGAGTTTGTAGGATAGATACTCTGCCATGCATTTGTGTAGTGTCAGCACAATGGGGAGTGCAAAGGTCTTTTAATGATAAACCATGTAAGGACAAACTTCGCAATGCAGCCTTGAGAACGATAGTGTCAGTGCCCTCGGTGCCAAGTTCATTCATCACTTGACAAGTTGATGAATAAAGGTGCCTTCAAACACAAATTCAGAGGACATTCATGGTGTTATCCTTGACGCACGTAATTCTGCCTCTGTGAAGTCTTATGCCAATACTCTCAATAGTGATCCTCTTAGCATGTGTTTATTGTGTACTTTGACTTAAGTTGTTGGAGCAGAATATTGTTCTGGGGACACATTTCTCTGAGTTAACAAAATTAATTTTTCTCTGCCTTTCATTTTCCTGAGGTTGCTTTCTCTTTTTCTGTAGACCATCTCCATTGAATGAGGCTGCCTACTTCTCGTAGTTCTGGAACCTCAGCTGGCATCTATTCTCTACTGCTACACCCTTCTAATGTCCAGTACAGAGGCCGAGGACTGATGAGACAGTCTGAGATTCGAAGATCTTAAAGGTCTTTTCCCACCTACAAACCCAACCTCCTGTAAATTAAACTTCTGCAAGTGGTTACATCCCGCAGGTTGGTTGCAAAAAGTGAGTTGCCAGACACTCGTAAAACACTACCAGACACCTTGTCGAATCCCTCACCGCTTCCAAGGGAGTAACCGGGACCTCAAAACCCGCCGGGCATCGCTCCAGGCGTTCACGCCTCTTGCGCGGAGGAGGACACATCCCTGGGATGGGGGGATCAGCCGCGGGGAGGCCGAGGGTTCGGGGGGCACCGCTCGCACCGCCCGAGCACCCCCGGCCGCCGCCCGCCCGGCGGCGTCGGGGGAAGGCGAAGGGTGCGGCCCGGCCTCCCGCCCTCCTTGCGCCGAAACCACTCCCCGAAGAGAAAGTCACCAGGGGGTGGGGAAATGGTGACAGCTCCAGGAAGCCGGCGGCGGCTCCGGGAGACACCGAGGGGACGCAGCCCGCGGGGTGGCAGCTCCCAGCCCGCGCCCGCCAAGCCCGCCGCCGCCATGGGCTCCCCGCAGCGCCCGCCGCTCGCCCACGTCTTCAAGGGGACCTTCGTGCACTCCAGCGCCTCCGCCCCCATGGAGATCCTGCACGGACACCTTCTGGGGGTGGACGATAACGGGACGGTGAGTGGGGGGCGCGGGCGGGGTGTCGCGGCCGCCGGCGCGGTGCGGGCGGCGGGGGAGATGCGGGGCGATGCCTGCCGGTCCGCTCGGCGGGGGCGGTGGTCCCCGGGAGCCCCGCTCGCCCGCAGGGTCCGTCAGGGGCGGTGAAAATGACCCTTTTCGGCCCCGAGTCCGCGTCCGGGGATGGTGAGGGGGCCGGCTCCGCCAGTCTGTGGGGAGAAAGCGGGGAATTTTCGCACTCCTGTCCGTCGGGGCAGGCGCCGCGGAGAAGGGATTTCGCGGGAGCTGGAGGTAGCCGGGATGGAGCGCCTCGTCGGCACGAGTCTGCAGTTGGTGTAAATCTGCTTTTGAGGTGTGCTGAGTGGTCCCAGAACAGCAGGGTGCCTAAACATGGCATTCTTTCAGATTTTCTGTTTTCTTTCAGTTTCACAAGCTGTTTTGTTATTCTCAGGGTATCTAAGCAGGGACTGTGAATAATTGCTGTGTACCCACTGCACGGCCATCTAAATGAGGCTTTTTTGTCTTCTTGTCCCAAAAAAAAATAAAAAGAAAGAAAAAAGCCCCACGACATATACCCATAAAGAGTTAGAAAGATGGTCATGTTGGGCATGTTAGTAGTATGAGCCAAGGTTAAAACAAGCATTGCACTTGCTGAAAATGCAGGATAGAGTCTAGCAGGGAAGCAATGTCATTCCCTTAACAGTATCACACTTGAAACTCAGTTTCACAGTGCAGGTTGTGTAGGCAGACTGGTGATTTCTCACAGACTCCATAACGTATATGGGCACCCTATATAAAATTTTAAAAAGTAATTTTCTTTCTTGTGGCTAAATAACAGGCTTCATTGTGCCAGGCTTCAGTAACATTTGAAATCTGTGCAAAGCACATTTTGAGCCCTAACTGTTCATTTTCTTTATTCACACCAGTCCGTGAGGGCCTGTTTCAAGACAGCCCTTTTATAGCTGTTGAGGAGTCTGGTGCAAGGTGTATCAAGTCTGTGAGGAGCTGTATTTTGATGTACAGGAGGGGAGTAAAAATTTGCAGAGGCATGTATTGGCTGGTATTCACTAAAATAATAGATTTGAATGAAAAAAGGTTTGGGTGATGTAACTCAGATGCAGAAGACAGAATGTCATAGCCCATCACACTCTCTTTAATGGCAATTTCTGGAAAAATGTCTCTACGTAGTGCCCATAGGAACTCAAGATTTTTTAGTGATTTTCTTGAAAAAGAGGTATCTTAGTAAGCTACACCTAGGGATCTGTGCTCTCACTTATTCTCTCTCCTTCTCCTAGGGAACAAGGATTCACAGTACACTGTTTTCCTTGCATAAATTGGTAGAAGTTTGGGGTTTTTTTAAAATTTCCATTAAAACACTTTATTCTTAAAATAAAATTCCCACCAGAATATAGTAACAAGCCCTTTTAATTTATTCTTTTTATTACAAATTCTTGGCCTTTTAATATCCCAGGGGCTGATACAGTGAGTATCCCATATGCTCTTTCCCTTCCCCATTACTCATAATGTAGCCTCATGCAGAAGGACCTCTGTAATCACAGAAGAGTAGGCTTTTCAAAAAGGACATAGTGGTTAAAAAATGTGTTACCTTTATTATTCAAATTTCCACAAAACTGCTTCTGTTTTCCTCCCAAAGACGTAAATTTAACTAAACGGGTGCTTTTGCCTCATGTCGCCGACTCCATCATGGAAGAATCTTGCATGATCTCTGATACTGTGAACAGGTCAGCTTGCATGAACAGCTGGGTCCTGTTTTGCTGTGTGAGTCCCTACATATCCTCCAAGGGATGTAAAATGTTGTCTTTCTCTGCTTTGACCCAGATGAAAAGGGAGTTTTATGAAGAAAAACATTGCTTTCGGGTATGAAAACCCAAATTATCATCAAGTTAGCAAAGTAAGGACCATGTTTAACTGAGTGGTTTGCAGAGCAGTGTAGCGTCTTTCTTGAGGAACAGCAAGTAGAAGGAACATCATTTCTCAAGGTAAAGAAAACAGACATGGGTACTGTTCAATAACATAGTTGTTATTGAAATGTTGGTGTAGTTATCCTAGGTGAGTAGAATATTTAGTAAATAGAAAAAATATTAAGATAAGAGCTCCTGTGAAAGTCATGAAAAGTGCAAGAGTTGAGGAATAAGGATTTTAAATCTAAGGTTTGATTTAAGCCAGTTGGACAGCAAGTGGACATGTGTCAGGTGTACGAGGAGGAAGGTACCAAGGTACCAGCATCCATCTAGAGTTCATTGCTTAGCCTTTCTCAGCAGGCTGGGCAGTTCCTTTAGCAGCTGGGTGTAGTAGGTGTTGCTGTCTCTCATTTAGCCTCACATTCCAGTTTTGGGAATACAATAGGCAAACAATAGGCATCCTGTCTCTAATTGCAAAAGTTATTTAATAACTGTGGGAATAGGAAGGGAAGAGATTATGTGGGAGGGGAAAGAGGGATGGACCTCTTCGCGTGCTCACCCAGGAATGTCATAGCCAGAAACAAAGTAAGACTGGCACTGTTGGATCCAAACAAATCATGTTTCTTCAGCCAGTATCATTCATTTTCCATGTTCTTGTTAGCAAAAATATTTGCACTGTGGTGCTTGGAGGCATTCAGGGTTTGCTACATTGAAGTTGATGCACAATTTAGTTGCCCAGCTATACTTTGATGGAAGAGGTTTGGGTATCGCTTGGTATAAAAAAGACCTGAGTTGGTCACAAGCATAGGGAGGTCTTTACCCCTGATCTTTGGGTGCTTCAGCCCCATTACAAGGGTAACAGACGAGAACTTGCAGAAGTGTTTGGACAATGGTGTTAGCAGCCACTGATTCTGAGTTTTGTGATATACCTTTCCCAAAGTGCTGACTATTCTCCTTGACTCCCTTCTTTAAAGCTGAAGTTTTTAGTCTTGTGCAATTCTCTTGACTCTGTGGCAACACGGCTGTAGAATTTTTTCTTGCTTCTGCAGTGTTGAGGTGCAGAACTAATTTACAGAACAGTGCACCTGGTTGGTTACCTTGAATGCAGAAGCAAATGCTGGAGCAAATATCCAAGCATAGGATCCCAAAGAGCTTAGAGCATTCAGTATTAGAAATGTGTCTAAAGCAAATGCATCCTAAAGCAATGGGGAACTACTCTTGGCTGACTAAGGAGTTCCATTGGGAAGTTTGTTTGAAAAGAGTGTAGATGTCTTGCTGATTTACCCATAGTCTCATTAGACCATAATGGACCAGGTGTCGGGTTTAGAATTGATTTCATGTATCCAGCTTCCTTGAAACATATTTTCTTCATTTTTCCATGATTTAAGTATTTTATTTTTCTGCACCCTAAGAGTACATAACAGCCACTGCTTTTCCATGGCAACGCCTGTTTCCAGAATTTGTCATCTGGTGTTTCATGTGTTTCTCTCTTTTTTTTTTCCCTCCCTCTTCACCCATCTCCCCCCCAGCAGCTCTAACATTTCTCATTCTGCATCCATTTTGATTTCAGTATCTGAATGACGTTTTCTTTATTGCACATCAGATATTTCAGTAGGTCTGTGTTCCAAGCCTTCTACAGTTATGCAGTTAATTAAGTTGGCTGTATTCCTCTTTGGAAGGAGGATGATACTGCTTTTTATGAACTATTAATGGAATACTATGATCTTACAATTTTTGCTAGTGTGGTATTTATTTATATGGCATTATTTTAATATTTTTTTCTGACTAAAAAAGTAAAACATCTGCTCTTTAGACAATGTAAATCATACCAGCCATCATTCATTTAAAAGACTAGGCAGCTGATAACTTCTTGTCTACAGTTTAACAGCCTTTACACTTTTGCAGCTTTGCTTATTTTTGTCTATGGAAAGAACAGAAAAGGGTAAATTTCTATGCAAAAGAAACACACACATAAAAAAATGGCATGCAAGTAACTGCTAAACAATGCTTTTTTGGTCCTCTTGCTCTTCCTCCTAAGTTCGTCCCTATTGCCATTTTACAAGTAAGTAAAGTCTTGCCTTTTTTAATGTGGCTTTTTTTTTTTTTTTCTTTTCAACTGTTGCCCTAGAAACTGCTGTGGTGAGGGTGATACAGGTCCTCAGTGTGGACATCTTCCCAGGAGAAGTATACTGGTAGCAGAAAGAGTATTCCCTTGAACTTAGGGGAATGAGCTCTTACAGCAAGGGAGTTGGAAGACCGTGAATTGGTTTCTGGCAGAAACTGTGGTTAGGCAAGGATTTCTGTAAGCTCAGATGGGCAGTCTTTGGCCAGGGGAGACTTCTGAGTCCTCTAAATTGTCAAGTCTTGAGGAAACCTGGATCCCACCTGGGGCCTGTGGCAGGAATTGCAGTTCCTAGGCTCCACAATCTCTGTTTCCTGGAGAGTTGTCATGCCTCTTGTTGATAGACCAGAGAATCAAAGAGTTGAGAATTCAGCTGCTAAGAGTCATTTTGTAGATTAAAATACCACGGAATTTAAAAATAAGTAGGAAGTGTGCTAAAATTCTGACTTGGCAACAGCAACTCGTCATCAGTAGAGTCAATGTTCTCTAGGAGTCAAATGGGGTTGAGTTTGGCTCCAGATTGCAGGGGTGTTTTTTGAAATAAACAAAAATCTCAGCATCCTTTTAACTTGTTCTGTAAAATGAAAATATTATCCACATTTTCCCCCTCAATTTCTTTTCTTATCCTAGGCACTGAAAAAATTACGAAAGCCCGACACAAGCAGAAAATTAGAAAATACTTCGCTCGATGTCAGTCAGTTGTAGGCAAAGCAAGTAATTTGACCCCTCTGGTTGTGAATACTGTAACTGCATTCCTGTAAGGCTGTTGTGCACCTCCTCCGCAAGTGACCATACTGCTAGCATGATGTTACAGTACAGGACACTGAGGCCTGTGCTGTTCTGCCTGTGTATTACCTGAGAAGAAATTAATTGTTTTATTACAAGTTACAAGGTGGGTGCGGTTATTCACTGGATTATGCGAAGGTATTTCAAAATCATACTTGACAGTCAGGAATAACAAGTGTCTCAATGCAAACCTAACACCTTTGTAGTGAGCATATAAAATTGGTTTTTAGATATAACTTGTTTTGCCTTCACATAAACCTGATGAGGGATGCACGTTTAAAGAACCTAACTGTGTTTTCTTTTTTTTTAGATTGTGTTTGTGGAACAAGCTGATCAGCTAGAGGAACTGGCTAAGACGTGGGGGTTCAAAACATCTGACATAAGACACCTGAGTAAACAGTATGTGTTTCGCTAAGATTAATTTCAGAAAATGCAGTTTATTCTTTGAGTGAGCTAAAGGGAGTCTTTGGAATACATTTTGGCAGGGAGCACATTAAATACATATAATAGCCATAAATGTGATGGGCAAAACTCCATTTCGGTGCAGTGACATCTCTTTACCCAAAGGTGCTTGTGCTCTGGAAGGGACTTGGAGCATGGACAGTCCATGTTATTTTTGCATTCCTTGGTTTGGGATGGCAGACATGGCTGAGTTGTGCTGGCTGATGTTTACTGCACGGAACAAAATGCCGTATTTACTTTTCAGGCATAATCTCTTCTGTGCTCACAGAAGTAAGTGCCATTCTTTCTTGAGATTACATTTTATATCCATTTTGTTAGCAGTGAGCTGTGCCTAACATGAAATTCTAGATGTAGTAAATGTGGATAACACTGCCACTGCAGATATGAAACTCATTTGCTTGGACTTTGACATATTCCATAATAAAAATTAATACAATTAGAAGATTTAGAACTTCTAAACACAGAGCTTCTGACTTCTCACTATACTGCAGCTAGAGCATTTCTTTTTTCTTCACCCAGTCAAATCCCCCAACTGTATGGTGAAGTGAAATAGTTTTGGACTGTGTCTACTACGCTTTGCATGTAGTAGCACTGTGAATAACCTGTGGCTTTGAATTGAGAGCTGCAGCATCCTTCTAGTAATCAATTGTTAAAAAACATGTATGCTTTGCTGAAAGGCTAATCATATAGTATGTATGAGTCATCAGATATTTTCTTCACCTGAAATAGCCTGAGGGAAATGGAAGGTGCTGAGAATATGGATCAGGAAGAATTTGAGGAAGAATTTTCAGCATTTATAGCCTGCAAGAAAACAGAAAGAAGGGGAACTAAAAAGAGATAAAATTCAGTTCATGCAGTAGTCAGGAAGAAGGAAAGAGGAGTGAGAGAAATGTCATGCAGTAGGGAGTTTCAGCACAAAACAAAATAGTCATAGCAACCTCCTAGTAATGTTGATATATTCATGCCTGTTACTGCATGAACATTACATGATATAGTTTTACAGTTCCATTGTAAACATGCCTTTCCTGTCAAGATGTTGAGCAGAGCTTTCTTCACCAGTGCCTGTGTCTGCATTTTTAGACACAGTGTCTGTTCTTCCATTAAACCTTGAAATTCATTGATTTTATATATCTATATGGACATATAAATAATGTAGAGGAAAACTGGCGTATAGAAAGGCACATTTCGTAAGTATAATGGTCTGGAAGCTAGAAGCATTCCATATATATCCATACTAGAAAGCAAAGCTGTGTACAAATCTCTTTTTCAGGTGGATTCTACAGTGGAATAATTTTAGTTATTGTGAAGTCACTTTGCCTTTGTTTGTTGGCGTTTATGGTGGGTCAGTACTAGAGATAATTGGGTTCATCATGCTCTTATACTGTTTTTCGTACAGTTAGATATGTGTATTTTGCCATGTAAATGTATTACTCAGCTGCTTCATACCAAAAAATGGGTATGGGTAGAAATACAGCAGGAGTTAATAGCCTGATGCTGGAAGAGACAGGTTAATCTGTACTTGCCATTTACTCTGGTGGATTTTACTCAAATATACTGTTTAAAACAAAGCTACTTACCACAGAGAATTTTGAGGCATTTTGGATTACTGTAATTTTATTTTCTTTCCTTAGTGAATTCTTCATGCCAGGATTGGTTGATACACATATTCATGCCCCTCAGTATTCATTTACTGGTACAAGAGTAGACCTGCCTCTTTTGCAGTGGCTGACTTCCTACACGTTCCCAACAGAAGCCAAATATCAGGACAGTGGTTTCGCAGAAGAAGTGTACACCAGAGTTGTTGTAAGTCCTGCAAATGACATTTACCTACTTGGCAACATTAATTTTTGTGTAATATAGGTATGTTTTCAGAAGGTCAGCAGAAAGAGTAGAGCATGTTTTACTGTCATGGAAAGCAGATAAAACCAAGATAGCCGCTGTTCTGATTGCTAGCCAGGATTGTCTGTTACTAGCTCCAGTCTCGTTCTGTTGTTGCTGGCAATAGAGTTTATTTAATCACAAGGTTAACAATGAACTGTTTATCACATTTTCTGAATACAATGACCAACATTTAAGATTACTCTCAGAATTAGTACAGCCAGCAGGTGCAGACAACCTCAATGCAGAAATAACCAAGCATGGTAAAAAAAAAAAAAAAATCAGAGGATGTTTTCTTTGCTGCACAAAAATCCTCTGTTAGGAACTCATCTTTTGCAAAAACCACATGAAAGAGAAGATGCTTCTCATAGACTACAAATCTGGGGTGTTTTGGAGTAGTAAAGGAAAACACTGCTGCCACTGAGGTCCTTGTAGTAGGAATGTCTTTCACTGCAAGGCCTTTAGATGGAGTCTCTCAGTGGTATTGTGGGTCAGAGACTGTGAGCTAGACTGGTTCTGAGTGGTGTAAAGACTTTAAGGTCCACTGGATGGACAATAAGCAGCTAGGTCATATTGCAGAGTACTAATTCTGTCCTATAGCTGAAATTTATCCTTTAATATGTGGACTGAAATATCTTCAACAGATTAAATTATTTGGCCAGCATAATTTGCCTTGCATTTGTCTATTACTGTGACAGCATCTGTTGTCAACATAGTAACAAATCTGAAATAAATAGTTATACTATTCCTTGCCACACAAATTTAAGAAGAAATTACTTTGTGCCATCTGCCATGATAAAAACATGCGGGAGCAGCTTGGTCATAAGCTCTAGTGACAAACACACATGCCTTCAGCTGCTTAAAACATAGAGGTGACCTCACCTTTGAGCTGTGTGCCCCCACACACTGTTACAGTGCAGACTGAGTGACCCCGGCGCAGCTAGAGAACTCACCGTGCAAGGTGTGTCACAACATCACCTGGAAAAGAGCTGCCAGCGAGGGGTGGAAGCCAGTGGTGGGAGCCTGAACACAACAGTTAGGCTCTCCCCACGTGAATCAAATAGAACAGGGTCAGGAAAACATCTTAACTCACAGAAGATGCAGCATACCAGTCACTCTGCAGTGTTTGATGGGGCCAATAATAACCTCCAGCTGTTAGAAACGGGACTAAACCTGCATGGAACAGACGTTTTTTCATAAGTATCATTGTGCTTTTGAGGTTGTAATGAAAAAAAAAAGTGTATTTTTTCAAATCAAAATCCTGTTTCCACCAAACACTTTCTATACTCAGCAAAAGAAACAATTTAGGTGAAATTTTCCTGCTTTTAGCTGGAACCTCCTCTTTGTGCTGATGATTTGGAAACAGATTGTTTTTAGATTTCATCTAACAATGTTGTTAAGATTTCAGAAGTGGAGAATTCTGAATTTTAAAAGCTAAGAAAGACAAAGGTAACTTGTCTCAGTAATGACATTGTTATTTTTGAGACTCATTTTTGGAACTCTTAAAGATTTTCAATTGAATATCGTAAGGAAAAGAGAGAGCTCGGCTTCATGTTTGTCCGCTAATTAGCTCTAGCTTTTCTCAAACATTGTGTTGGATGTCCCACCTTCTATCTCACTGAAAAAAAATTAAAGAAAATTCTCAAATTACTTTGCAGCCAGAATCCAACAATATGGTTTAAACCTGTATGTTGGATAAGAAGTCAATATAGTTTGCATCAGTCCCGAGGACAAGAGAAGCTACAAATTTCATCATGAATAAATGTAGCTAAAATAGCTGCTCATTTACTATTATGTTCCCCGAAAGTAATATGAAGAGGAGTCAACCACCACTTCCCTTCAAATGATATATTAGATAAATAATTAGCTCATAGTCTGAGCGATTGTGCTCAGTTTACTTTTACAGTAAGTTTGTTACTTTGTAATTGGGGACAACAAAGGTTTTTGATACATGAAAACCTGACTTGTTTTTCCAGCTAGATCAGGTAGCTAAAAGAAAACCACCATGTTCACCCAAAAGCTTTGCTTTGCTAACGTTAGATAAACAGTGCTTCACTGTGAAAATTGGAGAGCCTGTCGTGACTAGGAAATAACAAAAATGACTAGTTGTTTGTATTTCTAAATATAAATTGGAGTATGTCCAGTTTGGGGGAAGGAATATAGACTGGTTTCTATGGGTTTAGCCATTGCAAAAATTCTGTGAGGAATTTTTTGTATTTATTAACACTCAGACTTAAAAAAAGCTATTATGAAATTAAAAATCTATATTTTTACCTTCCCACTTCACTGCACAATTTCACAATAACTAAATGTTCTTGCAGTTTGAAATGAGACTGCCTGTTCTGCATTTTGGCAGCTTTATTGAGTTTTTTTTCCAGACAGTTGAAGCTGATTTCTTTTTTTAGAGACGAACTCTAAAGAATGGCACGACTACAGCTTGCTACTTTGCAACAATTCACACAGATAGTTCTCTTCTTCTCGCTGAAATTACAGGTGGGTCTAACAGTGAGTTTTGAAGGATATTGTGTGGATCATGTTAGTTGAAGGAAACAATGTTTAGGAGTTTTAGAATAGCTAGGCATCTGTCTTTCTCCTAATTTGTTTTTTATTCATTGTACCTGTCACACTGTGTCCCCAAACCCCACTTGTTATCCACTTTCAGTTAAGCACCTCTGTCCTACTGTTGCTTCTCCTTGTCTCTTCCCTCCCAAACCTGCTGCTGGCTGAGCTTGAATTAGGTCTGCTGGAGCTGTTCTCCAGCTGCAGCTCTCTGCTCTTTCTAACCTTTTGTTATTTGAGGTTTAAAAGACCTGAATGACAAGAGGCCCAGTCAGTGAATTAATTTCCTGATACTCTGAGGTTTCGGCTGATAATCAATGTCAAAAATCTTCGCACACCCTCTGAAATCGGAGAAGTGGAAGCTGCATCAGAATCTTATCCTTCCCTTCTGTTCACAGTTGCAAATGCCTGCTGTTTGAAAATGTAGTTCTTGCAGGATTTCTCAAGGCTCAGACAGCTCCCAAAGCAGAGAAATTTAATAAGAACCTCAGATTTCATCAAAATTTACCTTGTCTTTCTGATTTAGTAGAAAACTTTTGAAGCCATTACATTCAACAACTCAAATGGTAAAAGTGGACAAAAGATCTGATTTAGAAACACATTTGACAGCCTAGAATTGAATATTATATGCATGTCTTACACATGAGTTCTGATTTATTCATCTAGCATGGGTAAATCTCAAGAAAGAGGCTATAATAGATCTGGAAATTTCTCCCTCTAACTGCATGTGGGAGGCATGTTGGCAATTTTGCTCCTTTCCCTTTGGAAGACATGGTTTGCTGAAATCTTTGTGCCTTTTCTCATCTCCAGGTAGTCATCTACTACAGGTACTATACTTCGATGCTTGTGTCTCTCATCCTCTATTTCACAGCCATCTTCATATACTACCATTATGAATTCTGGTTGTGGTTAAATTACAGTAATCTAGTTCTCATTTATAAAGTTGGGTCCTAATGTGGAAGATGGCTCATATTTAGGTGTTGTTTGTTTCCTTATTTCCTCTTTTCTTTTTATTCTTAGAAGTCACCTGGATGAGCCCAACTTAGAGCTAAGAAAAGAGCATAAACTCTGGTCATCTTAAATGAAGCTGGGTGGGGTGGACTTTGTTTTTTATTTCAGTACAAGTTTTGATAATGGTTTCTGGGAATCAGTGATTCTGAGATTTTTGTTCTAATGCATCTCAACAGATAAATTTGGTCAACGAGCATTTGTTGGAAAGGTCTGCATGGATATGAATGAGAGTGTGCCACAATACAGAGAGATTACTGCTGACTGTGTCCAAGAGACAGAAAGGTAAAATGATGAAATTGATGGCATAACCTTTTAAAATAAGATTTTTCATATGTCTGAAAAGTGAATGTTAATCTCTCTAAGAGCTTACAGGCGTGAATTTATTAGCAACAGGTTTTTTTCTTCCAACAGTACTGTCCCCTGTAGTCCTGGCAATTCCTGCATATCCGGTTGCTGCACAGCCCAAATGGCATCTCTCTGGCTTTTCCAAAGAGTCGGAGAAGCTGCAAACCTAGGGTTTGAGAGAATATGTGTGTTTTCTGCCTCCTCTTTTCCTTTTCACACCTGTGTATGTGGAGGTGATGGACCTGACATATGATGGAGAGGTGGCAGCCAGTTCCTTTGTCCCCATCAACTTCTGAGCTATTTCCTTCCACCATTTAGGTTAAGGCTTTATTCAAGCTGTAGCAGTCAGATTTCATGTACCCCATTTTAAACATCTCTTCTGCGTCGCAATACCATTCAAACTACTCCAACATGCAGCTGAGAGAATGAAGGAGAATCAAATCAAGGCAATATTTGTAGTGGAGGAGAACCAAGACTGGATTATGGCAGCTTACTGTCATATGTTTCTCTTGTCTTTCACACCCATGCTCAGAAAACAATTAAGCAGACATACAGTTCTTCTCATGAGACTATTTATTTACTTGTATAAATGTTTCAAATGTCATGCTGAAAGAGAAAACCCCTAAGAGTAATAGAAATATCTTGTGGCACTTGTGTGAGGTCGCTACCTTGATTTTACAAATCATGCTAAAGGCATGACAATAAAAGTTAGAAATGGTCACGGATTTCTAACGGTGTTTGTATTTAAAGGCATTTTTAAAACATGTAGTATTAGTTATCTTCACTCTACTAACATTTATTTTCTTCTGTGTAAATCCCTGGTTTTCGTAATACTGTGCAAGTCCTGCCAAATGGGCCTGAAAGCAGCAGATCTTCCAGTTGTTATAGTTTTAAAAGCTTCAGAATGATCTAAATGGCTTTCTTTTATATATCTATCTTGTGCTCCAACTCATTCCTTTTTGATTGTGTAATAAGAACTATTTCTCAGCTTTGTGTGAGAGGTTGCCACAAGTACTCCATAGCTGTCCAGGGAAGAGAGCTATGTGCTTCTTGGAATGGCTCTGGAGTACTTACCTGAATCAAAGCAATACGATTGCAGAAGGATAAAAAAGCTATTTCGTTTAGAGGGCAACATTTTAGTTGGGCTTTTGACAATTTGTTTTTTTAAGAATCTAAGAAACATGATCTGTCACACTGTCAGGAAATGAACTACAATAATTTCAGTTACTTACAGTTAACCTCCAGAAATATTTATATTGCATGCATGAAAATAAGATACAATTCCAAATGCTTCATATATTAAATTTAAATTTGTCAAGAATTTGAATCTACAATTCTTTGTCAAAGAAGATTCAATAAAACATTAGGGAATTGAAATCTAGATTACCATATGTGGTACTGTTAGTTATAGCCACCTGCAAAGATGAGAACCTATGTGCAAGTCTGTTCTTCTGCTACAGAAGGCAGTGATTTGAAGCTGAGCTTCTTTCCTCGTAGAGAAGTACATAAGCCAAGAAACTATAGGGTATATTTGCAAAACATATTTCATCACAATTCATCAGTTTTGAAACAGCTCACACTGTTCAAAGAATGTGAAAAAGAATGAAAACAGCCATATTGAAGTTTTGGCTTGTCACCTGAGTATTATACTTCTGTTAGAGTTTCTGTTCAAGTGAGCATTTTGTTATATCAGGTTAATCAGTAAGAGGAGAGACAGGCAGATGATACCTAATTAACTTTGCATTTGGGCTCTCAAAGATAGACAATGGTGGGCTCAAACTCCTTCGGTCGTTGCAGAAGCTGAGCTCAGGTCTCTCACTTCCATCTGGTGATCTAGCACAAGTGCTCTGTATCCAGCCTCTAGCATTATTTTCTTTTCCCTCTGAAGATATTTGATAAACTTGATACAACATGTGTTGTGATCAAAATTACACAGTTTTCTTACTATAAACTATGACACAAAAATTCACAGAGATTCTGCCCAGAAAACTGTCTTTTGGAAGTCACTTACATACATTGAGCAAATGAGCTTTCAAAGAATTTCCTCCTTCCAAAGTTGGAGGAAGTTTAGTTTGCTGTCTGCATTATCTGTAGTGATTGCTTGGGGTTTTTGTTGAGGTCTGAGATAGCTTCTTTTATTTAACAGGGCGAGTAAATCTTTATTTTCCAAAAGGTAGATCGTCTGGATATTAACATTAATACAAGCATTTCCAGAAAATCAAGGGTTCTTTAAGTGAACGAGGCCACATGTATCTACTGTAAGATATATGCTACATCTTTTAAAAATTGGATTTGAAAAGATTTTAACACTGCAATTTAAATTCATGGACAGGCAAATTTAAGTTTGGTTTGTTTTTTCTTTCTCTAATATTGCAGCTGTAGGTTATAATTATGTTTTCAATTCATTTAATGTAGCATGTGTTTGGTTTTCGGGGGAACTCAGAATAGTTACTGCTTGTCTAATGCTAAGTATTGCAAATGAAAAAACAGTAGTCTACATGTTCAGGGTCAAATTCAAAACTGGCGTAATTTGGCTTCATTGTGTTCCCTCTTTTATTTCATCTGAAAATCTGGCTCAACTTTCCATAAAAAAATGGATCTATGTCTGAAATGTTTAACAGGATATCCAGGTATATATTTTTTATATTTTCCATAATTTATGACATAGAGGACAGATTTATAGCAACTTTATTTGTACCGTTTTTCAGGTTTGTCAAAGAACTACTGGAAAAGAACGTAAGTAGTGTTCTTTTTTGAATTCACTTCTGTATTCAGAAGATGCTGTGTGAATATATGAAATAGTTAATCCTGCTATCCAAAGCTGTTGTCTTGGTGACAAATCAATAAACAGGCATCTTTCTGTGTAATAGACTGATATCATCACTCTGAAAAATGTTCTGCTAGTTTCATTGAGAAATGGACTTGTAACAGTGTCAAATCAGTTTTCTGTGCTCAGAGCAGAGCAATGTCACATCTGTGTGTTTCTCTATTGAGTTGGAAATATCTCGCTTCCTAGAAAGGACAATTTTCTGTTAAAGAAAGGTGGAATTCAGTTTATCACTCTGTGGTACGTAAGTAGACAGACTAATTAAAGGGATTTTCACCAGCAGAATTCATTGCTTTTTTGGTTGAGTTACTAATCCACCATAAAATTAGTGTTTTGGATCAGCACATGTTATAAAGTGTGCCTCTAAAGAAATTCAGGCTTACGCTCCTGTGGTAAAGGTAGAGGTTTACACTCCAATATTAAAAGCAGTAGTACTTTTCTTACGAGCCTTTAGTTTTCAGTGGCTTCTTTTGACGTCCTATCCCAAAATATTCAAGAGTAGATGCCTTGAGTTTAATGCCTAAACCACAGGTATTGCTAGAGTAAGTTGGCTGATCTGCAAGGACCCGAGCTCCTTTTTTCTGGGAGATAATGCAAGGAACTGCAGTCCAAGTTATCACTTACTGGCTTGTAAGTGATAACTCTTGCCTCTGACTGATGACAGAATTGTAATCCTGTTGACTATTTTTTATGAAAATTTTAATCTAGAGATGCAAGGTGTAAACCTCTATAGTTCTTGGTGTCTTCTCCCTTGTTTCCTGCTGTGTAGCATATCTGATTGTATCATTATTCTTCCTATCTAGGGAGTATAGGAGTTTGTTGCTATTATAGAGAATATTGAACAAGAAAAGGGCTTTGGTTTTGCAGAAGCTTGCAGTTTTGTATCGTTATATCTTCAATGGTCACCGAAGTGGGACTCAAAAATATCTGGTCATTCAACCGACTTATTTCTCATCATGCATATAGGACTGTCAGCAAATGTGAAAAAGTATCCAGTGCTACTGAAGACTGGTAAAATCTCAGTGACTTGATGAGAGTTCTAATGAAAACAAATTCTCTAATAAAGTTCATTAAAATCGTTGTAAGAAACCCCCACTTTAATTCTCTGTTTCTGCAATGAAGTGTTGAAGGAAAGCAAGGAGATGACTATACAGCTTAATTTGAGTTGGCAAGGATGCAGTAAGTGATAAGCAATGAAGACAAAATGTAACTGCCGTGTAAATGCTAGTCTTACTTATGGTTACTGAAATATAAATGTAGAATACAAACCCTGTCTTTTTGTTATTTCAGTATCCCAGAGTACAGCCTATAATAACGCCCCGTTTTGGCCCCTCCTGCACAGAGGACTTGCTGAATGCCCTTGGTGATTTAGCAGAGACTCATGATCTCCATGTGCAGGTAAGCTCTGAGAGCTCTGTGTGCAATTTAAATGGGGTGGACAGAACCGACAGCACGCTGACCATCTGAAGACACCTTCAGGAGGAGCTACCTATCTGCTGCCCTGGTCTCAGCATCCACTCTGTTGTGGGCTGGTTGTCTCTTTTACCTCACAATCACGTCATGTGTTGTTTTATCTATTATTTTAACGTCTTCCAAAAAGTAAGTGGGCCATTGTGTCACCACACTACTGGGATGGACATGTGTACCATCTCATATCACTTTTAAAGGAACAAATGGAGCTACTTCTTTGGGTCCCATGGAAGCTTCTTTGGGTCTGATGAAAAAAGAAATCCAAGGACTATATCTAACTATAGGCTTTACAAACACTGGTTTCTATGAATGTATGTTTAGCACCAGTAGATTGCTCAGAAGGTTGTGATGTCAGGTTCAGTGCTGTTTAAAGGACTCACTGCTATGCATTTTCTTATTGCAGAGTCACATAAGTGAGAATGAAGAAGAAGTCAAACTTGTGGAGAGCATGTTTCCTGCCTACCAGAATTACACTGAATTGTATGATAAAAACAAGCTGCTAACCAGCAAGGTAGCCACATAAAAATTTCCCCACCATAACTTACATTAATCCATGTAGAGAATATGATGGTTTACTGTATTTACCTGAAAAATCTGTGTTGTTCTTTCTAGGTCAGTGACATCTGGGGGAAAGTAAATTTGTTTTATGTTCTCTGTTGAGGTGTTGGATCTTTAAACAAGACCACACTGTTCCTAAGTATTTTAAGGGAGATGAAAAATAAACATATTTTATGCTCCCTGATTCTTTTTCCAAAGGCTCCAAAGAGAATCAGGGCAGTGGGATTAGGAGACTAGATAACTGGTATTGTAGGAACTGGTTATTCTTGGACAGTACCCAGTTATCCTTATATTCCAAGGATATTATCCAGTTTTTGCACACTGGTTTGCCTGAAGATTTCTTCTGTGGTGTTATGGTAGGACCAACTTCATTTTTTGCCTATGGAGAAGCAGCCCTCCCTGTTGAGTTCTGAGCATCAACCTCACTTGCAGACAAGTGCACTTTGCTGCTCTGACTATCCAAAAGCACTCTCGTCTCATTTTACCAGCTGATTCTACCAAGCTTTGAAAGGCACACTAGCCTGAAGAGTTGAAATTCATTAAAGCTTTATGCTGGTGAGATAAATGTAATATAGCTGCCCACAGTAATTACAGGTTGGAGTGCCAAGGCACACATTATTATATAGTGGAGTGCCCATGCAAAAGTGAGTGTGAACAAACCAACTAAAGTCAGAGTACTTAAACATCAGTCAAGTTAATTTAAAAATTTAAGAGAGAATTTTCTGAGGCACAAGGGGCAGCTGGAAACTCCCTGGTAATTAGCTATTGAACTCCCATTTCTGTGTTTGAAATTGAACCCCAGTGCATTACTTGTTTTCTGTCCTTTTTGCTTGAAAAATCAATATGAACTACAGAAGTATGTACACAGCATTAACCTTTGTTTTCTTGCACAGTCCTTTGCATACTGATTTGGATTGTGAGTGTTAGTGTTCTAAAGAGCATATTCATGCTGCAAAAGCTTAGGTCTTAATTCTGTCAGACTTGCATGCACACATGTGAAAATGGTAGTGAAAAATCATGATTACTGGTGCCTTCTGGAGTCAGGCTTCTGGTTGTTCGGGAAAGCATTCTATTAAATAGAGGCATAACAGAACCTCAGATATTGTCTCCCCATCCACCCAAACTAAGACACCAAATCAATTTTTTGAAGTGTTTTAAAGCAGGATTTTTTTGGAGATGTTGCTGGAATATTTCTTTCCTTTTAAAAAAGCATTGGCAGGGATATGCTTCAGGAGCTACCATATGACTGAAGATGTGGCTATTCTCCTTGTGTTTTCAGCTACATCGAACTTGATAAGTAGAGATGGGAGGTGTAGAGTGCTATTAGGAGATGCTCAGTGGAAACTGTCTCTGTGCCATTCTCAATTTTGTGTCCAGATTGCAAGATCTAACAGAGCTCTTGCTCTTCTCTTTCAGTGGGCATTTGGCATATGAGGTAATGCCAATTAGATTTGTGTGGAAATAATTGGTTTATGTACTATTAAATTATCCTATCCTATATCTCTATGTTTTGCTTGTGAGCTTATTTTTAAAGAAATAAAAGTAATTTATCAGTTGCATAAAAAATTAGATTATTTTACTTAGAGAATACTTAATCTCTCTCTCTCCCTGGTGCAAAGCCTTAGAGAGCCGATAGGAAGCGTGCTAAGAGTACATACATCTTCCACTGTATCTGATGTATTCCTAGCCTCAGTATTTAGTCTCTGTGTTAGCTACAAAATATAAATTGTAAGGTTGCTACAGTGCTAGGACAGCTGAGGAGTTCTTGCTTTTGTTCATTGAAGCTCTTTGGTCACAGCAGTCACTGCAAGAGCAAGCACCCTGTGTTCTTATATTAAAAGAATGAAAAAAAGCTGAAGGAATGATATGTCAGGCACACTGAAGTTAACCAGTTTTTCCCATGTGGATTTTAAGAGCTTCATTCAAGAAGTGCATTAATTTCACTTGGTGGTAACACGTGTCCTTTTTGGCTATTTAAAGCAGTGCAGCAAAACTCACAGCCACAGAAGTAAATGCAATATTGAGTAAATTGGTGATTCTCTTTTTCTTTAGACAGTAATGGCTCATGCCTGTCATCTTTCTGAAGAAGAGCTGAAACTTTTTAGTCTTCGTGGAGCTGCAATTTCACATTGCCCCAATTCTAACTTTTCGTAAGTTAAAAAAAAGAAAATAAGAGTGGTGTATAATTAAATAAAGGTGTTAATCATGTAGTACCCTGAGTTGATGCTACCATTGCAAAGCTATTTATATGATACCTCATTACACCATCAATGACATATTGGATTGAACATGACCATTCATCACCCACTTCTGCATAGCATGCTCTGGACTGATTTGTGGTCTTTCAGTTTAGTTATTGACTCTATATCTATATCTATATCTATATCTATATCTATATCTATATCTATATCAATATTTCTTTTCTACAAATTTGTTTCTTTTGACTGTTCTGTCAGTGGTAGATTCAAGGCATCTCCCTTCCCCCCTGAAGTGTGCTAATGTTTTGGGGGAATGGACTATATAATCATTTGCCTATTGAGCAGACATGAGATACTGCATGGTATCCAGCCAGAATAAATACGAAACCAAATCTTGCACACATTAAGGGAGAGACTTTATTGTAAAATGGCTCTGCAGCCCTGTTCTTCCTGAACTTTTTCTGCACGCATCACACACAACATGTTTCTTTTTCCAATCCAGGTTGCGCAGTGGTGTCTTAAATGTGCGAAAGGTTCTTGAACACAATGTGAAGCTTGGTCTTGGTACAGGTTAGTAGCTTGCTGTAGAACTGGTTTCTTCTGGAAACCATTGGGAGATACAAAAACATTCACCTGTTCATATTTAAAAATCAGCATGTCTCCAACTTCTGGTCCTCCTTTGTTTTCCCCACTAGAGTAAGGAAGTCTAGAGTATTGAAATCTAGGATTGGTCCAAAACTGTTTAAAAAGAAAACAAAACATTAGTGAAGAGTTTTGTTGCTATTGTGAGCTTAAACAGCGCTAGAATAACAACTTTTTGGTTTTCTGTTTTTGTGTTGTGTTCTATTCACCTGACTGTGTGTCAGAGCACATTTATTGGGAATTGTGCCTTCAGAGACAGTGCTTAGCAGCAGAACTTGTTCGGTTTACCACATATGTCTCTTCATAACTTTGAATTAAAGCTTATAGAAATTTAACGTGGAGAATTATACCCAAAGCTTGTTTCTAAGAGTCTGATCCCTTCTAGATGTTGCAGGTGGATACTCAGCTTCTATGCTTGATGCTATAAGGAAAACAATGATGGCATCTAATAGCCTTCAGATCAATAAAGTGAATGAAACAGGACTAACCCTTGAAGAAGCTTTTCAGCTTGCCACTCTAGGAGGAAGCCAAGGTAAGAAGAAAATTCTTTAGTGGGCACACAGAGAGCTACAACTCTTTTTTATTATGTCTCCCTGTCTTCATGGGAGATTCACGGATTTTCTGGTGCCAGAGTGAAGTCTAACTGGTGGGCAGAGATAATCCTTCACTCTCTCATACCCATACTAGGCTTTTTAGAGAAGAGTACTCTATTACCGTTGAGAGTTTAATAGCAAAATCTTAGTGGCTTTTCAGGGTTATACATTTGCTTTGCAAAGATCCTCAGACTTCTTAGTCATAAGGTTATAAGTGATTGTCTATTTACTGTACCAGCTGGAAATTTGTTTTCTCAGCAACCATCACCTAGAAGAAAAACTGCAATTACAGTAAAATCATGCATTCTATTTGTCATCAGTTTCTAATTTTGCTTGTGCTTTTTGAGCTGTCAGCGAGGCAGTTTGTCGCAAATCAAAACATCATGCAAATCACTCCTCACTCAGGGAAAAGCAGAAAATTTAAACAGGCTATCCGCCATGGCTGTTCAAAATGCAGTTGCATCTGCAGAGTACAGTCATATAGTATATGGGTTATCCAGTTTTGGATAACCAGTTTTGTTATGATCAGTGTGCACATACAAATATACACAATCAAAAAAGTTTTAGTGGAACTGGTATGATTTAGCAGAGAGGAAATCCACACATAAGTGAAAACTTAGTATTGTTTCAGTTAGCAGAAATGAGCTCACTGCCTTCTAAAGCACGAGTCCCAAATCTTTTCATTGTAGCATCTCCGTAGCTGCCAAAAGGCTCCATTGGGAATTATTAATGGCAGTTTGAAAGATGTAGTGAAAATGTCGCCAAACAGGTCTTCTCAGGACTGTGTTTGAATTCCTGAAGAGTGTAATGGGGGAAGCAGAGAAGAGAGAAGATGAGCAGGGAGCAAAAAGTGTTCTTTTTCCTGCAATATATACTGTTCCACAAAGTGTGAGAACAAACTAGCTGAGACACAGAAAGGAAGACTTACAAAAATCCCAATCTTCTATGTGGTTTCCCTTCCCAGCTACTCCTGTGCTTTTTCTATATTAGGTTTCCTTAATAAAGTGTTAGTTTTGTATATTGATTTTAAGCTGGTTTATCCTTACTGAATCACTTTCAAGGGTAGAATATGTATTACTTCTAGAAGCTTTCAGTAGCCTGGATACTGAAAGTGAAAATTTCAGTAGCAGAAATTTAAATGAGTGGTTCTTTTGTTGAAATAATTTGCTTTGTTAAGACCCCTAAACACTTGACACCCTCTTGTGTTTAGTCTAAAAATTACATTCTGCTCAAAAACCTGAAGGAATATGAGATCATTTTAGTTGAAAGTAGTAGGTAATCAAAATATTTCATAATTTGTAGGAGTTTAAATGTCTTTAATATATTGTGATATTCCTGCCACTCACAAACTTCAATGAAGACTGAAGTTCCTTTGTCAGAGCAATCTGAAAACAAATGAACAACTTATTTGTAGATAAAATCAAAGAGCACTTTGATAACTTAATTTCAGAGTATTGCAAAAATCTATTTAATTCACAGATACTTTCTACAAGTTAAAACCATCCTAATTTATTTCTAAAGAGACACAAAGGCCTCTTTTTAGGCATTCTAAGCATTTGCAAGCACTCAGTTCCTGAAGATGAATACGTAAATTTTCAGGGCCTGTGGACCTGAGACCTGTGGTTCTAATGAAGCTTTGAAAAAATAAAGCTGAATAATAGACCACAAGCCAAGCCTTACAGGTAGATACGAGGCCTTCAGATCTGGCTGTGATTATTTTTCCACACCATATTATTCTTTATTCCTGCTAATTACAATTAGCTCTTCTCACTGGACACCTCTTTTATTATCATATTACTATTTATTACTATTGTAATAGGCCTATACAACTTTTCAAAGTTGCTTAAACTGTTTAAAAAATGCAATCTAATACTGCCTTAGCAAGACGAGTGTTATTATATACTTTACTGTTTCTCTGACTTAATTTCATGACCCTGTTTGGAGTTTGAATGTTTTTGCAATATAACCAATTGTTTCTTAAGTTTCTTAAGAACTCAGGTGATAACATACTCAATATTCAATTTGGTTTTGGGTTTTTCCTCATAATCATCTAAATTCTTGTTTGTCTTATGAATATTTCAAGTAAGTCACCAGGTACTTCTACATGGTGGAAAGAGGCTGGTGCTGAAGATGTGTCTGTGAACTTGTTTTCTTCCTCAGCTCTAGGACTAGATGATGTGATTGGAAACTTTGAGGTGGGCAAAGAATTTGATGCGCTGCTAATCAACACGAAGGCTTCAGATAGCCCTTTTGACTTGTTCTCTGCTGATGATTTTGAGGTAATCAGAACAGGATTGATGATCAAAAAGTTAATGGAAATGCCATGGGGACAGAAAAAGTCTCTTGAGAGTTATTCTGGTGACAGGAATTGGGTGTGCTACACCCCTGCTGTCTGTGCTTCAGCCTAGAGGTTCCCTGCTTGCTTTTCTTCAGAATCTTGCTGACCCCAGTGACAATCCCATAACACCACGAGCAAAAATGCATGTAATGTTTTTAATGCATGTTTTATTAGCCCAAGAAGACAATTAGAGTTATCTATTTGCAGTGACAAATGGCAGCCAAGAAAAGGCAATTTAGTTTTAGTCAGTAGTTAGAGTTCAGACTGAAAAATGGCAACCTGTTCCCAGAGAAAGGTTAGGTTGCCTTTTCTACGTTGCCGTTATAAAACAAAGCAAGCATTCAAGATGGCTAATTTGAGTTAAAAGCACAGTTTTTATGTTAGCATTAAAGCAGTGTTGCCTTTATGGTATGGAAACACCTTCTCATACAAAGATCTTCTCTGACTAAAAAGATAATTAAGAGCAGTTACTTGAATTTATAGATGTGGCCAGACTGCCTGGAAACAATTCCAGTTTGGTAAAAAGTATTATTTTTCAGATTAAATCTAAACCTTTTCAGCTAAGTTATTGGATCTTAGGACTTTACAAATGTTTAAATTTTGTCTTATTTTCAAAAAGTAGATGATGTATGTTAAGTTTTGATTTCACTGTTACTAGGAATATTTAGGAGAACTGTTTTTGTCTGTTCTTTCAAGCTTCAAATAATTACAATCTGGGACAACAGATATTGCTTTCTGAATTGTTTTCTCCCTTTTTTTTATAGGACACTCTCCAGAAGTTCCTGTATCTAGGTATGTTTTGATTTTCAACTCAAGTAGAATTCTCATTTCCTACATCAAATGTTATCTAAGTTAATGTTGGGGTTAATAATAAATGCATTTATATATAAGTAAGTATATATTTGTTTGCAGTAATTAAATATATTTATTCAACTCTTATATAAACAATGCCATGTGCCTGATAATTCGTATGATAATTTTACATTAACAAATAAAAATTGACTTATATTTATTTGTAAATATGCCTGGGCAGTGTCCAGACTGGGGCTGCGCTGCCTCTGTGTTGTGATGTTGAGGTGCCTGGTGCCAGCTCTGGCCACAGCCGTGTCATGCTCTACCTAGACTTTTGCCTTTTTGAGGAGCTGTCTGGGTCAGACCAGCTTTCTTGCTCAGATATTGTGGAACAAATAATTTCTTGTACAGATACATAATATGGATCTACTGAATATATGGAAAATCCATTCTAGTATTCCAGCAGCTGAATGCTCTGTTTATTTTTTAAAAAAAGCATGGGTTGCAAAAACATTTATTGATCTTTTTGGTAGCCCTGACTCTTTCTCTCCAAATGGACTTTCTTAGTTCTAGGAAAAGGTCATTGCAAATGATGTGTTCCAAAACTGATTTTGTGGACTGCATAATTTTCATTAATTAAATTGGTGCATGTATTTATGTGCAAATCTCTGTTTTGACCATGTCATTTCAGGTGATGATCGGAATATTTCTGAAGTGTATGTGGCTGGAAAGCAAGTGGTTCCTTTTTCAAGCTCTGTATAAATCCATTTCCCTTTTGCAAAATACTCTGCTGATCATTCTGCATCTGGTTTGGAAAAGGTTGTTTAAACACAGTGCCTGATCATCAGGAATGACACTTCACTTTTGGATAATGTTATAAAATTTGCAAACGTTGAAAATTTTGTTAGACCTCTCAAGAATTACTTTACCAAAATTTTCATAGTTCTAGAGGGAATGGCTATTTAAATATCTCTGTAAAAATAGCATTTGCGCATTAATGGGGGATTTGATAAATACCTTATTTAAAGAGGACACCTGCTGTTCTGCTTAATAATCGTATAGGAAACACTATGTGAAACAATGAGATGCTCATTGTCCATAGGAATTTTAAAAACCCCCACTGCTTGTAAATTGATTGTCCAGGTAATGGATATCATGGAAGAATGCAATTTCCATAGTATTATCATAAAGTATGGAAAAATCAGTGTCATTTTGGGGAATGTAGAGCAGTTTTCAGTTTTTCCCAGGAGCTTTTTTTTTAAAAAAAAAATTATTTAATTTAAAACAATATTTTTTAAGAGGAATTAAGTAAGAAGTGTGTGTTTATAAATAAGTAAGGGTCCTTATCAAAGAGTTCAAAATTGTCATTTGTAGTCAGGCAGTCCATTGAATTACCTTGATCTGAGTGACGGCTGAATGAAACTTTCGTTTAATTAGAAGCAGGCACTAAGATATCTCTGCAGGCTACACAACAGCAAACAGATTAAGAGGGTTTTCTGGACTAGAGGGAGTGTTTCATCTAGTTCAGCGTCCTGCAGAATCTTCCCAAACTCATTTGCTCCTGACTGTTCAGACAGGATGACACTATGTCCCTTCTCCTTTCTGCAAGGGAAGTTAGTGCATTTAAAAAATTTCCAAGAGAAATGGTCTCTTTCTGGCCATTACCACCTTTGACTTGAGGTGAAAATCATCACTGAAAAAAGCAGCTCAGCTTTCATGTGCTCTTTGTGTCTTTCAATGTGGCAGCCATAATTCCAGCCCTGTGTAATTCCAGGATTCCAGGTAAAAAATATGCCCTTTTTGTTTTGGAAATCTGTGTGACTTCCTTTCCTAAAAAGGCATATTTCCCTGCTTTTTATCAGAGCCCTTTTTTTTTTTTTTTTGGTGATATTTGTTTGAGGAGGGGATTACTTCTTATTTCTTTATTATGTTTTTGCAACACAAAGGATGTAAGCTTTAATTTCAAGGTCATTAGAGACCAATATTGTATTTAGATACTGTAAACATGTGTTGAATATGGTTTTAAGGCCTGCTTCAAGCTTCTTTGATTTCACTAAACCTTGTTTTGCACTTTTATCTTACTACCTGGGGATATAGGACTTACCTCTGTTCACAAAACAAGGGACGTCACTGCACCAAAGTTTCACTTCATGTCTACTTCTGAGAGAGTGCTTGGCCCAATGTCACTCATAATGTTCTGATTTTAAAAGCATTTTCAGAGCTTATGTATTGTTATGATTACGCCTACATGAGACAGCATAGCGTCAAGGGGAAGAGTAACAGCTAATTTGGGCACTTAAAGCAGTACAGTCTGGTTCAGTGTGGTTTTTTTGCCAAAGCTGAGGGGCCGTGCCAAACAGCAGGGGATAACCAGGAGATGTCTTGCAGACGTCCCCTGGATGCAGCCGCTCACTGAGAGTTCGCTCAGGTATCTTCCAGGTTGCTGCACTGTGCCACTGCTCGCCGAGGTACAGCCTTCCTACCCATTAGGTTCAAAGACTTCTAAGGCTTTAGGAGTCAAGATCTAAGGATTAAGATTTACACATTCCATCAGGGTGTTTTCTCAACCATTATGTTTTTCATGTGTCCCAATCACCTACACAGTAGCACACTTGTTCAGCAAATAACAATCTTCAGCTCTTTCACTTGGTTTCCTGATTCAGGGAGCATTTTTCTCATGAATTTTGACATGAATTTAATTGACCAAATTTCACATTTCAAAACCAAAGATCTGTGAGACACATGTTTTAATCCTCCCAGTTACTGTTTGAAACTATTTTTAGGGAATTACATGGTTTTCAGCTTTGGCTTTCCTGTGGTGGAGAAAGATCACACAGCCTTGTGTACAATGTATGCTAGTGCCCTACTTCTTTGCCTCCAGAGCTATGAATTAAATCAGTGCTTTTATTTTAGTGGTAGTCTTAACTGTCTCTGACTTAATTGTTTTCCCATTATTTTCTAGTGTTTTTAAGAAAGGGATTCAGATTTCTTCTTAAAATACTTTTGGGGATGGACAGGTTGCTTATTTAAAAACCAGGAACACGCTAAAACTTTAACAAGTTCAGGACTACACTGCTGGCCCAGTTACAAAGGAACTCTCTACGATAACTGCTGCCAGTGAGCTTTGTGTCTGAGTTTTTACTGTATCACAAGCAGTTTGACTCTTGTTAAATTCAGGGACAAGGTAGGAACTCACCTTTTGACCAGGAGGAGTGAGGACCAAGATGGATAGCATTACATTAAATGCTGAGGTGCTTAGGGGTAAAGGAAAGAAGTCTGAATTTGATGTTTGAGGAGGCCAGTAGACGAATTCATACAACAAATAAACTGTGAGGGTCTTTTGACAGCAACATCTTAATTAGAATTGAATGGAGAAAAAAATGCACTGCCAGAAATTTAAGTGGGGTCATCTGAGGCAGTCCCAAAATCTTGTTTAGTGGAAGATTGCTTATGCACAGAAATTTTAAGATTTTAGGTCATACAGAGAATGTAGTAGTCAGATTTCTCTGAAATAATTTTGGGAAAGTCACTAAGGATCCCACTGTGAAGTTTTAGTCCTTGGGACCCTCTGCCTGTGTGTAGATTGCCAAGATATTTGTCACAGTGGAGGAGGATCAGTGGATAAAAGAAGTTGCTGCTGAGACTCACACGTCTACACCATATGCAGCTCAGGACCACTTATATCCTGTTTCCTTGGATAGATGCCCATACTGCATGTGCACTTTGAAGCGGGCCAAGGAATGGGTTCAGATTCTTAGCGTCTCTTTTAGAGACTGGAGTATATTTGGAAGGCAGCTGAGCCTTCAGTGTAGCTTCCTCCAAAATAAACTTAATTCTTGTATACCAAAACCACCCTGCAAACTGAATCAAAGTTCAGTAAGGGAGACTGATTGGGAATTCAGAACAGCACTATTGTCTCAAACCAAGATGCCAATGGAGGCTAGAACTTGAACTATTCTCCCTCTAAGTTCATCACAGAACTTAGTAGCTGAATACAAATTGAAGCAACCTTCTTCCACCTTCCTCCCTTTTCCCTAACCACCCCACCACAAAAATAAAAAAATGACAAAACAAACAAACAAACCAAAACCAGAAAGAAACAAACAAAAAATAAGTTAAAATGAGACAACTGAACACTAAGGGGATATGAGTATGTGGAAGAAAATAAAGGGATAATTTTCAGTCAGTATAAATTGACACATACGACAGTATAAAATGACTGATTTAAGATAAAACCTCTGGAAAAATGCACATGCAACAGATTCCAGATGTCTCTCCCCACGAGTTCTCTTACCAGATGGTGGATGAGATCTATCTTTCTTAATATGTCTCTGTGTCCAATGGTAGCACACCATTCAGACAAAGGAAGAAAAAGGCTATTTGTGTAGAGCTTGCTTGTTGGAACAATATGCTTACTGTGTTCTATGGTCAGATGAGCACTTATTTATTATAAATAGAATGTATTTGAATTACTGTTATATGTTGATCTCATTGTGTCACTTTAGGTTTTGAAATACTAGTAAGAATTGCCTATGCATTATGCAGCATTATTTGAATTATTCATGTGTGGCAAGTGGAGTTCTGCACTTTAAAATGTTGCCTTGGCCTAATGTTTATATTTATGCTGTATTTTTTGTGCAATCCTAAGGTTTTGTAGGGAAAAAGAAAAGTGTATTTTTTCACTGTACTGAAATTTTCAGTAAGTCAACTTTCTTTTAAAAAAGGGAACTTTAAAATTACCCTGTCTAAAAGTCTGTGCCTGATTATACACTCATGAATGGAAAAATTATAATGGTTTTATGAACTTGGACAGTAACATTTAATGTAAAATAAAGTGCAGATAAGTAGAATTTTTTAGAATATAATTATGATAATGCAATGCAAGTTAGCAAAAGGTATTGTTAAATATCTACAGTTTAATTGAGCAAAAGAGAACATAGGTATTATTGATTATTCTTTTAAAAAGAATACATAAGATTTGAAAAACAGCCCAAGTTCTTTCAAAGGATATCCCAGTTTTGAAAGGAAAAGATATTAATGTCATTACTCAGACAAGCTGTTTAAAAATATTATTTTAAGAATTTCCAGGAAAAATCCAAAACGGATGATAAGGTGGACGTCTTTTAAAGTTCTGGATTTTCACGAATAAATGGTGCTGCTTTATTTGCAGCCCGGTATGTGTTAGGAGTCAACTCACCTGTAAAATGATAGTGTAGAGTCACAGAATAAGCTGAGTTGGAAGGGACCCTCAAGGATCATCATGTCCGGCTCCTGGCCCTACATAGCACCGTCCTCAAGGACAGGGAAAAAAATGAAGACATTTGCAGAAGACATTTGAAAAGAGTGGTAGTGTAATACAAAATACTGCAAAGTAGAAAGGAGATAGATCAGAGGAACTCATAAAAAGAGGATGACATGTCAGTGAAATTTTAGGTGGGAAATGCTCAGAAAAGAAGATACATTCTCAGGTAATGTTCTGTTAACTCATGGATGTCATTCCTTCTAAAAGTCATTGAGGTCCAAAACCTGACCAGCTTTCCAAAGCAGTTACTTACATGCTTAATAATACAACCCCAAATACCTGTTTATGGCATAATTATGAAGCTCTTCACAGCTTTTAGACCTCTGCTTCAGGATTTAAATCAAAATTACCTGTAATGGCTCCAGAAGAAACATAATGTAAGGGCACATTATGTTTTATCAACACCTGTCCTGTGAAACATTTAGCACTGGCCAGGACAGAGGCTGAATTAGTCTGGTCCCAGTGAAGAATTTCTGTTCCTGCATGCCCCAGACATGATTCCCTGTCATGTGCCTGGTGATGCAGTGATAACCAAGTCCAGCACAGTGCAAAGAGTCTGGTGTGACTGAAGTGACTGAATACAAACTGTTTTAAATATCAGATTGTTTAGAAATGAAGCTCATTGCTGAGACCGCAGCACATTCTAAATTACACAATCATATGTATTTAATACTGAACTTCCGGATACTAGGACTTTGGCTTAAAGCTGTGGGATTTTTAAGCCCTTGCACTTTATGTGCAAAAACTCATGCTTCTCTTAAGAGAGAAAGCAGCAAATGACATCTGCAAGGTATGAAAATGAGTGACAACATCAAGAAAAACAATTCTTGGTAAGCCAAAAAGACATCAGCAACATTAACAACAATCTGTTGTTTAAAGTTAATAGAACTGTTAGTTTATGTGGAAGGGCTGAGCAATGTTTTTGGGAGGCAGTTTCCTGGAAACTTCAGTGGAAATTCTTTCTTAGAAAATGCCCAGAATCTGTCTGCTCCAACCAAGAAGGTCCCTTGTGGCTTCTGCAGAGTCAGTCACTTCTGTAGAAGTGAATGCAATAGCCATGCCTAGACCCTCACTTCTTTACCCTGCCATGACTCAGAAGTGTGTATTAGCTTTAGTTCTGGCATTGGTTTATGGTTTCTCATAGATTTAGTCTTAGTTTGAAAATAACTATGCTAAAGGAGTGAAGCTGGGAGAAGGATGAGGACAAAGGGCAATCTTACACCAGCCTGCCTAATGATTCAACTCAAAATATTTGTCCCACCAGGTAGATGTTAGTATGTTTGCACAGCTCTTATATGCAATGATTTGGCTTAATGGCTTGAGTGAACTCGTAACAATTAAAGTCATTCAAGGCTAGGACATAAACTGAGAGCAGCTGATAAACACATAAAAATGTTTTACTGTGATCTGCATTTGAGTCACCAGCGGCTTTCCTTAGCCAAGGGCTCCTAGGCACATTTAGATACGAAAAACTCCCTGGAGATAAGCCTGCAGGAGAGGGGGCCAGTGTTAGCAACAGCTGAAGGCTGTAAACAGCATCCTGTCTGGCCTTGTGGTTTGGAGCTGGATTGTGTACTCCTCTAACAACTTTCACTGATGAAGCTTTTAGAGAGCATTGGTACGTGCTCCTTACCTGAGGATGTGTGCATCCCTTGCTTCAAGACAAATTTTCTTTCCCCAAAGGAGAGTTCACATCTTGCTGGAGTAAGTTTTTCTGATGCTGATTTGTCTGCTTGTCACCTCTTGTGCATAAGCTCTGGTTCACGTGAAAATGCCTAACTGGAGTTAATGTTGTTGAATTTATCCTTCCTTTTGTACTTGTGCAGTTTCAAGGAAGAACAATGTATTAGGAGAAATGGTATATGCGATTTCCACTGTTCTGCTTGGTTTTGGTCATGCTAAATAGGAAGTCATGTACTGTTGAAACAAAATAAAGAGGCCTTGTGTTTCCACCAACCCTTGTCTCTTTCTGTGTTTGACTTTTGAGAAGAGAGAAAGCTGACAAGCTGACTAATAAACAGTGAAGGCCAAAATACACAGCAACATACCCTGTTCTCTGGGGAACCTGGGTGACCCCCCCCATCACAGGAGTTTGCAAACTCTGCTTAGTATGTACGTTATTTTAGGGGATCTTTTTGCAGATTCAAAACTCTTACAGCTTTTGATCTATCTTTATTATCAGACTTGATGGCTTCATAAATCAAAACCAGCGCTTTGGTAACCACTTTATTTTATTTTGTGTTGGAGTATGCTGTCCTGAAATGCTTGCTTCTTGTGCTTAACGAGAGTCACATCTCCTTTGATGTGTGTTTCTTCACTTTCTTACTTTGCAAAACTTAGGCATAAAAATGTCCCCAGTCTAAGCAGCTCTGAAACTCACCAGAAGGAGATTTTCTTAAAACAAGAAGTGCCATAAGAGGACCAGTAATTACACACTGAGGAATTATATACTGAAATGTTGAGAATTACGTGCAAGCTGTTACCAACTTGCTCAAAATTTCGTGCACAAGAAATAAAGCTGTTCTGTTCAACCAGCTTATCAACAAGTCATCGAACTACAGAGAAAAGAAAGAAAACTTCTTTGTAGACTGCTGTTCTTAACAGGAGGGCCCATTGAGGCTTTCAGCCTGGGAATTTGGCTACTTAACAATTTACTTTTGAAAAACAACAGGAAGAAATGCTTTTGCAATATTTCACTGGAGTACTGTGTTGAGACTTACCTATTTAAGGCAGTATGAGCCCCAGATGTGAGCACAGTTCTTACGATGTAGAGGGTTTCCAAGTCAATTTGAAAATCTGAGAGCCTTTGGTATGCTCTCAGTAAATCTCAGGATACAAGTACCTGTTTCACTACAATGACTTGATGCAGGCACGGTTCGTACAAGTGGAAACAGAGTTTGCAATCTCAAAAAAAAGTCACCAAATAATCCTAAACACTTTATCAATGTAATTTTCAGTAGTCTTCTCCCATGACTATAAAGAAGGAAACAAAGATTCTTGGTTTGAGATCAGATACTGGATCTCTTACATCTCAGCTTAATGGAATTGCAGCTCATGACTTAAGAGCACAGTTAAAATGCAAAATGCAGGTTGCTTGCCCTATGCTTGTACTCTGTACAGTTGTCTTCCTTTCAAAGCATGTGACTGAATTCTTGCATTAATTCTAATTAAATATTAGAACTAATATTTAGGAGTTTGAGAGTTACTTTAAAAATATGGCCATAAATGCCATGAAATCAAGCTGAAATATGAGCAATGCCTCTTCCTTTCATAATTGGTCTTAGCTGTAACATCACAAAATATAGAAGTATTTTTCTTCTTAGAAATTGAAAGTATTAAACAGTAGATACATTTTCATCTCAGCCCCTGCTTAAACCAATCTCACCTTCCAGCACACTGGTGAAGGTTCATAGCTGTCAGAAACCCAGTTTCTCTGATAATTCATAAAGAACACTGATTCCATCTGGCTGTGGGAAGCATTAATACTTGTTGTATTCTCTCATTGCTCTAAAAATGACTCCCTGGCCTTTTATTTTTGAGAAGGAATCCCCATTGTTGTATTTTGATGGCTTGTGAAACAGCAAACAAATGTGCCAGTAGAGATCAGCACTGCCTTGCAGGACACAGCAGCCAGTGCTGAGCAATCCCCCCTACCCCAGCTGAGGAGCTGCATCTGGGCATTTCCAGCATTGTTATAAAAAAATTCACTTGCTTCATGGGATAACAGGAAGAAGAGAAGAGTTTGAGCTGTGTGCAGCAGATGCTGTTACAGAAAGAGAGATTCACAGATTTTAGAAGTGTAAATCTATAAAGAATTGAACAGTTGCAATTCTCTGCTCTGACCCTTCTAGGTCAGAAGGAGTAGCTGAGGCACCCTGTGAGGCCATGTCTCGTGCCTTCATGATGTACCCACCCTTGGGACTGAATGCCTCAGTGAAACACACACTGAGTGAGTCTGAGTGACCAGGATTAGAGTTGTTTCAGGCGCAGTGCATAAGAGCAACATAATGCTGCGCACATGCTAAACACTCAGTTTATTAAACCCCACTTACTATGGGTCTCGTTCCCTTAAGTGCAGTGCTGTGATGAACCCCGTGCTAACAGTTTGGGAGGTTGATTGGACACCCAGTTGCTCGGACACCCAGTTGCTCAGCCAGCCTACAGAAGCAGCCCAAACTCTTCACTGGAGGCCTGTTGGAGAGCAGGAAGATCCTATCACCAGGGCATCCTCATCTCAATCTCTCAAGAGTAAAATTAAATTCAAATTGCTGCACTTGCACTTCTTCTGATACAAAAGCCATCTCAGTGCAGTTTATGTGCACAGACAGCTCTCAGCTCTACCCCTGCCTGGTTTGGGAGCTGCTGTTGTCCTGTAGCTGCTGCTGCTTCTGGCTGTAGGTGCTGATGTAGAACTGAGACACGGGGAGGCAGCATGAGGTGGTGTCATGAGCTACCTTCATAAACTCCTGCAATTCAGTTTTTCCTCTCTTTAAAATGAGCAGGGCTTGGCAGTATTACCCCTGCTTTGTGAAACCCTGTGAGGAGTTAAAGGGGAAAGAAACAAAATGAACATAAGAGAGAGAAAAAAAAGAAAGAACAAAAGAAATGATGAAAAAAGCAGTGGTGGGGGGGGGGGGAGGAGGAATGTGTCCAGCTTTTTCCTACTCTGTTTCTTAGGCCATATCTCACAGAGGTGTTTCATAGCAGTGGAAACAGCCCAGAAGAGGTCTTCTGCCTCTTCTCCTGGAGCATGTCTCTCCTCAAGGCTGGCTGGCAGCATATCTACAGTGGTCCTAACCCCTGGTACACCACAGCCCTCTGTGAATGTCCTGTCAGAGTATCATGTTTCACCAACTTTTGTGAGCCCTTCACACCTCTGAACACAGTGCATCACCTAGAGAAGCAACTGCTTGCTTTGCAGTCTTTACCCTACCTACTCCCATTTCATACTTTTGCCTCCAATGCCATAAAAACCTTCCATTAAAAAGTCCTCCAGCTGGCTTGTAGTACTGAAAGCTGCACTGGAGAAGAGGACACAACCTGCCCAAAGAAACACCTTGTTGTTTAGGCCATGAAAATTGCGTTTATAAAGTCACTGTAACAATAACAAAACCCAGCAATGTAGAACCTCCAGGATCCGTGGAGTTACCTGATGGTTATGGTCCAAAGTGCAGATGTTGCATAGGCTGCAATGCTGAGGGCTACAGCCTATGCAAGCATGGAATGAAGGTGGACCACAGTCTCACCTCACACTGCCTCACCTTGTCCCAGTCACACACCAGTGTGTGACCGCGCCATCACATGTGGCTGCAGGATCTGTGCCAAGCTTCACAACAGCTCCTTCCAGGACACGAAGCTGTGGACTCGGGCGTGCTTGTGCTTGCAGCTAACCCTCTCTGTTATATTCTAGGTCTTTCCTGCAAAATGCAATTTAATTTAAAGTGCCTGGAATTGGCTTGGTAACATTTTTCCAAAAAGAGATTTCTGCTGAGTGGGAAGGAAGTAGATGTAATTTTAAGGCGATGAAAAAAGAAGTACACAGTGGTCACAAATGAGTGGTTTAGGTCACTTGAGGAATCACTGTCAAAGGTATTAAAAAAGCAAGTTTAATATAAATTTCCAGAAGCACAGCTTAACGAAGTTCAGTGGCCAGGTTCACTGCATTGTGTACCACACGTATGAAACATACAAAGGAAAATCAGGTTAGAATGATTGACAAGGAGACAGGAGACATAAAAAAGGTTAGGATGCAAAAGGGGAGACCCTCCTTCTGAGTCGTGAGGTTCAGGATGGACGCCCTCATTTGCTAAACTACCCGCAGATATCTGTCATGTTGAAATCCCCCATGAGTACAAGGGCGGCCCGTGTGTGATTTCTGCCAGCCTCCTGTAGAATGAATCATCTGCCTGCCCATCCTGGCTGGGCAGTCTGCAACAGAGTCCTGCCAGGACACCCCCTCTGCTGACCTTCCCCTGGTGTTTACCCACTCAACCTGTCACCATCATCATGGGTTTCTATATAATCTAAACAATCCCTCACAAACAGTGCAACCTCACTGACTCTCCTGCTTCACCTATCTCTTCTAAAGTTTTTATAGCCACCCAAGAGAGAAAGCAAAATTTCATCCATTGCAAAAAAAAAAAGAAAAAAAAAATTCTCCTGGGAGATGTTATCTGTAAATCCTGCTGGGAATATTAAACTCTTGTGGGACTAATTAGGCATCAGGCTGGCTTGAGCAACTCTGTCCCTACACAATACCCATTCTATGAATTCACAGAAGTCTTCAGCCATCACACTGATGACTCTGGCCCTTCTATCTTAAGACCAAAAATCCCCGTAACTTTCTGATGTGTTAAAAACTCTTGATTTGAGGGAAAAAAAATACAGCAAAGAGAGTGGGCACAAGAACGCCAGAGTTCTTCACAGTATAATATTCTTGACATGGCACACCACCCTCTCCTCACTGTGTGCCCTCTGCAGGGATAGCTGCACTCTTCATTATACAAGGGTGTGAAAGGGACTGAGCTGGGTCAGACCAAAGGTCTATCTAGCAAAAGTCTCCGGTTCCTAGGAAGGTTGATGAATAATAAGGATGTGCAGGAGGAAAGCAGGACACAGCACAAGCCTTCCCTTGCAGATGCCCCTGCTTTCAGCCAGCAAGTCACATAAATTTAAAGTCATCACTGCTAGAGAGGTTTGTTCTAGCTCTTTAGTTTGTCTAGTCCCTTTCTGATGCACTCATATTTTTGCTCTTTGCAAATCCAGTGACTGAGAATCCCACCTGTTCATTTTGTGTTGGGTGGCATAGTCCTTTCTTCTTTTTGTTCTACTGGCTGCCTAAACACATCCCTGCTTCCCAGACTGCAAGCTCTAGTGAATAGTATAGTGTCAGCTTTTCGGTTAGCATCACTGTCCTTAAAAATGATTTCAAGGAAAAGTAAGAATGTTTTGTGTTTCTTATATTTTTGGTTCAACTTATCAAACAGGTGTGTTCATGTATTTATTTTGTAATTTGGTTTGGCATAGAAAGATTAGAGCTGAGCAGTAGAATACATGTGAAGTAGACTGGACTGGTTTCACAGAAAGCAAGGAGGAACTGCCAGTACTGACTGTGCTCCAAGTAAAACAGACCATTTCATAGACCTGGAAGCAGCAGAACATTTTGCACTTTTCCAAGGGCCAAGCAGGTTGTCATTTGCCTGAAGCCATTAAAATATCTTATTTCTCTGTGCCAAGACTGATAGACGTGCCGAGCTGGGAATTGCTGAAAGATGGTGTCAGATTCAGGGTTCACTGGACTTTAAAAGAAATAATGTGCTGCTAACACCCTTTCCTTGATCGAAGACTGATTTACAGCATCAAGTTTCCACCTTTTCCTCCTTCTTGTATAAATGTACTGTGTGGTATGAGAGCCATTATGAAGATGATAGCAGAAGCTCTATGATAGGGCATAGAAGGAGAGGAGAGAAGCAAGAAAAGGGTAATTCCTTCCTCCCCACTGGCCCTTGTGTTTGTAAAACCTAATTCTTAAAACAGATCCTTTCTGACAGAAAAGGAGTACAACAAGAATGTGGAATATTGCACTCCTAGTAAGGACATGAGAGGAACAGGCGGTACAGCTGGCAGCCGTGTCGCCCTTCCCATACCCAGTCATCTCCTTTTGGAGATGTTTTGTGAGTTCCTGCTGATGTGCATCCTGTAAGCACTACCAGAACTTTACATTCTGGCACAAGTTTAAAAATTTGCGTCAAACTGCAGACATACTTGAGCTCTGGCCTCAGTGAATTTAAAGCTTGACTGCAAGTGGATGCACAAAGTGCAAAATATCCCTTTGGAACATCATTCGTACTCACTTCTGTTATTCACATGAGCACTCAGAAAAATTTTTTCATAATTGTCCTGATAAACATTCAGATACTGTGGTGACAAATGTGGAATGCATGGATGAACTACACAATATTACTAATAGCAAGGATAAGCATTTGTAACTTGTTTTCTAAACCCAAGATTACCATGCAACCTCAATATCCTCAGAGATGCAAAGACCATGAAAATATCAGCTGCCCTTCTCTTGGAATAAGGTCACAAAACCAAGGTATTAGACATTACCAAGAATTACCTCATAATAACCACAACAGCCTTTTGAAAACACTTAGCATCCTTTTATCTAGAGGGCAAGAACAAGAGCGTAGCCCCACTGCTTTTTATGTCTTTCGCAGAGCCCAGGAGAGACCAGCTGGACACTGTTGCTTTTCTGCCAAGGCAGGGGGTACAATGATGACCACCTCCCTTGGCCTTGAGGAGTCACCTGCCAGCTCTGCCCCTCTCTAGAGCAAAGGAAGACAATGCTGACTGCTTGCAAAGGTCTAAGCAACTTGCTCTGATGGGCACTGAAAGATTGCCCTGTATTGCTCCCCTCTGTAATGTTTGTGCTGCTTTGGGAGAGTTAAACCTTCCTGCAGGCATAATTTAACCAAACACTTCCAGTCTCAACAGCATGTGAAGATTTTTATAAAGAGGATTCTTGCCTGTTCAGTAAACACTACACCCTGGTTACTAAAAATATCTATATAATTGTTTGGGGTGGTTCTGTTACTTAGGCAGGCTTCTGAAGTGTTAATTGTGATATTAGTGCTGAATGCACTGAGCCGTCTTTTGCATTTACTGAAATTGTGACTCACTGAGCTGACTAAATCTCTACATGTTTAACTTCAGAACAAGGCTGAGCTAATGTATTTCCAAGTGGTATTTGATAAGCAGATTATTCCACTGCCTACAAAAATCCATACTAATAATTAGACAAAATTAAGTATGAGAATGATTTGCGTGGTGTCTCTCACTGACATTAGTAGCTCCCACACTCCTCTCTGCATTTCACTTGGTCTATTCACTATGCAGAGGGTGAGAACTTTGAAGCAACCATGGCCTCAACATTGTATATTGGGTTTTGAGACTCCTATTTTATCATATTGTCATAAAAACAGTATACGCTTATCTCTTATTACTGCCATTTGCATGACTATTCACCAAAACATGACATAAAACTCCTTGTTGCAAATCTTTATAAAATCAGAAAACGGGAAAAAAGTACTCCCCCTTTTCTCACAGGTCAGATCACATATGGGCAAAATTCACAGGGAGGCATTATAAAGAACAATCATACCACAGACACTACATTTTCCTTGCTGTTAAAGGAAAAGTATTGCTTTGAAAATCAAAAAAGGGACTCAAAGCACAGAACTCCCTCACTGGATGATCCACATGGCCTCTTGCAGAGCTTTGTGCAAGCTTTTGTGGCACGTTTGTGCCTTGCCTCTGAGCACAGGTAGAAGTGAAGTCAGCATGTCTTGTTGAAATTCGGTCTCCCCTGGCACTTGCAGTGAGTGTGGGGGT
The DNA here is from genome assembly GCA_003713295.1 of Parotia lawesii. Lineage (NCBI taxonomy): Eukaryota > Metazoa > Chordata > Aves > Passeriformes > Paradisaeidae > Parotia > Parotia lawesii. Next base: position 584,472 of record RAHM01000359.1, read on the forward strand.
GTGAGACTGCTCACGCTGGAGCAATGGTGATGGAGGAGCTGCTGTCCTCCCCTCTTGCAGGCTCAGCTCTGCCTGGGGACTTTGACAATCTTCTCCATCGGATAGACCCTTGTTGCAGCATCCTGGGGACCGGCAGAGGCAATATGCTGGGCATAAATACTCACCCCCTCCGTGGTGTCCTTGGCAGGGCCTGGCAGCTGACTGCATCCGTATACTGCTGAAACTCTACATCTGTCATCACAGTGGTGGTGTGGCACAGACAGCCCCAGGGCACCATGCCCTGCCCTTTTGGCTTACTCAAAGTCTTCCTGAGCTCTGGTGCTTAGCAGTATATGGTCAAAGTGATGTGATTGGGCCGGAGCTTGGCACTATCAGCACAGATAAAACAAACACACCTGCCTAAAATATTTACTTGTTCCTGGAACTTTGTTCTGGGGTGAGCCACTGTGACTGACAACTTCTTTAACTGAAAAAAATGGGGTTGTTTTACCCTTAGTTTTTAGCCTTGGAAAGGGGGGCCTTAGGACACCAGTTAGTTTCTTCTATTTTAGTATTTTTTTAAAAGCAGTTTCCTTATACTGAAATTCCTTGTAAGTATCCAGGGAGGAGGAGGAAAGAAAGGCTTCATTTAGATGCTGAGTCACTGAAGGGAGAGGTTTGCAGTGCGAGGATGTGCTGCTGGGACGGTGTGGGCTGGGGTTGGCACTGCAGCAGGGGTGGCTGGGACCCCCACAGCCCTGCCAGCCAGCTCGGGACTGCTGCAGTGACAGAGGGGGCCCAAAATGGGCTCTTGAGAGGCATGGCAGCGGGGATTCCTGCTCACATGGGGATGGCAGTGTCAGGGCTCAACCTTCAGCAGGGAGACCCTGCTGGGCTGTCCTGGACACTCTCTCTCTACAGCTGGTTTTTGTGAATCGCTTTCAGACACGCCAGAGGGAACTTAAGGCACAGTGAAGACTGTGGTTAGCCACTGGTTATAATAAGCTGAATCAAACTCCTGAGCTGGTTGTGTTTCTATATTTGTGGGCAGAGGATGGCTCTTTCCTTGAAGTAGGAAAGAAAAAAAGCTATAAAATGTGCTCATGGCTGTAACCCTGCAGTCACAGAAGGTTTTGAAACACAAAAGCATACATCTGATCTCTGAACACAAGGCTTCGCTTCTCTACACACAGCTTTCAGATGACTGAGGTGGGAGAGTGAGGGGCAGGGATTTTCAGATGAAGCTCTCACCTAGAACAGAGCTGGGCAGCAAGCAGGTGTATTTGAACAACAGACTTTTTTAAAACATAATGACCAGGTTTGGGAGAAGAGAGATTTCAAACAGTACTCTTTGTACTCCACCCAACAAAATTGTGTTTAGTTAAAAAAACCCAAACATAAGTTAGGAACTTAACTGATGTTAGCAAAACATTCCCTAAAAGAAGCATACTTAGCAGAAAAAGAAGTGGAAGTTACCCTGACTGCTTAGGACTTGCAGTCCATCGTGGCATTCTTGCTTTCAGCTTTTTAAAAAATTGTTCACAATTTGTAGCCCAAACCAGCATACTACTTATACTGCAGGCTGTGCATATATTAACTTACTTTCTTCAGCACTAATAAGGTCTGCAAAGATATGTTCTTGGCATAACCTTTTACCGCAGTTAAAAAGCAACACACACACACACAAACCAGCTTTTCAAATTATGTGAACTGCTTTAAGAAAATCAGACATGTTTGCTTCGGACTGTTAAAGTACTATCATGAGTGGGGATAAAATAAAAGAGAAAAGGCCAGCCAAAGCTTGTGCAGGAGTTAAGTGAGGGTGTTCCTGAGGTCTGGCAGCAGAAGTGCGTGGGTATTCTTGCCTATTGATGCTTTTCTTGTTTGGCATTGGTGTGACACTGTTGTTCCCTGAGCTGAAGTGCCAGCGATCAAAGAATTTTAATAGCCTGATGAGGACCAAGTGTGGTGGTGGGTGGATTTTGGCCTCCAGAGAAGCATACTGGAGTTCACAGACCTTTTGGGGCAGCATTTGCTGTAAGGTAAATATAGAAATCGCAACTCTAGGCTTCATCTGGTTTTGCCCACCATCATCATATGGTGGAGCTGTGTCTTGAGTAGTGCCTGTTCAGGCCCCAGCCAAGGGGCTGCTGCTCCTCCCCTGGCCCTCTCTTATACCACTCTGGAGCTTGGGGAAACCAGGGATGCCACAGTGACCCTTGAAGAAGCAAGGAGAGCTGGGTCCAGAACCTGCTTTTCATGGCTGAGGGCAGTTTAGAATTCAGATGTTGCACTCCTCTTGCTGAAAGATGGGCTTAATCAGCACTTGGGGCATCCCTAGATGTTGTACATCCGCTTCTGGTAGCATCACTCACCCACCCTCTCTGAGATATGTGATATTGCTCTTTAAAATGTGGCTTTTAAACTTGGATCACTTCACCAAAAGCAAATCAGGAAGCAATTGCACAAGTTAGGGTAAAACTAGTGCTGTAGGACAGTCAAGCAGCTGGTGGCAGTAGTCTGGTAACACGGCACGGCTGGAGCCAGAACTGCAGGACCATGTCCTCACTGACCCCTCCCGTGCTTTGTCCTCCCCTCTGTGCACTGGGGACAGCAACCCTTACCCACCAGCACGAAGGGCTCTGGGAAACAAAGAGGCAGAGTCAGTAGAAGTCCTAGTGCTGTTATTCACTGATATAACCTTTGGTCTCCAGCAGCTATTTGCAGACTGAGTGTTACATGCCTCTATTTACTGAAGGCTGGCCAACACTGAGAAATGACTCTGTGCTGAACTGTGATTCAGCCTCAGCAGATGATAAACACAACCACCCCTGCTTAGATGAAATGATGAGTAAATTAACTTGAATCTCAAGGCCATTCCCTAACACAATACAATTTTCAAGCTCTAGCTTAGAAAATGTTGCTGAGGAGCCAGTGAACTACTACTGTTGGACCTTTACTCATTGGCAGGTCCAGATATGTAATTACTAACTTGTAGCAACAAAAGTATCACCTTAAATGTAAAGCTATTTCTGCAACCTGCAGGTGACTGGCTCACACCCAGCCAGCAAACGTTGAAGTCACAATGGCAGATGCTAAACTTTGCATCACTGCTATGCTTGAAGCTGCCTGCCAAACTGTTTCCGCACTGAGACCAAAACCCTAATTCCTCAGCAGTGTGTACAAATCTGTGTGTAGTGGTCTCACCTCTCCTGCCTGCCTGTGCATCATCCTCACACTAGACCCAGCACTCAGTGAAATTCCTGCAAGCTGCTGTGGTGACTGAATTGACAACAAAACATCCAAGACTTTGGTCATACAAGGTCAGTCAGGAATTCTAGTTGAAATACACAAATCTGTATGGGTATTATCCATCATATGAGTCCAGCAATCAAAGGAACCAGCTCAGCCTCACTCTGAAGACTGAAAGCAGACTGAAAGGGATCAAGATTTTTCCAGGGTCATAAATCTACTTTCCCCTCATAAATCCCATGCTACTTAAAATACAGCTAAGGAAAATCTACTTTAGCCTAATCCTGTTTAAACCTGATCTGACCTGGTCTCCCAGAAGCATTATCAAAGTCAAATAGTCCTGTACACAAACTGTTTCACGGGCTCCCTTGGGAACTCAGGATACAGTCATCATGTACCGAACTTCTCACTGATCCACAAAAGAAAACTTGAATCAAATCTAAAAATGTTTTTCACTCAAGGAAAACCCTCATCAGAAAATGACACAGGTTGGGTGGATTTTAAACAATATACATGTGCACTATGGTAAAGAGTAGATGAACTAGAATGAGCAATAGTGAATTAAATTGGTTTTCTTTTCCTCACATCTATGCTACAATCTCAGTGATACTACCAAGTGAAGATTACAGTGGGACTTCATTCTCTTTTGCTATATTGGAAAATCATTAATCAGGCAAAAATATTAGAGACAGGGATTGTAGGTCTCCAAAGGTGAAAGGCGTGAGCTGCAGGTAGCATTTCTTCACCTACGTGCTTGCCATGCAATAGCTTGGCAAATGCTTTCTGCTTCTAACACCTCGCACAAGGTTATGCCAACAACGTCAACAAACGTCACCACCAAACGCTTTCAGACAACAAAATACATTAACTACCTGTCAAAACTGCTATCAATGAAATCTGAAAATAAAACAAACCAATAAAGGAAAGTCCAAATACACATCTCTAAATAGGCCCAGCTAACTTTTAATGGCACCTTTCAGACACTGGATAAAGGGACTGAGAGATATGACTGCAGTGGAAACATGAAGCTGACAGAAGAGTTCTGCAGTGAGCAGGGCCCCATACCAAATCATGGCTTCAGTTTATCCTTTTTTTTATTTAATTACTGCCGCATCTAGGAGCTATAGGAAGAAGCTAGAAACACAGGAACCAGGAAAAGCCTCCTATCAATAGTGATCACTGCCCTATTAAAATGAACTCAAACCCCTGGTAAAATCTCCAGTCAAAGCATTTAAAAAGTATTGATTTTTCCCTACTCAAACCAAAGCATGGTGAGGATGGCTGGACATGGAGGAGGGTAAAATCAGTTCAGACACAGCCACATTGTACAGCAGCTTAGTAGGCATCTCAGGTGTCTTGAGCCCAATTAGGCAAGTACATTTGGCTGCTATGCAGTCTCTAACTCTTTCCTTGGATTTCAACACTTTTCATGAAACATGCCAGCCTTGGTAGCTCATTTAGCAAACAAGCCTCTGGTCTATCAATAGAGAAGATCACGCTACACTGATAAGTGGCACACACAATCTCCTCTACATTTAAAAAAAAAAAAAAACTCAAACATGCATAACCATTAAAAAGCAAACAAAACAAAGAACTTGATTCACAGTCACAGTAAGATAATTGAGAAATGTTGTCACCTGAGCATGGATCAAAAATAGCATCACAGAGCAACGGTAGTAATGTAGCATTTATAGGCATCCCAACGGGAACTTGAAAGGATGAGGAGGGTTCTGGAAGTGCCTTCTCTTGACACAGGTCATGAGTAACCTGTAAAATGCCGACAAAGAGGGAGGCACTTCACCCTGCAACCGTCTCAGATGCCTCAAGTTAGTTAAGTGAGACCTAACCTAGACTTATCACACAATGATTAGAGAATCACCGAATATTCTGAGTTGGAAGGGACTCACAAGGATTGTCAAAGTCCAACTCCTAGTCTACCCTGCGTTGCTTGTACTTGGGTACAAGAGTAGATACATTATCCCATTTATTTTTTGTTCTCTCTCCATAGTGAATAAACCCCAGCTTGTGATAAGCAGGCTTATTGCTGCTTGGAAATAAAGGCTGGTTGTAGATACAGGGAGAAAAGAACTAGCACCACAAGGGAGTTTAATAAAAACACAGATATCTTAGGCAGTTTGAGCCAAAGTAACACTCACCTGAGAAACTCAGCTTCCAACACTGCTACAATGCTGGCCATGAGCTTACAACAGAAACACACACTGAAATGAAATTGGCATTTAAAAAAGAATTTGCCATCTGCATCTTACCATCTAGTATAGAAGGCAAGTACAAGACAGCTTCTTCAGGAAGCTATGACACTAGTAATTTCAATTATCAACTTTTAAAAAATAGTAGATTTTACCTATGCAAATGAAACAGCCAAGCCAGTGTCTTTGGCTGCCATTGTAGGTGTTGACTCTTGCATTTATTTCAATATTCCCATCTTTACCCCTATTTTCATTTAATTTATATCAAATCACAGACTGCTGATATTCTGCTAATTTGTATCCTACAGAACTCAATTCTTTGTATCATGAGTGATCCAGTCTTTAGTTCTGTGTTACTAGGCTGATGTGCCCTTTCAAGCAGAAATGGTCTCTGTATTTCCTTTGGTGAAAAAAACCCCCAAACTCTAACCCTGCTTCTTTGGTCATCCCTAAATTACTTCTAAAATAGGCAACTTAAAGGCTGAAGCATTTTCTACAAAGTGTTTACAGCAGATTAAGTGATAACTCAGGTCTGCAAAATGGCATTTAAAACTCTCTCTGTGGTGATAACTCTCACTGCACTCAGAACTTTGTTCCTGCACTATATTTTGACAGTCACTCATTATTGTTACAGCTGAAGTTTCCTAACTATTCAGATGTGTCATATGTCTATTCCAATGCCATCCAGGAACTTTCAGGTGTACTGCCAAAGCCCTTTGTGTCTCTTAAATCAGAAAGCAGTCGATCGAATATGCTGGGTGTTTAATTACAGAAAAAGACCAAGAGAGTCAGTAATATATAATTTGTGAGAAAACGCATTCTTATTTCTGGCTAGCTCAGAAACTAATGAACAAGCAGAAAAATCACACATCCATATAGAGAGCGAAGTTCCATTTGTGACTGAATCATAGCTATTTAACACACCTGGATACCTGAAACAAACCAATTCCTTATTTGCTGTGTATTTCCTCCTTCAAGCAGACGCATCAGATGATACTGTAGAGCAGCTCAGGAACACAGGAAAAATGACATGCATTTTGACTCATTACAGACACCAGACCCGAGTCAAATCCTTAAGTACCCTTTCAGTGACTAGGAGCCGTGACAAATACAAGCACCTAAGACATTACACTTGTGAATAATCACCTTCCAAAGGGGAGTAACCATTGATCAATAGCATGCTTTCAAAGAGCTAAGTATCATGAAGATAATCAGGGCTTCTCGACCCCAAGGCATCCTTATGCATCACAACCAACAACCAACCGAAGCATCTGGCAGCTCATCAGCATTGGAGCCAACACAGGAAGGCCGTCCTTACTTCAAATTCCAGGTCTAACAGTAATAGCTGTCAGTAAGTTTGCCCAGAATCCTGTGGAATATAGTAGTGCACAGATGTAACACTTGGGGCTAGGCAAGTACTTCACAGATTGAAGATTATCAAATAGCTTTTCATGACCTAGGTGTTTTCATTTACTCATGTGTTTGTATGATCCTTTTTGTTTCCTAACCAAAAAAGCCTCCATCATTTAGAAACGTTTTTTAAAACAGAGTGAGACTCTTTCCAGAACATTGTGCTTATGTATGAGTTAAAAAGATCTGTCTAACAGGCAAATGTTAAATGAGGGTAAGTGATATGTGAAGGAATTACGTTTTTTTCTTGGAAGATGTACCAGTGCAGGTCTAAATAGTGTCCCCACAGACATAACTTTGTCAAAACCCATTCTTTTCAGAAAAAACAACCTCCCCCTCCTTTCAGTGAACCTTAACAGAATTATAGCTGAGTGATTATACACACTACATACACTATTAAAAGAACCAAGCTCTCGCCAGCTTGCAGACGTAACTTTGACGACAGGCTCATACCCCACTTAAGTGTAATTTACATGATACAGTTCACAATTTCAGAAGAAAAAGAGGGATTTTTCATTACATACTTTCCTGTACAGATGTGCCAAGATCAAATATTTCACCAAGTGTTCACAAGATCAACCTTTGTACAGAAAAAAATCAGTCTGAGACCACCATAATCATTAACTAACAGTATCAGTACTAGTACCAGTCTTAAACCACTCTAGCCAAGACAGTATCAAAACCACAGCTCCTCAAACATCCAGATATAGGGCAGTCTCACGTTCAAAAAAAAAAAAAAAAAGAAAAACAACATCTTATGCTTAAGGAGTCACTGATGTCACTTTAATACAAAAGGTAGAAATACTGAAATTTTGGTGCTTTAAAGCAGTTCCATGATAAAGTCCTAAAATTCATCCAGGAAAATGAAGTCCCGGAGCATGCCTGTGTTCCCTTATTGGAGGTAAACACACAGTGGCTGGAGTATTAACTTATCACGATGACTATCAGCTGACAGGTGGGATACACATTATCCATTTCTGATATAAGCAATTTTTATGAATTATCTGGTATTAAAGATGTCTTCCTCCATGGCAACATGTGCTGTGTACTGTGTCCTTTTCCTTCCCACTGGAAAGGATAAACCAGGCACATTTACCACCTGTATTCAGTTGCTGACACTGACAGTAACTGCCCAGGTCTGCTGATTAGGATGCGAACAGAATATTTCGTCAGTGTACTGGCTCAATCACGACAGATCCACTGGAAATAAGTTTGAAGTTCATTGCTAATATTTTCCTTTGCTCCCTTTAAAGCACATTGTTGTTTGCTGGCATTTTTGTCAGGTCATCAAGCAGTTACCTGTATTGTAGTTGTTCAGGAAAGTTGTCTCAAGAGAAGTTGGTATATCCAGAGAAGGACACAGGCAAGCTTAAGTATAAGACAGCATTTGTAAGAACTTGTATTAGACTTTGCACTTGAGCATCTACAAGGTCATATTCTCATTACAGCAAGAACTAAAACCAATGAACTACCATAAAAGGAAGTATTTCCTTCTGTACATTATTTTTATTATTTACATAATACAATATAGCATAGATGTGGGGTAGCTTATGTGCAATACATAAATATGAACTATCTGTACATGTTTGCATATCTAATAACTCAGAAGTACAAAGTTAGAAGCGAAACGTGACGCTTTTAATAGTGAAGTAGAAACCAAGACTGAACACTGGCAACTAAAATCATGTCCGGAGTAGTGCCTTGTATACATATGTAACTATTTACAGATGAGAACAGGCATTACCACAACACTAGTCTAAACCGTATTTGTTTATATAAAAAACACAAGTTTCATACATCACAAAAACCCCTTCCATTATAACACAGAAGTGATATATATTACCAGACAAGCATCAGTGAAGAATACTGCCTTTTCTAGAGTTGTTATTGTACAATGCTGTAGATAATGCAGCCCATGCAATACACCCAA
>RAHM01000359.1:594719-687167 GCA_003713295.1 Parotia lawesii
TAAAATTGACAGTGTTCTCATACCTGTAAGGCCAACCTTCTTTCTGCACATGAAACATCTGTTCTTCTTTGGTTTCGGCAGTTCGGCACCTCTCTCTTCACTCTCTGAAGTACCAGGCTGAGAAACTGATGGGCTTGGTTGAGTAACAACTGTTAAAGCAAACAAAGGAAATATGGGTGAAACTTGCTTTTTATGACTTCACTAGCTATTCAGTAGTACGCATACATTAAGGATTAATTCACCCACTAAGACCCTGACATCTGTTGTTTAAAGTACTATGACACTAGCCTAAAAATGTGAATCAGAAATAAGGATTTTTAGGTACTTTATTCAACCCTTCCAACTCTACTTGAGACAATCAGATTTTTCCCCACACTTCTCAAGCTAGAAAATATATGGCACTTATTCATTATACCTATACAGGCTTGAAACACATGACAGAAATTCCATGTACACATTTCATATTTAAATAAATCATATTATCAAGTAACATTTAATCTAAAACAGTTAACAATACTGTCAGAGCTAAAGTTGCTGAACAGAGATACCTCTGTAGGAAATAAAACTAATAGGAACATATTTTAGAAAAAAAATGAAATTCAGTAGCGTGTCACTGCCATAGAACTGGGTTGTTTTACCACTACTGCAGTGAAGTCAGGTATCTTAAGCAGTTCACCAAGACAGCAGCTAGGAAGCTGCTAATTCTGTGACAGATCCAGAACACAGCTACAAAACACACAGTTCAAAAGAGCCCTCATTTAAATAACAAAGCGCAGATTTGCATTGCATATCTGTATTTTTTGTAGTTTATTCAGTTTTAGTGTTCAAGTAGGTATAGTCAAAATAAATACTTTCTCAATTGCCTCTTTAGACATCTTTAGACACAGCTATTTTATTGAAGAAAAGGGTCGTCCCCCCACTCCAATTTAATTTTTTCAATTGATATCCTCTTCATATCCAAAACTGGAACTAAGGAAAGCTGAGAGATGCACTTGTACACAACTGTAATACCTGCTCTTGGCACAAGTTTGCTGAACACTCCCAGAGTATGATAACATCTATCATAACATCTATTAACTACAGAATGCATTTCAGAATAAATGGAGTATATAAGCCCCAAGGACTGATTTGCAATCAACTTCATACAAATATGGTTTGTTAGTTGTGATTCTTTTGAATCAGTACTTGTTTTTCAAAACTGTGTTTGCACTGTCATTCAAAGGTATTCTAAAAACACACAAAAAACTTCACAATTCACCCTACAACAAGAGAGGCCTCAGGTGAGACATCATAATCTAGACAAGATTTATAAGCAACAAACTCTCAGAAGTAACAAGGAACCTTCAGTGCTCATCACCAAAAAAATTCACGCAGTAAAACAAATGGTTACTAGTAATTTCTTATACTTCTACATTACAGGAACAGCCCCAATGAACAATCAAGGTAATTTACAACCTGGGCTTTTTGTCACATCACAGATATTTTTTTAAAATTTTTTTTTTGTGAAAACAGTTTGTTTTGATAAAGATTTTCTAGATGAACAAATATGACACTCTGAACTTGTCTTTAAATCTTAAGAAAATCAGTGTTCAGTACCAGTTTGTTTACTAGAGAGTCTGTGACTAAAAACTGGCTTAACAACCAGCAACATCACAAACTGAGTGTACCTGTTGGATGTTACATGCCTTGGCTAACAGCCTTTAACTATGGCCTTAAAAAAAATAAAAAGACCAAACAACTCTCCAAAAGCATGGTCAAATCCCTTTTTCAAGATTTGCTATATTGCTAGTTTGTTTCAAAATGAAATGCTAATTGTAAGCCAAGACAGATAAGTAAGAGGAACCGGAAACACGCACATCACAATTTGGTGTGTAGTTAGCTATGGGAAAGCGTCATCCACATCAGAATCAACCTAAAAACTGAGCCCTGGGAGCACGCATGCTGTTTCAATCACATGCAAAAGAAAACATAGAGGGGGCGTATCAACAGTGACATTAAGTCACTCACAACATATATTAAGAGAAAACAGAAATGAGAAGAGAACCATTTATATCACTGCCTAACACGCATCAACAAGGAAGCAAAAATGAAAACAGCAACTCCCCAGGAATTACCAAGGCCAAGAGACAGCCTCGTAGATCACCCTACCACAAAACAAAGCCTCTGAGAACAAATTCATTTAGGGCAAATGTTAACAACTACTACAGGTATACTTCCACCTTTGCGTCAAGAAACTGCAACAATGGCAGCCCACAACCTGTACAGTGATGAAAGTGATGCTAAGAAACTGCAGCAGCACATTTCCTGAAAGGGCTGCTGAACTGGATCCTTCCCCCACAACTAAAACATCTTCCAAGGAGGAAAAGCTGTACACAACATGCAGTAATGGTCACTAAAAGGTACCAAGAAAAGAGGGGACATAGCTCCCTAAATCAAAACTAAAATGTTCCATTTATTACTCTCCATGAACAAAGGATTCTCCTATTATTTTATGCTAGCAGATTTTAGTCTGATTTGTTTTTATGATGTTAAATGTTCATAAATGTGCTTCTGAGTAGCGGCTAGGACAGAAGAAAAAGCTGCCTATCCTGCCCCCTAAAGTGCGGAACAAAACTCCTTTTTCTTCAACCTGTAGATGAAAAATATTGAAAACTGTAGTTGTTCTGCCATGATATCAGGAGCCCATCTAAATCAAAATACTTTTCTTACAATTGCTTGTCACAAAAGGCTTCCTTTAACATAAAAGACAAATCCAACTGGGCAAGTACAATTCCAGTCTTCAAGATATTAAATTAAATTCATGTCAGAAATCACACAGTGTTAATCAAAGTGCTCTAAAATGATTTCTGTATCACCACAGAAAAAAGTGCTGACAGCTGGAAATAGTGGTTACTGGCACCTGTAGACCTGGTTCCTCAGTAACAGTATTCAGATGAAGCTGACTCCTCACCACTAAAACACCTCACCACCACAAGAGCTCCTACTGGCATGCATGCACTTTCTCATCCTGATCTCCAAACTGGAGAAACATGGATTTGAGGGATAGATTACGTGGTGGATACGGAATTTACTGGATGGACGCAGCCAGAGAGGTGTGGTCAATGGCTCTATGTCCAGGTGGAGACTGGTGATGAGTGGTGTCTCCCAAGGTTCTGTCTTGGGACCCCTGCTCTTGAGTATCTCCATCAGTTACACAGACAGTGGGATTAAGTGCACCCTCAGCACAAAGGAGGGGATGTCAGACAGGGAGATCTGGACAAACTTGAGAAATGGGCTCATGAGAACTCAAGTCCAAGTGCAAGTTGAACATGTCCAAGTCCAAGAGCTAGGAGTGTGTGCTGGCAGCCCAGAAACCCAACTGCATCCAAATAGGAGTCAGCACATGAAGGGAGGGGATTCTATCCACCTACTCTGCTCCTGTCAGACCCCACCTGGAGTGCTGAATCCAGCTCTGGGGTCCTCAGCACCTCTCCTACGAAGACAGGCTGAGAGAGATGGGGTTGTTCAGCATGGAGATGACAAGGCTCTGGGAATACCTCATTGAAGCCTTCCAATCTTGGAGGGCTTATAAAACAGGGACAGATTTATACATGGACAGATAGTGACAGGACCAGGGGAAACATTTCTGAATCACAAGAGAGAATTATTTTAGATGTTAGGCAGAAATTCTTTACTCCACGAGTAGTGATGCACAGGAACAGAGGGGTTGGAACAAGATTGTAAAGCCCTTTCCCACCCAAACGGTTCCATGGTTCTATGTAGCCCTCTCCATCATCTTGGTCATGTCCCTTCCCATCTCTGGCTCAAGACCTGCAAAGATTTACTTCGCTCAAATTTTACCAGATCAGTTCTCCTACTACAATGCCAAAAACTTTAGGAACAACTGATTTTCACAACTGGGTAGGCTTTTATTAACTAGTATTTTGGTCTTAAATGATTGCCTGTAGGCACTATAAGATGCATTACCATCATACCCAAAGACAACTATTATCCTAGCAAATTAATGATAAACACTAACATAATTGAAGTACTGGAGGTGGGTGCCTGAAAAACTCCACACAAATATAGGCATTTCATCATGAATTTGGGAAAATTTCCTTCAAATGTAGCTTAAAGACAAGATCCATGAGGAGCAGCAAGGCCACTGACGGAACCAGTTAGCCACACGACACAGTACAACAGCTACTCAACCTATATGCAGAAAGGTTCCACAAACTGGAGAATAAAGTTCTTCTCGACCCTAAATTATTAAATCACAGTGACTACATGGGACTGCCACTCCAAATGGAAAACCACTCTAAGAAGAGAAAGTTTAAAGCTGTCAGTAGTTTTTCTTCTATAAAACAGTACGGCTGCTTCAAAAAAAGCATGTGTATTATCAGTATTACAGAGATTTCACACTGGAAAGGAACGAATATGTTGTTTCAGTTGAAAAAACATGCTGAAAATAAATCAGTACTATTTTCTAACATTCCCCATATCAAAAGTGACCAGAAAGGGGTACAAAAGTAACAGAATAAAGTTTTTAGAAGCTTCTCTGACTAAAAGGAAAAATTCACCAAAATAAGATCTAAACACCTTAAACTTCAAGGATAACAGGGGCACGAATTCTTGAAAGCATAGGAAAAGAAATTGATTGAAGGACTGTGACTTGAAGATGCTAGCTGCCAACTCTCACCACTGAAGAAATGGAAAAAACAAAACAAGAGAGAAAAGGAAAAGTCAGAAATCATCCAAAAGACATTAGATGCATTTCTGCAGTTCTGGAGCTGAAACAATAGTAGTAGTAGTAGCAGAAATACTAGAAACAATACAGTCCTTATGCTGCAGCCAATGCCAGCTGGCTCCAGGACAGATGTGTCACTGGCCAAGGCTGGGCCAATCAGAAGTGATGGTAATGGGCCACTCTTCCATGGGTGCTCCCAGGCTGGAGCAAACTTTCCTTGAAGGACTGCACCTCTGGAAGAGCGACCCATGTTGCAGCAGTTTCAGGGGTGCTGTTGCCCGTGAGATGGACTCACACTGCAGTTCTCAGGGAGCTGCTGCTCGTGAAATGCTGGAGAAGTCCATGGAGAACTCTCTTCAGTAGGAGGCACCCAATGGTGCCGCAAGGTAACAACTCTTCCCCCTGACCAGGAGGAGCCTGAGGTGATAAACTGACCACAGCCCCCATTCCCTGGCTCCTGCACTACTGGGGTAGGAAGTACAGCTGGAAGGAGGGAGGAGTGGGGGGGAAGGTGTTTTTAAGGTCTGTTTTTACTTCTCATTATCCTGCTCTGAATTTGTTAGTGTAATAAATCAATTTCATATCTCTAATTAGAACCTGCTTTGCCCATGATGGTATTTGATGAGGGATCTCTTCCAGTCCTTCTCTCAACCCATGAACTCTTAGTTAAATTTTCTCTCCTCTGTCCAGCTGTATGTAGAGGGGAGTGAGTGAGCAGCTTTGGTGGGTGCCTGGCATCCGGCTCAGGTCAAACCACAAGTAGTTACTATTAACTCAACTCTATTTCTTTTACACATCTTTTATTTCCATTTGAATATCTGCTAAAATAATAATAAACCAAACAGAAAAGGGTCCACCATGCTTCACCCACTTGGTGGATATATTGCTCTGATAGGGTAACACATAGAAAAGAAAGAAGTTAACAAAAGTTTTACATTTAATTCCTGCAACTCAGCAGGGCAGAAAAAGGAACTATGAATCATATTTCTAGAATACTTTGGGTATAGTCTGTCTTCAATCCTTAAAAAGTGTAAAAGCTTATCAAAATCCTACAAAATTTATTTTTTAAATAGCACCCATTTATGAATTTGAGGACACAACGGTCCCCCTGTGGGGGACCCATGCTGGAGCAGCCTGTCCTTGAAGGACTGCACCCCCTGAAGAGTGACCCAGGCAGGAGTTCATGGAGAACAGCTGCTCATATGATGGACTTACGCTGGAGAAGTTCATTGGGAACAATCTCCCGTTGGAGGGATCCCACTCTAGAGCAGGGTAAAGACTCCTCTCCCTGAGCAGCAGCAGGAACATGTCATGAACTGTCCCTAACCCCCATTCCCCATCTCCCTGTGAGCCACTGGGGAAGAAGGTAGAGCTGGGAAGGAGGGAGGCATGAGGGGAAGGTTTTTTTAAGGTCTGTTTTTACTTCTCATTATTCTGCTCTGATTTTGTTAATAATAAACTCCATATCTCTAATTCAAGTCTGTTTTGCCTGTGATGGTATTTGGTGAGTGATCTCTCCCCATCCTTATCTCAACCCATGAACCCCTCATTTTATTTTCTCTCCCCTGTCCAGCTGTGGAGGGGAGTGAGAGAGATGCTTTGGTGGGTGCCTGGCATCCAGTCAGAGTCAGCCCACTAAAACAAGTTACAAGAAAACAACAATGCGAGTTACCAAGTTACATCCACCATGCCTTTCTTCACATGTTAAGATACAACCAATTGTCTTAGCACAAGGTTTGTTCTGAAGGTGCATCTAGGTTGCAACCTCAACCTGCACAAAGAAGAAAAAACCCAAAACCCCCAAAAAATCAGGAGAAACAAGCTCGTCAAACTTAATTGTTTAATTTTTTCTCAACTCCTCCACCTTCTAGTCAGTTGTTTCAATTCCAAAAGCAAACAAGTATAATTTTATGCTACAGATGACAAAAACAAAAAAAGTTTACCAGATGTAATCCTTCCTTTAAACTTTCTAACTTGTAAGGGAAACATAAAAAATTTCTTTTGCTAATGAACATCTGGCAGAAGAGAATGTGACTTCAGACTGTTGAAGATACAGTTCACGGTCTATTACCATCTGGTTATGAAATTGTCCCTAGCGTCAGGCTATGCTTACAGCTACACCATGTTTCATTAACAACTCCGTGATTGCATTATCTTAGAGAATCGCACCTCAAAGAAAGCATTAACTTTTGTTGCTACTAGGTGATGTGAATTATTTGCCATTGTTCCAATTTGTCCTTGAGAGACCAACACACAACAGATGCTACTGGAAAAAAGGAAGAGAAAAAATCTGCCTAGTCCAGATACACCAGGAATTTTTGTTATAAGAAGTCTAGGCCAGCTTCTCTCGCCTGCAAGACACAGAGTAATGTACCACATTTAAGATGTCCAGCAAACCCTAAGAATAGTATATAAGGACATTATCTTACGCTGTCTAGGATCTGTGCCGAACAATAATACTTAAAAGGGAGCTTGGGCATTAGAGCAGCTGAGGCTGCCTCATGAATTTACAGGTATGTTCTCCCAGGAGGTAGTTTAGCTCTTCAAGTTTTTTCCACAGGCATTTAAGTTCTCTGGTAGTTTTTCCAATCATCTATATGCAAGCCTGTGACAGCTCTTACTGGTTTTTCAACCTCTGAGATCATTTACTACAATTCACAAGTATCTTTAAGCTGCTTTGGATTTTTCCCCCCATTCTTATCAATAGTGACCTGCGTGACCTATCATACAGCTGACCTGAAAAACAGGTTATACATCAACAGTAACTAAAGATTTTCTTCACAGCTGGCAAAATGACAATAGTTCTAAGAAAAGTAAAATCACCTATTACTTCCTCACTACTACCATTTTATGTATTCCTACTTCCTTCTTGACACATTCCAGTGGGATTTTCATAACATGGCACAATGGGTTAATGAATATTGTAGCAAAGTCTAAATTACTTTTCAGTCACATAATGAAAGCCTCTTCAGATGACATCAGTTAAAGAAATTTAATAATTGCAAAAATTCCCTCTCAGTCCATACATAATGAAAAACCCAACATATTGTATAACTGTACTTTAGTTCATGTCACAGAACCTTGACTTAGCATGACTTATGAAAATGGTAAGACCCCCTGTACAAATACTGAGTAATTAAACATCAATTGGTGGATCAGCCTTTGTTGGCAAAGATATAACTAGATAAAAATCACTTTGATACAGTGCTGAGTAGCATCTGCTGCCATTTTCATCTCAGTGACTTCAAAACTAAAAAATGGATTTTATCTTCAGCTTGAGTGAACAGACTTCCTACTATACATCAGCTTTCAGTTTTTAAAACTGTTTCAGAACTGGTAAATTAAACAAGAAGTCTGGATTTGTTAAAGTACAAAACAAGTGTGTTACAATATCCATTTGAACAAACTGATATAAATTCAATTGTTCACTGGTTAGGTTAAGCAAGTTGCCCCTTTCTCTGCTTCACTCCAAGAAATAGTTTACATGTTGATGTTTTACTACTCCAGCTGCAATTATCCAGCATGAGAATAAACTGTTAAACAGACAACTCACACAGCAACTAAAGCTGCAACTACCCTGTGTCCCTGAAACAATGCACTGGTTATATCTACTGATTATTCAATTACTTCAAGAACCCTAAGCAACTTCTGTCAATGTTTTTAAACCACATATTGTCCCTTCCCCCACAGCCCCACTCCTCTATAGAATGGAATTTATTAAGCACCCTTCTCCAAATACAACAAGCCATTTTGCCTGCCATGAGTCAGCTGGAATTGTTCTGCTAGATAATATACAGAATCCCAACAGTTTGACTTCAAAACTGAACACTTTACCCTAATGGAATTTTAGAGTGCCTCACTTTAATAAACAAGTGTTAGGGATCTAAAAACACCCTTGCAAGTGTCAATTTTTTTACTAATAATTAACTTATATTTTAAAGCTGTTTTGGAACTAGTCCTTTTTCTTGATTCTGAGGGGACAAGACTCAAAACTATCCTAAGCACACTTCTCAAGACCATCACAAACAAGAGTAGGCTACTCAGAAAGTAAACAAACCCTCCACTCATATGAAGTCACCGGCTGTGCCCAGTGTCACTCTTGAGAACATACCTGGCTCAGTCTCTGTTTTCGGTGTTAAGTCTTCTTCTCTTGAAATGCTCATTTCTGTCATTTGCTGCGTTACAGGCAAAGCGGCAACAGGCACATTTCTGTTTAAGCACAGTGAAACACATATTTACATCAGTTTTACATTCCTAATAAAAGCTTGAACTGTCCAGACCCATTAATGAACTACTGATTCAGTTACTACTCATATGTTTCCCAGACCTATGCTTCTACTATCTTCAAAACACACTTTTTTACTCTATTTTAGCTTCCCTAGAAGAAAACAGGCAAGCCTGTAACAAATTATTTCTGTAGATAAATAAAAACCGTTCTTTTTACTGCAGCTCTACAACACCAAATATTTGAATGATTTTTCAATTAACACAGATTCATAGAGCCCTGTCAGGTCACCGGTCCTTTTTCCTCTGCAGACACTCACTGCAACAGGGCAGGATTGCTGCAGGCCTTCCTGCACACTCACAGCTCATTCAACCCTCACAGTACAACCTTAATTTTACCTTGTTTTTTCAGATGTGCTGCCAGCAGCACCTTCACAGTTGTTTAAGCTAGTGTCTGGTCTCTGTGCAGATGAAGAGTCTGAGGTAGGACTGTTTGAACCATTGGTTGTTCCTATGTAACAAGAATTTTACAAGTTATGAACAAATTGCAGAGAACACATTAATCAAATAGTCTCCTATACAGCTATGAATTGTCTGCATACAATCTTCACTGCTACTGCTTATTGCTTTTTACTTAAAGACACTTTAACAAAATACTTGAAGACACTATAACCAAAATACAGATTGCATAAGAAAATGCTAACAGAAGAGGCTAAGTGGGAAAGCAAGTTATGGTTGAATGCCAAGCAAACCAGAACATGTTACACAGAAATGTATTTTTATCTTTACTGTGCTTTAAAGTAGTATTGAATATTCATTCTTTCAGTTCAGCTTTCAGAAGTCCTCCTAAAAAATGTTCTAGTATTCCTGGTAATCCTCTGTACGTTTTATTTTAAAAGAAATAAAGAAACCCCCAACAACTCCCCACACCCTTACCCATTGGGCTGATTCTACCACTATTCTGCTGTCGCTGAAGATGTTCTTTGTAGCAAACAGAACACATCCCATTTGTCCTAGGATTTCCATAAAATCCACATCCTGTACTACACAGCATAGGCCCTGGGGTCTGGTTTGTCTCCTGAGTCATCTCGATGCTGTAAATAAAACCAAAAACCGCATTAGGAGCTGGCATGCTACCAAAATCAATTACAGGGTTAAAACTATTAAGAATTAAAAGAATTATAAGAACGTCTGCTCACCCTGCCCCACCAAGTAATATCATCATTCTTAAAGAGAGTTACATGAATGTTAATATACCATTCAAGACTGCAATTTACTGCTAAGTAACATCATTATGAACCTTTAAGACAAGAAAAAGTGTCATCGTACTAATACTGAGAAATAATATACTTGCTGGGCACTGAACTGCATGTACAGGTTAATTTAATTTGACAGCCAAAAAAACCTCCTTAAGTACCAACCTCTGAGCAATAATAGGGATATGCAGAATAAGTAAGACCAAGTTCATACCCACAAAGCAGTTCTGGCAAATAACATAGCTTATTTTTCCTTGACTCCAGCAGGGTCAAGAGACTCCAGCAGAAAAGCCCTGCTTTTTCAGTGCATATCGCACAACATTTTGAGGCTAATTCCACTATTAGCAGTACTTACTCTCACAACACTCTTCCAAGGGAGATAACACTAACAACTCCAAACTCCTGAGTATGTTCTATTGCATAGCTCACACGTTTGCAAAAGGAAAAAACCCTTCTCCAATCAAGCTGTATAAAGACTTCTAAGCATCCCAGAGGCAGTCAGTGCTAACCTTTGCAATGAACCGCATGTCGGACATAAGGTTTTCACCTTCACTGCCTGTTAACCTCTGCAAAGCAAGGTTAGTAGAAAACTGCACAGCAGCCAAACCCTTGATTCCCAAGGGCAGTAAAACTGGAACACAGTAATCATGCATTTGCTACAAATTGAGGACATGTAATAATATTGCACTAAAATTTAGTAGAAGGTGTTCATACGGCATCTGAAGACATTCTAGTATAAACTTTAGACTGCTGTTTTCCTATTCAGAAACTGTCACAGTAAGAGGTTATTTGACAGCTGACACTTGCTAGAAGTCAATTCGTGCCAAAAGTGAATTTGTTACAGCGTATAGAAAAATCCCTCTAATTAAGAGAGCCCACACTGCAAGCAGTAAACTTATGTTTCCCTAGCATTACAACTGCAACTGACAGGTGCCTTTAGCTAAACTAAACTTCTGGGATCACAGTAAACCAAAACTAGGAGAGAGTAAACAAGCAAAATTCATCTTGCCTGCTGGTGGTCACAGGACCCAATTTTCGACGTATAAATAGCTGTACTATTTATAGCTTTATAACACCTTCCAGGTATAAACAGCCTCCTTTCTGGCTACAACACAGCTTCACACTTATTCTGAAACAGTTTTACACCAGTCAAGGGAGCTAGAAAAAAGCCTGACCCACCTAGAAGAAATCTAAAAAAATCTTGTCATCTGTATTGTAGACCTATGTCTATAGAATACAAAAAAAGACTACTTCTACCCTTTTTAATACCAACCAGCTAAGATCAACATGCTGTCAAACAAGCTGCCAACATCAAGTGACCTGCTTAACTTTCAAGTCAGTGTGCTAAAACAAATTTCACCACTTACTAAACGCTGCTTTAGGTGCCAACTCTAATATCCTAGTACAAACTAGACACTCAGCAGCTCCTTTGGTCTGCACAGTCTTCCACTACTTGAAATGCATGCCCCTAACGGAACGATCAAGTCATTCCTACCCATCGCTGAACAAGTCGTGCTTTTCCAGGCTCCGGGAGGCGGCCCGGGGTTCACCGGCGTTCCCTTTTAAGGCGCCTCCCGACAGCGGGAACCCCTTCCCGCAGCTCTGCGCCGGGCGCACGGGCGGCACAGGAGCCCCGGGCTGCCCGCTCGGCGCTGCCGCTGCCGCCGCAGCGGGTCGGTCACATGGGCGGACGAACGCCTGCGCTTCCGCCTGTCAGGCGGCGGCGTGACGGGGCCGGGGCGCCCGGCCGCCCCCGCCGCCCGCTGAAGTCAGTCCCTATTTATATCTCCCGCAGGCCGCCGGCTCCGGCGGGAGGAGGCGCCGGCGAAATCCGACTGCCCTGCCCTTCCAAGGGGGAGCGGGGAGAGCGGGTGCCGACCTGCAGCCCAGAAAATACGACATCACCAGCCCGCCGCCTTCCGCGATCGGGGCCCCGGGGCAACCATCGCTTCACAAATGCGCCCCGCAACCCCGGGCGGGTGGGGTTACATTCAACCGCTCCTCTTCGAGAGGAGGGAAAAAGACAATTGAAAAAGGTCTCTTTCCACCAGCACCCTCGCAGCCACCAGCCCAGCTCGGGGAAAGAGGCGCGTAAATCCCATTAGCGACCCCGGCCGCGCACCTCAGTCACCCTTGGGCGCCGAGGCCATGGCCGTGCCTGCTCCGTCCCGCCGGGCGATCCCACACTGGCGGCGTAACGACAAAAACGAGGGCCCCGACGCGCGCGGAAACCAGCCCCAAAACCCGGGCACTGCGTTAGCAACGGGCTCACTGACCTGAATACCCAATTGCCTCAACATCCTCCTCCTGAAAAAGGATCACGATCAAACGCGAGAAGCACAGGAACAAACGAAAGGAGGATGTACAAGAGCTGCGGGGGTCACTCGCCGCTCACGGCCGCGCTCGGGCGAGGCAGAGACCAGTGTCGGTACGGGGGACCCGAACCGGCACTGGGCGCTCCCCAGGCGGGTGCAGTCCGGCGGCTGACTCAGACAAAGGGGGGGGCCCTGCCAAGCGCCCGCAGTGCCGCGCGTCTTAACTGCGTCCCCCACCCCCTCCGCCTCCTTCGACACCCGGACACAAAAGACCCGCGAGGCTGCCGGGCTGAGGAGCGGTGGCAGCGGGCGGGGATGTCCGGCCGGGCCGCTCCTCGCAACCGCCTGAGTCACGCTCGGCCCTGCCGCCGGCAGGCCCCACGCCGCCGCCAGCCACAGGAACCTCATTGTTTCGCCGCCTGCGTTGCCCCGCACCGGGGGCCGAACGGAACGAAGCCGCGGAAGAGGAGGCCCGGGCACACCCCGGTGCGGTGAAGGCGCCGCGGAGCCGAGCCCAGCCTGCCATCTCTCACCCACCTGTTCCCGGCGGGGGCCACAAACCCCGCGGCGGGTGCCGGAGAAGGCGCCGCGGATAGCTCCGGGCGGCTGCGGGGAGAGCGGGGGTTGCGGGGGGCGCCGGGCTGGCGGCCGCGCCGCCGCCGCTTCGCTCCTTTGTTCCCGCAGCGGCAGCGGCGGCCGTGTCGGCAGCGGCGCGAGGCGGGACCCGCCGTGCGTGGAAGGCGGGCGGCGGGAAAGCGCTGGAGGCGGGTGGGTGGGGAGGGGGAAGAAGAAGACGGCGACGAGGAGGAGGAGGAGTAGTAGAAGGAGGAGGAGGAGGAGGAGGAGGAGGAGGGAGGAGCCCAGCCCGCCCGGCGGACGCGGCTCCTCCCCCTGCCCGCCCGCCGGTGCATGCGTGCTGCCGCCCCGCGCTCCGCCCGTTGCCGCTCTGGGGCGGGGCGGTCCCGGCGCCGCGCCGGCCGTTCCCCCCCGAAGCCACGTCACGGAGCGCGGGAGCCCCGGGCGGGGAAGGAGCCGCGGGCGGGGCGGGGGGAGCTGCGCGCTGGCCGAGCGCCTGCTCACCGCTAGGTGTCAGGGGGACGGAGTGCTCCAGCGCGGCACACTGCGGCACGTCGAGTCTTAAAGAACCTCGCTTGCCTTGAAAATATAATTTTCTTGGGTATTTTTTTTCTTTTTATTTGACCTAAATTTGCCTAAAAGATCTAGGCGTCTTGTGAGATGGAAAGTAAAAATGGAAGAGAATTGCCGCGAAACGGAAGAGAACTTCCAATTTAAATTGCCAGTTATAAATTTCGTTGCCGGTTGTCTGATAGCATAGTCCTTTCACTGCTCTAGAGAGCAGACCTTCACATAAAAGAAAGAATAAAGAAGCAACTATACATTTTACTTAATCCAATGATAAAGAGCTAATTCTACTTGCCATTTTGGACAGAATCTTATCCTCTAAGTGGTCAGCACCTTCAAGAATACTGTGAGATTCACAAAACTGCCTTGGAGACCTTTTTTAACTTGTGATGTTTGGAATATCAGGGACCCATAAAAGGAGGACACTCCCAGGGTAACCTTAGGATTTTACCACAAAGAGCAAAAGTGTATGTGCAACCTAAGAAACTACAGCTTCAGAAGACAACGGTGATTTTGGACCTCCTGTTGTTTGCTTAGCTGCATCACAAGCAAGGTGCCTTCTGAGGAAATGGGTGACTGGTTAGAGAAACACTTTTAAAGAAGTCTTCTCAGGTGAACATACGCCTTGTAGAGCAGAAACATACTGCTTCCGTTGTCTTACAGCTGTTGTTTCCAGTTGTGTGTTGTGAATTTGTCAAGAATGTGGGTACCTAGAACTTGGCAGATGAGGGAAGCAGGAAATAAGCGGTTTGTGAATCTGAGCAGGGTTCCAGGCATTCCTTTGAAAGACTGTAAGCTCACCTGATGAAGGGCATCTGCCCTTTGAAGAGACTTGAAGTGTTGCATTCCTGAAACATTTTGGTGGAGATACATTGTTTTTAGACATACATGGTGAGCAGTCCAACAGAGGGATGGGTGACCATCTTTCCCACAGATTCTTCTCTAAAATGTGTTGGACTCCCTTGTGGCACATAATTTTAAGCTTTTGCCTAAGAAGGGTAGTAAAAGGCTGCCAGTACTTTCTCCCTGCTACTTTCTTCTATAATGCTGACATTTGAGTATCTCTCCTTTGTTGTAGGGACTAAAGGAAATGTAGAAGATGACTAGACTACAAGGTCTTCACACTCTTTTTCTGTGTACTATGGAAAGTATTGTGAGCTCCTGTTCCTAGGTACAACAAGATAATAGTTAATTATTATTATTATACATATTATTATAATACTAGAATTTTTATTACTATGGTGTAATTTAAGGCATGCTGAGTTGTGAATCTCTGTGACTGTGGTGAACAAGTGCCTCCGTGAAGCTGGCTGTGTTGATCCTAGCCAGTGCGTCTCAATTTCCTCTCCTTGTTGTGCCAATGACACATCAGTCTTTTCCAGACTCATTTTAATCTTTAGAGTTTACTGTGCTTCCAAAAGTCATGTCCGTTCATGGACTATTCTACATAGTATTCTCTTTGTGCAAATCCTCATATCCTGCTCTCATATTTCTCATTTTCAATCCTCAAGAGCTCTTTTTAATATTTGATACTTTAATACTTTTGTACCTTGTTTTCTGATGGTGCATTAGTTTTGTACCAACAGATTACCCAGGGGCTGGCTCAGCTCCTAGGTTAATTTCTCTAATGACTGCATTACTTTAAAACCAAAATCAATGCACAGAATATAATCCGTCGTTTGATAGTCTGTACTTGTGACTGAAATGCTGTATCAGACCATAGGGATTACAGATTTCTCATTCCAGCTCTTTTCTGCAACGTTGCAAGGAAGAAGCCCACATGTTTGGAGGTTTCTGTCATTCAAAGCACTGCAGTTGTTTAAGATACTTAGGTGATCTAAATCAGTATAGGGTGTAAAGAAGCCAAAATTATTTTATGATGAATATGGAGCATTTTAAAGGATGGAATTTTAAAGGCACAAATGAAACTTGCATATCAGGACAAAAGTGTTCCTCAGTAACGGGAATAAGACAGAGTACTGCTAGCTTCAGAAGACTAGAGCTAATATGAGGCATTATCAGAGTTACTGGTCTTTGAAAATTTGCTTCCTGTTTACATTTTCAACAGGCCTTAACTGAGGAGTAGGGATTATGCTGACTTTTCACTGAAAGATGCCTTTTGTGGGAAAACCAATTGATAGCCCCTGATTCTAATAGTTATTTATATTATTGCATTGTTTTACAGTATTACTTACATTGTATATTATGTGTTATTTATAGATTTATTTGGATTTCATAGCTACATATGGATAAGTAACTGTCAATGCAGTTTATGACTACAGGAAATAATAATCATCACTTCAAAGAAGACTATTAAATATAGTTTGATTTCAAAGGAAAATAAACACATTACAAGAAATATGTTCAGATGCTTTAGATGGACATACATTTAAATAGAAGGGCAGATTTTCTGTTCTGATACACCCTTTCTCTTTTTTACATCTTTGCACTGAGGAGAGACTACTTCTGAGTACTGGAAACTTAAAAGCAGTTTATTTGAACTTTGGTTCGGTTCTCAGGGATGTCCACAAATACATGCATGCTTGCAAAACTGAATAAAAAGGAATCAGTACACAAATAATTTCTTTCTGCAAATTTAGGGGGTTTTATGTTAAAATGTTCTTCTGGGACGATAAGGACTGACTGAAAATTTGGTCTATATTATGTAAAGCATATCACCTTCAGACAGCACAAGCTGCTTGGTGAAGCATCCAAGCACCCCTTTTAATGCAAATGCTGACATGGTTCTGAGGGCTTTCTCGTTTTCTGGATGTTTTAAATGTTCAGTGGCCTGTGGAAGATGGAGTTACAATATTTCTATGTGCTGTAGAGTATGCATGTCTGAGAAAGGGCATCATAGCAGCTATTGTAATTTAAGGTGACTTAAAGACACTTCTCTGTAACCACAGGTACTCATTTGCAGAGTTTTATTAACTGATAACACCAAATTTGTACATATCACTAGATTTGCAAGCACACCAGGAATCTCCAGTGTCTGCGTTGTATCCCCTAGTATTTCTGCTGTAACTCACACAGAGGTTAAAACAATGTATCCCCAAAGAAGCCAGCTGTCTGATGCATAGCCAGACTGAGTCAGTTTTTAAAGAAGATCCTTTGGCAAAGTTCCTGTAAACCCCATGCTGAACAGAAGCCTGATGTGTCCTTCAAGGTATCCAGGTTACAATACCTAGAGATCCATTTACCTAAAATTCTTAAAAGCTTTTGAACACCTTGATTTAAGTGATGTTTAAGAGATATGTAGCAACTCAAGAAAACCAAGATGTGCATTTGTCTGATTTCCACAATGGCTTGTTTCATGTAGTGGCCAGTTTGGGCTTCTGCAAAAGAATTCTTCCCATGCCAGCCCAGTATTCTTGCTGTGGCAGCCTCGGATGATATTTACTTAACTTGTGAATGCAAAAACCTTCACAAAGAACTTTCTCTCATAAGCCATTTGCATCAGACTCTTTTCAGAACTGTCCATGTTCTTGTTTTGGCAAGTCTTTAAACTCTCTGTAACTTAGTGTATTTTAAAAGCTTTGTAAGTGTGAACAAATACAGGTAATTTTCATTAAGATAGTAGTTTGATATTCATGTTTCATTTCCAGAAGGAAGATATATTTGGAAAAAACACGCAGCCACTGCTGAGAATGCAGTTTGAAACATAAAGAATATGCAAAATTAACAACTCTGAGAAAGCATTTACTTCATGACACTCCAAAGTCACCACAAGCCTTCATGTTACCTGCTTCTTCATTTCTCAGCACTTGGAGATTTCTTTGTCTGTGCGTTCCTAATCCATTTCCAGATATCTGATGGCACCAGTTTCTAGCTTCTGCTTTTCCCTTTGATGGTCTTACTACAAATATATATAAAAAAAAGATAATTCATTTATAAAAGAATAAAGGTAGTGTTTACCCAGAATATAGGATAATGATGATACAGAAGTGAATGCAGATGGCAGCAAGGAGAACTGTCTATACAAATGCACTTGCCAGACTCTCTTGCCATTTTGGATAATGCTGCGTGCTCCCTTGCATTT
This sequence comes from Parotia lawesii, assembly GCA_003713295.1. Classification (NCBI taxonomy): domain Eukaryota; kingdom Metazoa; phylum Chordata; class Aves; order Passeriformes; family Paradisaeidae; genus Parotia; species Parotia lawesii. The sequence continues at coordinate 612,426 of RAHM01000359.1, forward strand.
TAATCTGAATTAAAATGCAAAAAAAATCCAGTGATTGCAACATTGATCTATAATATTGATAAATAAAACATATAGCGTTTTCCCTGCTGAGGATCTCATTACATTTGCTGCTTCTTTTATATAGCCCCCACTGCTTAGAAGAAGATGCATTTCTCTCCTGGGATGAAGAGGGCCTGCTGTATTGGGACCAAAGTGAGAATTACACTGAACATTTCTAGAAATCAGGTCAATACCTAAATATGGATTTATGTACTAACTTTAGTTGAATATATTTGACTAATATACTGGGACAAGAGCATATGTGGTGACAGTGGGAGAATCAAAAGATCCTTGGTCCTCTGCCATTTGTTTAATCCCTAGGACACTGCATCGGTGCTCACAGTACTCCTCCTTGTTGAATATTAGCTCAGCCTGCCATGCTAGTTCACAGACTCAGTTAAACCTGTTGCTAGACATACAAGCCTGAGAAACAAATTTACTGATATGAATGTCTGTCCATGGGATCAGATTACTTTTTCTACTGTGCTGGTGGGTGGGATTGGCCAGTTTAGTTTGTTTTCTTCATAATCTGGAAGTTGAAAGCTGCAGGGGCAGGGAGAGTCCCCACTGAGAGCTGGCGCTCAGTGTGAAAGTACTAAGGGAGATTTCCAGGCATATCATGAGCAACACCAGGGATACCTCCCCAGGCACTTCAGCTTCATTCACTGAGGCTCACCAGTGGTCTTGCAAACTCAGTCACCATGAAAATCCCTATATTAGTCTTTTAATAAAATAAGCACTCCAAAAATAAAATACAATACAATAAAATAGTATTATAAATATTTCTTCATCTGGGAAAATATATAAATTACCAAAACTCTAAGGAAGCATTCATTCTTTGGACATTCATTGTCTTTCCTTGTTTCTTTTCCAGTGTGTCTAAGCATGCTATATATCCTATATATCTTTTAATCCTGTTAGATTTTCAGTACCTGGACATAATTTACTTGTTTTAAACACTTTTTAATTTTCAGCATTATCCTTTCTGATGGGTTTCTATTGTTGATAAACTTTCTATTATCCTCTGGTTTTGTCATCACATTTTTTTTCCTTTTATCTCACAGTTTATTACTAAGGCAGATTTTAAAGCTTGGTAGCCATGGGGCAGTTTACTGAATGTGTTCATATTGGACTGAATTCTTGGAGCTTTGGATTCTCAGTTCATTGGAAGTTGAAGTCCTTTCTTGTCCATCCAATTCTGTGTCCTCACGGTCACAGCAATGGTGTGAACATTTACGGTGCTTTTTCAAAAGATGTTTTCTTTATCATCAGAATCCAATCAGAAAGAAGCTGCGCAAGGTCCCTTTGCAAATGTTAAAGAAAGCCTTCTTTATAGTGTGTTTCAACTATGCACACCTAAGAAAAACTAATTATTGCTTTTTTTCCTGGAAAAAGATACAGTGGCCAGATACCTTTCTTAAGTGGTCAGTTTTTAAGAAGCAATTGAATATCACCTGTTAGCCTGGTCTCCTCCCTTCTTTCCTAAGAGTCAAACTATTTGTCGAAGGAGGGGTGTGTCTTGGTTTAAGACAAGTTAAGGGGGTACACAGTCTAGAATGAGTTACCTTCCCTGTAGTTTAACTAATACCTTTCCACCACTAAGGAGAATCAAATACGAGTACGTATAAGTGAAAAAAACCCCAAAAGTTCACAAAAAAACCCCCCAAAACAGCAACAGGCAGAAAATATCAGTAACAGTCACTAGTTACAAGAGTGCTGAAATCTCACAGACCCTGGGGACAAAGTGACGCTCCAGCTGGTGGAGCAATGCCCAGGATGGAGGCCCCACTGCCAGTTGCTGTGTGGGGAGACAAAGAGAAGTGCTGGCAGCCCTGCCCTCCCCCTCCATCTCTCTGGTGGCAGCAGCTCCATCTGCAAATGCAGCTGACAGCTCTGGCAGCTGGTACTCGGTCAGGAGCTGGTACTCGGTCAGGGGCTGGTACTTGCTCAGGGACTGGTACTCGGTCAGGGGCTGGTACTTGGTCAGGGGCTGGTACTTGCTCAGGGACTGGTACTCGGTCAGGGGCTGGTACTCGCTCAGGGGCTGGTACTTGCTTAGGGGCTGGTACTTGGTCAGGGGCTGGTACTTGCTCAGGGGCTGGTACTCGCTCAGGGGCTGGTACTCGCTCAGGGACTGGTACTTGGTCAGGGGCTGGTACTTGCTCAGGGGCTGGTACTCGCTCAGGGGCTGGTACTCGCTCAGGGACTGGTACTTGCTTAGGGGCTGGTACTTGGTCAGGGGCTGGTACTTGCTTAGGGGCTGGTACTTGGTCAGGGACTGGTATTTGCTTAGGGGCTGGTACTCAACCAGGGACTGGTACTCGGACAGAAAACCACAGCAGTTACTAGGCCTAACCAGAACCCTGTAGCAGTACCTGTGGATGATAACAAATACCAGTTGTTCTCTTTTGGGGGAGCTGATTCTATGGCAAACAGGTGATTAGGGTGAATATTTCTTCCCAAGGAAGGTACCAATGATGCATAGGTGATAAAGCATAGAAAATTACATTAACAGTCTCAGGGCATCAGGACGACTGAACCATGAAGAGGTTATAGTTTACATTTTTCCATTCTCTGTTTCTCTTTGCTATATTTTGGGAAAAAATACCAGTGTTTTGTTAATAAAGAAAACAGTGTGTTTACCCTTTAGACTTGAGGTTGTCTGTCTCAGAACATCTTAAAAGTAATCTAAGTGTCATTACTGATAAAATTCCAAAATAATATTGAGTAATGAAACTAGTAATGAGAGGAAAATACAAAAATCTATGGAAATTCTGCCTACAGATTTTCTTGTTGTGTCTCTTTCTTGTAGTTTCAATCTCTCACAGGAATTCACCTGGAAAACATTGATGACTTTTTGGTCATGATATCTCACCATGTCCTGCAATCAGACACTTAGAAAGTTTTGTGTCTGAGCATTGCATATTAATACCTTCCCTCTGCGTAGCAAAACTAACCCAAGTGTTATGTGCAATTTTGTTGGTTTCTTCTACTATTAATTCAGGTTTTGGGACTCTGCCCTGTAGCAGAAATACAGGAGAGAGAGGCCAGACCCTTTCTTGGGTGCAGGTGAGCCCTGATGCCAGCCGGGGCACAAGCTGGGGGATGCCTGTTGGTGGTTAAGCTGTGAGTTAAGCAGTTCAGAGCACCCTTTTGGTGACTACCTGCTGGAGATCTGATGTACGCTGCCAGCAAGACAATATTATAGGAGCAGCAGGGAAGGTCCTGAGCTGCTCTTCCTCTGTGTTTGCTCAACAGCACAATGGGAAAATCCTCATTGCGTTTGCTTACCCACAGCCTAGCCAGCTTAGCAGGCTTTATCTCAGTGTAGACATCAGTGGTCTTTCAAAGGTACTAAGCTGTACTGACTGAGCTACACTGAGTGGAAAATAATCTTGTTTTAGATTTCTAGCCTGGGCCTAGATTTTATAAGGCTAGTGCATACACAGTAGCAATGAGGTAAGTTAGGAGAAGTTGCAAAGATTATACCAGTGATATTTCTGTGGAGATCCTGAGAGTGGCACAAGTGACTTGTGACCTCTCTATTTGGGAGTGTACCAGAAGCTTTTTATTGATGTTTTATCTGGGGATTTTCTAAGATATCTCTCCCATAAACTTTACTGAAAACAGGATCATGGAAGGCAGTGCTGAGGTACAGCATGGCTCTGTTGTCTGCTTTCACATGATGGCTGGGGCCTGCCTAGGATTCTTGCCCATTTGCATGTGGTGACCAGAGCATTGCCTTCCCATTTTCTTCTTTTTTCATCCTCCCATTGTGATGCAATCCTCCACTGTAGAGAGTCATGATGATTCTGTCCCTGTACCTGTCCTGTGATACAGAAATCACAACAGTCCTGCCATTTAACCCACACATTTCACTCATGTTGTTATGAAGGCTGTTTACTTTGGCTTTAAAGCAGCCCTGCAGCCATTAGAAAAGATATTGGAAAAATATTAAAAAAGCCCCACCAAAAAAGATGTCATGCCTTATGACTTTGAAACTCAGCTTGGCACATCCACTGCTTAATTGATTTATTTTACCATTCTCTCTATAAAGAGAGAACCAACACACACTCAAGCCCACCTCTGATTTTTGTTTTTCTCCAATTTCCTTGATGCTGCCTTTAAATATCTGGGAATTAGTGAATGCTTCTGGCTTGGCTTCTGGCTGAGCAGATGAATGTGAGTGCGCTGATTTGCACTTTCCAGCTTGCAACTGTTTTGTAGCCGTGCTAGTGTGCGCTCTAGGAAAAAAAGCAGACAAAGAATTGGCTTGTCTGCATGCTGCTGTCTTTTCTTGTGTCCAGATTTGGGCAGGAGGGTGGTGGAAGGCGTTCCATGCTTTTGGCTCTCATCTTCCCTTTGTGCAAGGACTCTTCTCATTTCAACTGTAAAATTTGTCATCCTTGTAAGTTCTTGTGCCAAGCCGATGGGTTAGTGACTTTGTGGAGGTTACAGCAATGAACCCTGGCTTTTATTAAAGGATTTGAATGGATTGCTGGCTGCTTACAGGCTCAAAACTGCAGAGAATAGGTATGCAGAGCCCATTTGTATGCCTTTGCATGGAATTTTACCTGGTGCCAGTGTCTGGACATTCCGCTTGCTCCTATTCCTCTCAAAATTTCAAATCAAAATTTCAAATTATTTCTTATGGTGTAGGCAGTGGATTTTATATTTTTGGATTAATTTCTTCTCCCCATGTTTTAACTGCTGTTTATATATCGGAGGAAAAATGCAGCTCATTCCTGTCAGGTCTAAATACCTTTTGGGAAGGTTTTCGTGATCCCTTCTTTCTCTGCCCTTTGGCCACAGATGTCAAACCCCATCCCCATCGCGCTCTAGTACAACTAATTATTTCTTCTTTTAACTGTGGCATGCAAAAATGCCTCTCTTGTTCACTTTCTGTGGTCAGAGTAGTGTGAAATTACATCACTTTAACAGGGTATCAAAGTGCATAGATGGGGCACAAAGGAAGCCCACCTGTTGTACAGTAGTGAAGGGCTGACAAAAGGTCCAAGTGGGGCTGTGGTCACACCCTATGAATTGAAGGAGTTACCTGGCAGCTCACAGGGGCAGGTGGTAGAACTGATCTTGTGGACCATCTTACTAGAAAACACAGCATTATGAAAATGTGCATTTAACTGAGTCCCCAAAGGGTGAAATGATAAGAACAAAACAGCTGCAAAGGTTTGTATTAATCTTTGATGTACTGTCTTATTGCAACATGTGGAATATGTAAAAGTTTTCTTAAGAAACTATGTTCTTTGATGTTTGATCTTTGTATACTTTCAAGCCTAATCAACAGGAAGGGAGATTTAATCTGTGAAGCAGATAGCAGCTAACAAGCAAACTCTAAATGATGCCCATGTATCAGAAAAATAAATCCTTGTTTAAGTTTAGGGTTGACATGCTTCAATGATCTCAGATCTAGGGGGAGGTTTAACAAGGCTTGGGAAGAAAGGATGTTCCCTGATATTGGACACAAAGAATGCAGAATTTATGTGACATCTGGTATAACTCCCAAGATAAGGGAGAAACTAATAAAGCCGACTCAGCAACTGTGCTGAAATTAGCTCCGACTGGGTAAAAGGTAATTCCTGCACGGGAATTTGCAACCACCGGCTCATAGACCACCAACCTGAGAAGCCCACTCACTCAAAAGAAGAAAAAGACTGAGCATGAGTAGCACAAGAAGTGAGAGAGTCATTAACCAGTAGAAGATAGGATGCTAATTAATAAGAACTATGTAATAAGAACTAACTTGCAGCAAATGAACACTAATTCCTTTGTTTGCTAAAATGTATAAATAGTAAAAAGATTTAATAGTTGGGGTGCTTGATTTGTCGAATTCCACCAAGCATCCAGGCTTGTGCAACCTTGAAATAAACAATCAATGCCTCTCTAAAGTGTATCATTATTGGCTTGTTGCACAGCAGAAAATGAATCTGATTTTTGCAGACAACAGTCTATTTGTAAATAGTCTGTCATTACTGAGTCACTGTACATGACTGCATCTCCAACAATGACTTTTTCCTTCCTTTTTTTTTTTTTAAAATGTTTATATTAATGATTTTTAGTATATGGTACTGCTTACATTACTGAAATAAAAATTTTAGGTAAAGTCTTACAGCATATTGTAACTTTAGGGATCACAAGACCGTTAATCCACACATCATTGCGTGTCTGATATAAGTTGAATTCTTACTGATTAGGGGAATGAACAGAAACTGTCAGTGTTCTTCACCCACTGAAGAATCTTAGCATCTGCTAGTAGCAATTTTGATTTTTCTGAAAATTACTTGTGGACAGTCTTCATCAGTGTCCCTTGGCTCAGGAGCTCCAGTGTTACACAGATTTTTTCCATCTGCTTTTTCTAAGTTTACCTGAACACTTCCTAATTTTCACACATTTTCTGTTCCTGTTGATGGTGAAGCAAGAGCTGGAGATATGCCCGTGAGTGTATGTTTAGATGTGTGTCACAAAGACTCACCCTTTAGATCTGTCTTTAGATCAGCAGATTCCTTTTGCTGAGCCTTGTGCATTCTCACCTTTGCAGAAAGGCGACAAGCATTTTGAGGAGCTTCTGATATTGTTGAGTGGTAGTGGCTTCATTCATCAGCTCAGCAGAACTTTGCTAGATAAGGCAAGAGGTCCCAGGAGTTCTCGTACTGAAAATGCTGTGGTTCCCAAGTACCAAAAACTGGCATTTGTTAGGTCTTCAACATAAGAACTAGTTAAGATGTAGGTTTTCTGGTAAGAAGTTTTTGTGGTTATTTTATGAAATTCAAAAGTGCAACCTAAATGGTGTACCTTTCCATGATCACTGTAATTATAGCACTTTGCTCATCTTTAGGAACAGGGAGACTTCATTGGACTTTAGACTTTGCAGAGTCATGTAAGTTTTTGCTTTCTTTTTTTTTTTTATTTCCCTACAAAAATCAATTAGAATATTTTAAAAATCCGTATTTTTCAAGGTTGTCTTTGAAGCCCAGGCTTTATAAAAAATTATTCTTTCCATATAGCCAGAAACAAAGCTTTCCATAAAGCCTTAAGTGTATATTTGTAGTCCAGAAGCCCCCGAGAACATCGTGAAACCTAGTGTTTGAAAGTCGAAGTTGCCAGTGTGGCCTTAGTTCAGGCCTCTTGAGGTTAAGCTTTGTGCTACCAGCTTTAATTACATTGTTGCATACATTTTTTGCTACTTAAAATTTTGTCTACTGTTGTGCTAATGTTAATGAAACTTCCTATGTTTTATTTTTTAATGGTCTCTACCCTCCAAATCTGGCTGCTCTACATCCCAGGAATTCTCTTTAGGCCTCCAACTTGACTAATGGGCAGATAAGCTCCCTCTGAGCTTATCAGAGTCAGTGTTCCTTGGAAACTCTGCTGCCTAACCAGCTGCTGTTGTCTAATGCCTTGGAATGTTACTTACGTGTACCGTTTGCCTGGATGAAACAGTATTATAGTTACTGAACTTCTGAGGAAATTTCCAACCCAGGTTATAGCCAGGAGGAAGACTGACAGACAACTAAATCCAACCCTAAGCAGCAGTCCTGGATCTCTTTGAGCTCTGCTGGGCCACAGTGGCTGCCCCAGCACCTCCCTCCCATTGCAACACCTCTTGGAACTCAGCTGTTTTGCAGTTTACAACATGGGGGTCACTGAAACCTGGCATTAGGGTCTGGGCTGATAGTCCCCTCCTTGAGGCTCAACCCTCACCTGTTGAAAGGTACAAAGGCATCTAGCACGAGTGTTTCACTGAACTTGAGGGGAATTTCTAACAAGTATATATACCTCTATGCATATTTCTTTGTGCTTGTATGCGTGCACGAATTGATTTAAATCTGATTTTCCTTTGTATGTTTCATTCGTGTAGTAAGTAATACAGTGAACCTTACCATTGGACTTTGTTAAGTTGTGCTTTTGGAAATTTATATTAAACCTTTTCTTTCGGAAAAAAAAAAGACCTTTGATGGTGATTCTTTAAGCGACATAAGATTTGGAGGAAGCTGGAAAAGAGGGAAGGTAATTTCTTGGGATTTTTAAAAAGGACCTTTAAGAACCACCCCTTAGACTTAATAATTGTCTTCTTGAGATCTCCTGACCACGTTTCAGATGGGTCTTTAACAGAGATAAGGAATCCTAAGACTTTTCTCATTATTTGAACTAAAGGAGTGACTGGTAGTGGTAGAAGCCCAATTGACTTAAGTTTCCTAAAACGCTAAAGGACAAAACCATAGATGTGTAATACTTCTTGGGCTACTGGCCTCTCTTCCTGGATGACACACAGCACTCTCCTTTTCCTCTCCTTTTCCAGTCTGAGAGGCTGAGTATTAAACATGAAGATGCTCCAAGAAGAATCAAAACTTCAGGCCTATAGTACTGTATTATTTCTCGTTTGTTCTGTCAATGAACACAGGCTTTGTTCTCGCAGCAGCTATTCATCTGCTTTTAAGATGGATGAGAACTGCAATCAGCCTTTTCCTAGCTCCATCTCAGTGCTCTTTGAGGGATGCTGTTTTGGACCTCCCTTATGAGGAGCTAATCACTCACACTTTTCAGGAGCTGCTCAACTTCTCAGAGGACACAGACCATGTAGCAAATGACAAAGTATTTTTCTAATGAAAAGAATATGTTGGAGGAGAAAATAAATTAATACTTAAACAAGGCCTTTGAGATTGTTCTTAAAGAAATGCAGACATTTGAAAAGAGGAACAATAAAACATATTTTTAAAATCAAAATCTCATGGAAAAAGATCTTTGTGGTTGAGGGGATGGAATACAGACTCCAGTTTCACCAGCTGTAATTAAAACCATAAACTTCTGTTGTGATCTGATTAAAAAAAATATCCAGGGATCCTTATGGAAGTTATTATTCAATCTCGTGGTGCACCACTGAAGGAGAGAAGAAAGCTCCAGTGTCCCAAGTTACTCCACAGCGGCAAACTCCTTTGCCTACCATGAGTTCCACTAATTTTACTAATTAGTAGGGTAATGTTTTCGTCCCAAATGTGAGCTTGTTACCTGGTGCACAGCACCAATTCACACACCAAGGTGAGGTGTTTCTATCTTTTATTCTAAATTTGTGGAAAGTAGGGAGCTTGGTGGTAACCCATGAAACGCTGGCCTATGGATCATCGAAACTTTACACTATTTATACATTTTAAAAAACAGAGGCATCAGCATTCATTGGTTACAATTACATAACTTTTTCATTTTTTAATACCCAGCCTCTTATTTATTAGTTATACCTCTCGTTTCCTGTGCTTCTTACTCTGCAGCTGCAGTTCTTCCCTTCGAGTCTGTGGTCTGTTTTGAATAGGTGGACACTGAGTCAGTGGCTACGATGGCGCACTGCTGGAATTACCTTCCCCCCAGTTACGGCTCAGTTCTGCTGACTTCACCCTAGTGGCTCTTATCCAGACACCCCATTCAGCTTGGGATTGCCATCAATTTCCCTCAAAACAAAAGTTTAGACAAGCATACAACATTCACAATGCAATTGCTTGATCATAACTGTCTAGCTATAGCTACTGATTAACAGCTAAAAGTTTGATTCAAATTTTGAGGTGCTTAAATCTTGCCGGGCTTGATATCAAGGCCTTAAAGAAATATAACTGGCAGCTTTGGGGAACATCAGTGCTTGGCTTGGTCTCTGCTTTTTAATTTTATCAGCATAGACTTGCATTGGCTGGATGATGGCAACAGCACTGGAGAGGGTTGATTAGTGAAGCAAACAGAGGAGCTTTGCCCGGCCCAGCGCCTGCAATGTGCTGCTGTAGTGATCTGCTCTGTGCATCACTCCAACACCGTGCAACGTGGCTGTGCGGGCTTTGCCACGCATTCAGGGAGGTGAGGAGTGCTGGCTCTGCCCCCCAAAACTCTGCTTCAGCACAGCAGGGTCCTGGGTCTGCATCAGCCCATCTGCCATCCCCGTCCAATGGGTACATGCCCATCCTACTGCAGTGACTTGCGGCATGAAGGCCTCAAATATACAGACAGACAGTGCCAAACCATGAGTGCCTACAGAGATTTCCCAGCATTTATAAAAGGATCCATATAATCAATAAGGATCTAGCCCTTTGAACTTTGCAACTGTGTAGGTAAGGTAAGAGATGTGCTATGAAAAGGGTGTTGTCCTTTTTGACTGTTATAACTTTAATAATCTCTCCTTTAGCCTTCTCTTTTTTGAAAATACTGAGGCAGCCATTGTCTCGGAAGAGAGAGAGACCAAGAGCAAAAGACGTCCAGTGAAAGGGATTTTATTTTCTTGTCTTTCTGTCCATGAAAGAGTTCATTATTCCACCTCCGCAGTTCATTGCTGCTTGTGAAGAAAGGAGCAAATTACTGAGTGCCAGCAGAGGAAAAGAATGGTGTTGAACCAGGATAGACAGGGGTTTTCATCATGATGAGAACAAGCCAGATAAGAAATCAGTTGATTTGTGTCAGATAGCTGATGTTATATTTCAATATTGCAGTAGTGGTCATGCTGCCCCTGATGCCTTTTGGAACTGCTTGTACTTTGATTTAATCTAGAATTAAAGCTTTAAAATAGGTTCAGTAAGCCCCTGGGGGGAAGAGCTACTTGTCAGCTGTGATTACATTTGATTAGTGCAAGAGGGAAATTTGCCATTTTACCCCTTAATCTTAGCTCACTGAGCTCTATTGAGTCTCTTTGGAGTTCCATATTCCCTTTTGATTCTCTGAGTTCTGAGTTACACTTTACTACCATGTTCCTGATGTGAAGTTTTGTAGCAATCATTGTTGACACAGAAAAAGATATAAACCCAGCCAATATAAAAAAAAAAAATCCCCCTTCTGCATTATGTAGAGAATAAATTTGTTTTCCTTTCTCTGTGCACATAAAATAGCAGTAAAGAAATGTGGCTGAATAAATGAAGGTGGGCTGGTATTCTTTTTTTCTAATAATTTTGACAGCATTTTCTAGATGGGAATTTTGACCTGTAGAACTCTGTTGATCTGATTGTAGTACTATAGTTATGTTGGAATAAATTCCATGAAAGCAGTCTTACTCCTGAAAAAGAGTGTCATGCAAGGATTCAATACTGATATGACTGTACTGAGGTATTTTTACCAGTATTATTTGACTTGTAAATTTCTCCATGTACATAAAACGCTTAGCACAAATGCCTAGGGCAGAGACCCACTCTTAATATACACCAGGACTTGAAGTTTTCCGGAATGAGGTGCTGAATGGCTCGAGCACCTTCTCTTTTGTTCCACATATCTATGAGTTCCTCTGCTGAGCTTTAACCAATAAGTGTATCATCATCAACTGGAAAGGCTCTTCATCAGTGAAACAATGTCAATGCTTCATGCTATGCTGTGCAATGCAGTCCTTTTTTTTTCCTCACAATATATGGCATTCATTGAGCAAAATCAAACTGGGAGACATCTGTAGCTAATACTGGTTTGGAGGAGAGAAATTGAAGTTTTCAGGCGTAGCTGTAGACCAGAGATGTTAACAATCACATGGGAAATGTGTATTTGATATAAATTGGTTAAAAGTCTCTGAGCAGTGCTGCTTTAGTCTAGATAGTTAATATGACAGTATGTCAACTAGCATGATAGCTGATTTATGTGCTAAGTTATGATTAATTTTAAGTGGGTTTGGGGGTACATTTGAGCTCCTGTTTTCATTTTACAAGAACCACTTTGTAATAGAATTTGGCCTTCAATACCTCTTCATAAATAGTTCCAGTTGGTTTCAAGTTGTGTAACCAGGTCCTAGTAGCATGGGCAATGCAATAAGGAAAAAATTAAATTTGTGGATGAGTGTTAATTGTAGGTGGGACTTTTCTGCATGTTACATTTACTTGTGGTAACCCAAGCTGCGCTGATACAGAGATCTGCATATAGGTAGTGTATTTGCCCAGTTTAACATGATTACCAGCTGCTATATTGCTGGGGTCTTTTGTGCTTGGCATTGCTATCAAAATATCTGAATGATGAGGAGTAGAAAATTTACATTCAGAGTGCACCAGAGCTTTCCTGGAACACTGCTGCTGAGTGTTACACAATGTCTGCAAACAAATGTTTGATAACACATGTGAGTACGATGAAATGGAGGAAAGAGGCTTATCTTTGGAAGGGTTACACATGGAGGACAACCAGTAAGCCAAGCGGACAAAACCTTAGAATTGCTGAAGAAGGGAAATTGCTGTATTCAGGGAACTGGAAAGGTGTTGCAGAAGCAGATCTCATGGTTAAATGAACTAACAAAGCATGCTTTCATGCTCCTCTTCTACTTCTTCCACTTTGGTGTCTGACTGCCTGTACATTAACCTGAAGTCACAACAGCAGCAGGCTCTGAAAACCCTGTGCATGAGGAACAGCTGCCCATAAGAATCTGTGGCCCAGAAACTGCAATAACACTGCTTCAAAGAGAAGAATAAATCAGGGCTGTATACAGTCAGTCCTCATGGAGCTGGACACTGGGAAGCATCCAGCAAATTTAGGGGCTGATGAGGTATTTCCTGCTACTCTGCAAAGGATCAGTACAAGGGCTGGTGCTGCTGGGCAGAGAATTTCCTTCTGACAGGCATGAATTACTCTGCCTCCTCCCAGAAGCATACCTTGAAGTGTCATAACTGTTCCAATAGTGATTTCTTTTGTAGTGAAAACAGTGACCCATGGAAGCTGAGTTGCTTTGACTCCTCTGGAGGCAAAGGTGGTATGTTATTAACTCCTTCAGCCTCTGGAGTTCCCAGGGGGGTTCCAAGGGGCAAGAAACCTTGAATCCAAAGATTAAAATTTTCGAACTGAGATCTTTCTGATCCTACAGAGTCTGTACTGTTTGCACAGCATGTAAGAAGTTGCAGTTTAAGAGAGAGCTATTGTTTGCGCAAATTCTCTTTTTTCCCATTAAACCAAATGCTACTGCCCAGAAAGAGATGGAAAACACCATTTTACAAAGCATGAGGACAAATTCCATGGAGAGTAGTCTCTCTTTCTGTGAGCAAATATGTTTAAATAGACTGCATGTGACTTCAATAAGGCACACTGAAGTTGCAGCAAAAGCGTATTCTCAGGAGACCTTGGCGAGTGGTTCACACCCCGTGAAGTCGGACACCTGACCAAATATGCTAGCCGAAGTCTCTTTTGCCAAATGGATATCTTCATGTCTGTGTGAGATGTCCCTGATACCATATCCCCAGCAATTCTCCTTCCGGAAGTGGCATCTCCTAGTGCACTGAGACAGCCTGGAAAATTGGTGTCTTTCTCTTTCTGCAATGCATCCCGTACTGCTTCAGACAGTACTGGTGCCAACGCTTCAGAACTGGATTCTGAGGTTGATATTACACATCAAGGATCACTTTTTCCCAAAACGTGCTCTGTGGTTCCTCTGCATCTGTTTTGGTGACTGTTAGTTCCTGGTATAATCAAGTCTTCATCTTCTGTTGTAGATGGAAGAAAAGAGGAGGATTCAAAAGACAGGAAAATACACACTAATGTCCATAAGGCCAGTCAGTAGCCATCTTGAGGACTGCTGAGGGGAAAACAGTGGCAATAACTGTAAATCAAGAGATGTGCTCACCTTCATCATAAGAGTCCTGCTTGTCAGGCTATCAGCACTGTACTAATTAGCACCTGCAGGCACCAATGGAACATCATGAACTTCCAGGTGCTCTATGTGTTTGCAGGAGCTCTCCTATGTGTATGTCCCTGTTGCTGAAGCTCAAAGATCTTTGTCTTTTGCAGCCATGCATTGCTTTCTTCTTCCTGATGATGTCTCCTTACTGCTCTCAGAACCACAATGTGCTAAATGAAGCTATTCTGTGTTGTCCTTGCTGAAGCAGGTACCCAGGCTTCTCTTCCCTTGGTCTCATGCTTGTTCTCTTTCTTGTGCAGCTGCAGAGGAGACAGAGGGACCTGTGACGTCCCATGCATCCCCAATATTCTCACCAGCATGGCAGGATGAAAACCAGAAAGGGCCTTTTCTCAATAAGAACAAAAACATCTCTGTATTATCCACCCTGTGTTCAACACAAATGCAAACCAACTCCACACCAGCCCCTGTGAAGAAAATGAACTCTACCCCAGCCAGAACCAGCGCAGGCTCCTAAAGCCACGGTCACAGCTGCTGTCTAGCACTGCAGCCAGCTTGCAGTGACCAGTGTCACATCAAGTGTACACACACCCTGTGTGTAGTGCCTCTGCCTGACTATCAGACAAGTGTGGGCTGCCTTTCTGGTGGTTGTGGCTGTCCACTGACACTGGCTCTTCGAAAGAGTCATATCATGAGATGGCAGAACATTCCTGGGTTTTTCTGGTGTGATCCTAAGGGGGAGCATAGCATTTTCTAGAACTGCTCCATGGCCTACATCTGAGTACTAGAAGAATGCCACCAGGAATGGAGGTCAGCACTATTATAACAACGTGAAACCCATCAGAGGAAACCTTCCTTGCCTGAAAGCGCCAACTCACTGTAAAATGAAAGCTGTTGGAGTGGTGCCACTGTGTGCCTGCTCAGATGGTATGCTTACCATGGAGTACACAATCCTGATGTAACTCAAAAAAGCAAACAAGTTCTAAGTAATTTTCTGTGTTGGGTTGGCTTGGGCTGATGTCACTGAAATAAATGGAATTGCACGAATGAGATGTACATATTCATTGCAACTGCTTTAGCCTTCTTTTTAGAGGGTTTGTTTTCTTATTTTATAGGATCCCCAAACTAGAATAATTCTGACCATGACACTAGAATTCAGCTTCTCTTTATAAAATAATATTATATAGGCATTCAGCAGTCTGAGTGTACCCCTGCCTTTTTGCACCAAAGCTCCACTTACAAGCTGGTGGTGAAATCCTTTAATATTACCAAAATACCTCAGAAAAAAACTACCTAGAATTAGTTACCAGTCCTAGACTAATTACAAACTGTGTTGGCTTCCCAGTTCTGTTCCAAGTTATGGCCTAACTACAAAATGGCAAGATCTGTATATTGTCATAAAATGCCACAGACCAGAGTTAGAGCCGTGTCAGGGTACGGAGCCTGAGCTGCCAGGCTGGCTGAGCACCACTGCTGTACTCAGAGATGTTGCTGGGTCAGCAGACTGCCAATTTCCTGAACACTAATTCAGAAAGTCTGTATGCAATTGGCTGGAAAATACAGGATATTTATCTCACTGTTTCATTATTGCTGCACAAGTGTCACAATTCTTTTTCTTTGTCAGTGGTGGTGGGCTGACCCTGGCTGGATGCCAGGCACCCACCAAAGCAACTCTCTCACTCCCCTTTGCAGGTGGACAGGGGAGAGATAATAACAAAGAATTCATTAGTTGAGATAAGGACTGGGAGAGATCAATCACCAAATACCATCATCACAGGCAAAACAGGCTAGATTCAGAGATATTAATTGAATTATTACTAACAAAATCAGAGCAGGATAATTAGAAGTAAAACAGACCTTAAAAACACCTTCCCCTCCTGCCTCCCTCCTTCCCAGCTCTATCTCCTCCCCCAGCAGCACAGGGAGACAGGGAATGGGGGTTATGGTCAGTTCACCACATGTTGTTTCTCTGCTCAGGGTGAGAAGTCCTTCCCCTGCTCTCAATGGGGTCCCCGCCACGGGAGACAGTTCTCCATGAACTTCTCTGATGTGAGTCCATCCCACAGGCAGCAGTTCCCCTCAAACTGCTACAGTGGGGTCACTCTTCCATGGGGTGCAGTCTTTCAAGGACAGGCTGATCCCGTGCGAGCATCTCTCTCCACGGGCCTCCTCTAAGGCATCCCCCCGCTCTGGTGTGGGGCTTGTCCGGTGCCTGGAGCATCTCCTCCCCCTCCTTCTCCACTGACCCTGGTGTCTGCAGGGCTGTTCCCATCATATGTTCTCACCCCACTCTTCTCTGGCTGTGATTACAAATGTGCAATGACTTTTTTTGGTCTTTGTCTTCTTAAATATGTTATCACTGAGGCACTACCATAATTTCTAATTGGCCCAGCCTTGACCAGTGGCATGTTGGCCTTTGGAGCCTCTTGGCATTGGCTCTGTTGGACATGGAAGAAGCTTCTGGCAGCTTCTCACAGAAGCCACCCCTGTAGCCCCCTGCTACAAAAGCTTGGCCATGCAAACCCAATACAAGTAGCTGAGTGAGGGAAATATTAATTTAAGGGCATGAAAATAAAACCAGACTGCCACTCTGGGCACTGATAGAGACAATGGTGAGATCATAGTAACAATGAGGAGCAAACTCCTTTCTTCTCTTCACAATTTTCTCATCTTCATGTCATTGTCCAGCTTTCTTTGTAATGAAACCCAAAATTTAATAAAGAGCAGCTATATTTACTCAGTTTGACTGTGTGAGATCAAATTACTTTTTGTCTTACAGTTAACTGCTGCTTATGTGCTCTGCATTATGTAAGACCACGATTTCAATGCTCTCCCCAGCTCCATGAAAGAAGACTATGTGTGTGCCTGTGTGTGTTCAAACTCTTTTCTCTGTGTGTGGTGAGTGGATGCCACGTACATTGTCCTCATTACCAAAATACAGAGGAATAAAAATAATGCAATATGCAATAATCTGTTTTTCATGTGCATGAGGTGTGCAGACAGATCTGTTTTGGTGCAGCTTAGCAGCCCAAACTTTAAAGATTTGCTCTGGAGTGTCTTGATGCAAAGCTTTCTCTAAACTAGATTGCAGGCTGGCACCTTGTTATTTCATTGTGCAGAATATAAAGACACCATGTGTCTTTCTCATGTAACTCCCTGGGTAAGAGGAAGCAGGTGTAGCCACTATGACCTTGCAGTAATGAGTATCTCTGTTAAAGGAATGGAGAGAAATGCAGCACTTAGAAACTTGCAGTTTCTGGTTAATACTCAACCTTAGCCCCGTGTCTGAAAATGATTGTTCGTTTGTTAAAATCTGAGCACATTTTCAAAGTTCAAGGCTCTTGACTGTCCTTCCTTTAACTGACAACATGAGAAAATAAAACCCTGGGCAATTTTCATCCTCCAAGGCTACTCTCTCTGTTTCCTCAGGAACATACAACTTGCTTGGACTCTTACAAAAATGTTGTAAGTATAAACAATTAAAGGTGGACCCTAACCTACCATATCAGCACTGTTTAACTGCATGCTAATGGCTGAACATTTCTTGCAGCTGTCAGTGCAGTTCTCCTGTGACCCCTAGCAGTACTCACAGTCCCTTAGGGAACTGTATTTTAAAAAAAGCAGTACTTAACACTTGGAAATGTGACAAGTCTTTGTAGAACCATAAAATTACAGGCAGTTTTGCACAAGTGTCTGTTGCAAGGCAGCAGAGCATCCCTCCTTCTTCCATTCAGAATTGATTAAAAAACTTTCGCTCATACCTCTTTCCTGCTTTTAAACTAGAGCACAATGTGCTTTTCTCTCTCTTGAATAAAATTTGTTGTGAGGAGGTATGCACAACAAGTTTGTGTGTCTGATGACTTGGAAAATATTTATACTTACATTCAGAACATGCTGGAGTCCACTGAGGGGCGTACATTGTACGTACTTTAGTATACACGAAAGGAACAAAATGTATTTGGCATATGTCTCGATGTCATTAACTGTGGTTGAGCAAAGCAAAAATAAAAGGTGCCAGACTACATTTCTGACAAGCATTTTGTTAGAAAATGTGCAGAAGTGTGTTAATATCAAAGTTCAGAAGAAACCAAGCCTGTTTTGCTGGCACTTCTCTTAAACAAAGTGAATAGGAAAATGCTTGAGTCACATGAAGATTGCCCTATTAATGTTTAAGTGGAACAGTTACAGTGTGTAACAAATACCTTTCTCTCTCTTAAGTATGTGTACAATGTATTTTATCCTATATATAATCCAATATAGCAGTTGAAAAATTGACAGTAATACAGTAATATTTTAAGATATTTTGAGCATTACAACCCTTTCTCCCCAGGTCCTTGAGTTTTCTTCATGAAGAATTTTGAAATTTTGAGTTGTTGGCCACTCAAAAGAATAAAAAAGTGAAAATTCTTCATAGAACTGCCACTGCTCAGTACTAGTGATGACTGCTTTATTGATAGAGCCCTGGTGGCAGTAACAGATCAGATATAACACTTCAGAGAGAGGGGAAGAAACTGATTTGAGACAGCTACAAACTAGAAAACATAGCTCAGTTGGTCAGAGCATGGTGCTAATAATGCCAGGGTTGTGGGTTTGATCCCTGTACAGGCCAGTCACTGAAGAGTTAGACCTGATGATCCTTGTGGGTCCCTTCCAACCCAGAATATTCTGTGATTCTGTAATATAGTATTCTTGAGATTCACGATAAAAATACTGTCTTGCTTTCATATGTGGAGTGAATTTGTTGATAGGGGATAGCTCAAGACTGGACAAACAAAAATGGATTCCCTATCTTCTATTTTTCTGATTCTGTGAAGCGATACTGGCTGCTCTTAAGCTATTAAAATAAGCTTTGAGTGCTCACCATCAATTTCCAGTTCTACATTCAGTAACAGCAAAACCTGGGGCATCACTCAGGCTCAGACTGCTGCCTGGCACTAGTGGGTGTACTGTGACCTGACATGGTCAGAAAATGATCAACCCTGATTCTGAGCCTCCCCCTGAGGCCACCACATAATTTAGAATGTAACTATTGAGGAGTAAGATTTTCTCACCTTCCTGTTTGTCAGGTAGGGCAATTTTTTCATGGAGAAAGAGGATGGAGGCAACTGGAGGTTTCAGTTAAATCAAATGCTGAATCACCTCAGGGCAAATGTTAAACCTCACAAGTGCTTCTGATTTCTATGGCAGTGTCACCTTTGTAGTTGGAGGAAAGAGGTTCAGATAGGAAGGTAATCTAGAGCCTGGTTCTTTACACTGGGCTTCAGCATATTGAGCAACTGGAGTGGTCTAAGCAGGATATTTTTTGCAGGGCATGCAATTTCAATTTGAAGAGCAGGTATAAATTGTAACAGAAAATACATTATACAGGAGGCTACCTTCATATTTGTAACCAACACATGCAATTACCCATGGATGAAACTGACATTTTAAGAATGCAGAAGACTTGTCCAGTTACAGAAATCTTTCAGTTTCCGTTATAGGAAGGCTTAAACAGTAAGAGAAAACCTCAAATTTTGACTTATTGTGGGGTTTTTTCATACGTTCTTCTTAGCATTTCATACGCGGGCTGGATGAGATGTAGCAAGATTCAGGAAAGCCCATTGTTCGTCAGTAATGGTTGGGTCATGCCTCCACTAGAAGAAGTCTGTCCCTGCACTTTTTTATAATTCTGCATTTCCTCTTGATAGCTGCTCACCAGCAGCCATGTTGTTCTATACAGGAGTGCTTTGAAAAATTTCAAGGATGCTATAAAATGTCACCTTTGCAAATCTGCTCCTTTGCTGTGGCATTTGACAGGAATTATGTGTCAGAAGTAGAAAAAAAAAGGAAAGAGACTTAAAAGTATGTAGAATTTACCAAGGGCAGGCCAAGGAGATAATGCCATGAAATTAAGCAAAAGCTGCACTTTAAAAAAGATTTTCTAACTGGGGAAGCATTAGGCTTGTACACTGGCAAAGAATTGGTGGAAGTCTGTATGCACCTTTCATAAAAGGACTTGAAAGTAGTGCTGAATATATGTCAGGGAACAAGACTGGCCTGGTAGCAGAAGGATGGAAAAGATCATAGATCCTTTCTATCTTTAATTCTTGTGATTCACATTCTATCAGTTAGCACATGGTATATGTGGTGCAGCCAAATTGGTGAGATTGTTTTTAGCAATTATTTCACACCTGCCAAGAAACACTTGAGTAAAGTCCTTAACCCATCAAACATGGGCACATTTCAGCCTGCAGGGCCTCATTGACACTAAGGGAAAAAAAAAAAATCCACCTTTTTGAGAACTCATTGTTTTCCTTCCAGATGGATGGTGCTGCACTTTGTAGGCAAAATGGTTGTGCCAGCCCTGCAGTGTTGACTTCTTGCATTCAAAAACCAAAAGACCTCTAAGTAACAGAACTGCTGTAAAATACTTTGGCTTCCTTGAATGTTTGTTCTAGCTTCAAACCCTTTGTGTTTACACTATAATTATTTTTCTTCTTCAGGAGCAGAAAAGCTAATCTCTTTCAGAAAATCAAGGATCTCTGTAATAAGTGCATACACAAGAAACTAAACATCCATCATTAAATCAGACATGATTCTGGGTGTACTGTTCACTTACCTGCATGAACAAAAGTTACTTGTAGGTCAAACAAGGCCCCAAGCTTTCCCATGATTTGTGAATGTGGAGTAAGAATTGTAGTTTTGAACACGGACCATTTCAGTCCGTATTATTGTAACCTGTGCTGATGGCAAGGAACAGCATTATTCTGAATCCCCAGAGCCCATCAGGAGACCAGGAAGAAAGAATTAAGTCACAGAATGGGATGACGGTCTGCAGGAGTGCAGAGGTAGTTGGCACTTGTACATCTGCGCCGTCACTTCAAAAAAAAGGAGCCATTGTCACCCCACACTACTCTGCATGACATCTCATGAGATCTGCTGATAGACTCCTGTCCACCCACAGCTGCCTAATGACTGAAATACTCCTGAGGGTCGGCTGGATATGCAGTCCCACTGGAGGGGACACTGTATGACATGGCTTGGGTCCTGTCTGCCTGGCTAAGTTGCAGGTCAGGCCACTATCAACAGCTTGCTTGTTGGCCTACTGCCACGAGATGCTAGCCAGACAGGTAGTGCTGCACCTTTTGAGGCAAAAGACAGCAGAGATAAGTGTGTTGTGATAATTTATTGTCTCTTGTGTGATGTCATTCACTCATGTCCAGAAATTCTGGTCTGCTAACATGCAGAAAATGTGCATGTTTGAGCAGTGTTTACTTTCTCAGCTGATCCAACATTCCTCTGTTGCAAAATAACCTGGCAATGACAGGGTGTTTAAATGGACAAATAGCAGGCAAGAAAGTAAGCAGAGCAATCAGTGTCACTAAGGAGGTGACGATTGCTGTTCCACCCTTCCATCAAGCTGCCACCTTTTCAGGTTTTGAAGCAAACTTTACTCTTAGCCTTCTGTAAGCCCCAATGTTCCTATGTTATCTCTTCTGTTAATCTTGGGGAAAATACTTGTGCCAAAATATTCCAGTTCTCCAGGCTGAACTGATCTGGATATTAGGAATTTAAAATTATGACCTTGTCATTAAATTGATGTGGACAAAGGTGAAAATAATTGCATGAGGAAACTTTACTGCAAAAAGGACAAAACTTCTCATTAAATTACTAGCTAAGATGTGTGTTATTTCCTCTTCTACAAGAAAGAGAGTTTTTTTCCTCCCCCTTCTATCCTTCTTCTGTGGAAGGCTGTCCTTCTGCATGTTACAGTCCTGGATATGCGTTACCCATAAGTACAGTGAAAAGCTAAGTCTTTAAACACAGCTCTGCTTGACAAATGTAGAAGGCAAATTGAGGCTGATAATTCATTAATAATTTATTTCTCTCTCAACAGATATTTTTAACACAACTGTGCGAACACTGAAGAATATAGATCAACCTAGAAAATGAGTTGTCCCCTTAAGGTTAGTGGGCTGATGTGCATGGAAAAAGTACACTCATAATACTTACTACAGGCTGTCCTCTATGGCATGGGTTTTGCAGCTGTGCAGTCTGAAGCCCTGTTCTGAACAGATACTGCTTAGAATGAAGAAAAAAATATCATCCCCATACTACTACAGCTGTAGTATCGTTTTGGTTTGAAAATTGAACAGAGGTTTTTTGGATTTTTTTTAAATTTTATTTTTCCTGACGTTGACTGGGCCTTTTGCTTTTGAAAAAGCAAAACATTAGGCCAGAAAGCATTTTTTTTCCAGCATTTTTTATACATTGAAAATAATTGTAAAATTTGAAACTTAATCTGTTCAATCATTTCTTTCCACTTTTAAATCTGGAGTACTTCTTTTGGAATACAAACACAACAAAAATTTGGGTTTTCAGAGGTCATTTTCAACCAGCGTAAGTAGTCTATGAGGTTCTAAATATTTTGGAAGTCTGTTCAAACCTGAAGTTTTCTACTGAAAGTCAAAGCAAGGTTGTACTACTTTAAAGCAAACTTATTAACAGTCAACAGAGCTCACTGCTTGGTATCTTTTGCCATCTTATCATTTGCCATCTTCCGCTAGCTAGGCTAACAATTTTGCTATATGAATAGATGTACTAGAAGGGATTGAACAAGACTGTAGCCTGATCATGTGTGCAGGTGGTCTGAGAGCTGGGGACCCGAAGGCAATGGTCACCTATTTCCTGGGATGCAGTTTTGGAGCTGGAATGCCTCTGCTTCTCACCATTACTTGCCTCAGCCAAGTGCAAGGCGTCAGCAGAAGGAAGGAAAATGCTTTTACTGAAGTCTCATTCTGGCAACTCTCAGAATTCAGGACCCGTCTGCCCTGGGAATGGTATCTTTGGTTCCTCAACCTCTTGGTTTGCACGTCTAAATTTGGTCTCAAAACTTTTAGACTGCAAATTCATCTGTAGATGCCAATATTTTTAAGAATCGGACTCTTTTTCACTCCTATAATGCTGTCAGGAAGAGAAACACCAACTGACTTGAACATAGTGAAGATCCTTAGGGCTGCTGCCTTCAAGTTCTGCAAAATTCCTCTAAACAGAATGGTCCGGTTGTTTTGAAACAATATTATAGAAGTGTGGACATTTTCCCTGCAACAGATTGTATAAAACCATCCTATTAACCAGTTTCTGTGGTTCTACAGACTGTTAGTGGAAGTTAAGTGGAAAGCATTTCTAAAATGGTGA
Organism: Parotia lawesii; assembly: GCA_003713295.1. Classification (NCBI taxonomy): domain Eukaryota; kingdom Metazoa; phylum Chordata; class Aves; order Passeriformes; family Paradisaeidae; genus Parotia; species Parotia lawesii. The sequence goes on from RAHM01000359.1 coordinate 635,212, forward strand.
GTGTAATGGTCTGTATCCAGTTGTAGTTCCTGACTGATAGCAGTGCCAGGAAAGGAATTGTGTCTGGCCTGTCACCAGGGTATGACTGGGGGTACCAGGGGCATGCAGGGCTTAGGTTTAACTTAGTAAGTGCAGAAGAGGATGACACAGCTATACGGTGACCAAGTGTGAGTGCAGATGTATGACATCCCTTCACCTTTAGGGGATAAACACCAGAAAGTACAACTGGAGGAGCAACTGTGGGCTCAGAGAGCTGTCAAAGCCATTTATTCTGCAAACCTTGCATAGAAAGCACTGAGGAGAAACTCAGAACTCTTCTTTGTGTGATGCTGGGCTAAAAATAGCTAAATTGTAGGCACATTTTTTTTAGTTTATGCTCTAGTTTCTTAGGATGGTGAAGCTACTGTAACACAGGGAAACAGAAAGTTATTAAAAAACCCCCAAAAATTTATTCACCAAGCAGCAATATTTGGATCACCATTACCCTAAATGACAATATTCTCTACTTCATCCATAAGGATACTGTGTCAGGGAAGGTTTAGGTGGTATATCAGGAAAAGGTTTTTCACCCAGTGGGTGGCTGGGCACTGGAACAGGCTCCCCAGGGAAGTGGTGACAGAACCAAGCCTGACAGAATTCCATAAGTGTTTGGACAGTATTCTCTGGCACATGGCGTGACTCTTGGGATGTCCTGTGCAGGACCAGGAATCAGACTTTGATGATCCTGGTGGATGCCTTCCAGCACAGGGTGTTCTATGATTCCATGACTTAATTGGCACACACACTTGACAGCAAGTACTATCAGTCTGTCTGCAAGCAGAGATGAGTAATCAGTATTGCAGATCTGGCACGTTCATAACAGCGTACGTTTCATCCAACATGCACAACACACATGCTCACAATGTTATATTAACCTAGTTGATAATTAGTCAAAGCTTGTTTATGCCTTATCATATTCATTCTGAAGCAGCTCATTGAATTACCCTACACTATAAATATTAACCTATTATTTCTCTAATATCGTCCCTTGAAATAACAATAACAGAGTTCTAGTCTTGTCATGAATGTTAATTTGCAACTGATGTTTTTGAAGAACCAGTTTACTGTCTGAAATGTTTTTCTTATATTTGGCTTTATTGCTTTTGCTGTACTGAAACTCCTACAAGTTGATATTTGGCTATATCCAAATGAGATTACATATAAATAGCAGTTCAAACAGAACAATGTCAGTTTGGCATTTCTTCTGGAAAAATTAGGTATTTTGATTTGGAGATAATGACAATTAAATTTACATACTTAATATGTGACAGTTATGGCAAGAAATTTGGATCAGCTCTAAAAATGACAAAGGTATTATTTTTCTCCTCCCCTTCCAGAGAGGAATGGACATCCGGGAACATTTATTTCCTTCCAATAATGTACATAATTATGACAGTAATGGAAAGGAGGCACTACCACAGTGATAGGTGTGTTTTTGTCGAAAGATGGTTTTGCAGTGACCTTGCTGTAAACCACACTCAAAAACTATTCTCACTTCAGCTGGCAATTATGTACAACCTTCATCCTATTCCTGTTAAAATTTTTGTCATGGTTTTGACTATATGAACAATATTTTCACTCTAACAGTGAAATGGGGTGTTTTGAGACATTCTGATCTCAGGAAGAAAAGATTGCCTCAGGTTGCTGGAACCAAATTCATTCAGCTTTTAATTTTAGGTAGCTTCTGAGTTCAGTTGTGAAGTGGGGCAGACATCATCAAACTGGTTTTAAGTGACTAGAGATGCAGCAGGAGTAGGCCATGAGGTGGGCTCAGAGTATTACAGGAGTTTTAATTTGACATGTTCATTACAGCTCAGCTTTAGAACTGGGATTTGAGCAGTTTATTAATGCAGTGAAATAGTTTTCTGTTCGTGCTCACTTCTAGTATTTTCCCACTTAAAATTAATGATGAAAACATGTTAGAATATAGATAATATATGAAGAGGAATAAATCTCACTGATGAAATGTCTGAATATCCACTATCCAGAAGCAGGCTGGACAAAGAATCATAGAATAATAAGATCCTACTCTTTCAGAGATTATTTAAAGCTTTCCTTCTAAAGAGGGTGGTTTTTTTTTGGCTTGGGGTTTTATTACACTTTTATTTAGGGTTGTTTCACTGGTGCTCTTTTGTCTGTAGTTTTTGCCAAAATATGTATTTCCAGCAGCAAATTATCAAGTTCATAGAGTGCCATGGGCAGAGAAGGAAAACAAGAGGGAAAAGAGATGCTGAGGGAAATAAACGAGAAATTCCAAAGCAGCGTGTCCCACCTCCCTTTCCTTGGTTAGTCCTGGGCTGTACCAAACATCTGGTGTGTAAACATGACCCAAGGTGGGTGTGCAGGCTGTTTTTCAGGACCATTCCCACCTGCCACAAGGGAATGTATTTCCCAGGGGTTAAGGGTTTTTTTGTTTGATTGTCCCTGTTCCAGCCCTCGGTGGAGAGGTGTGGGGGAGCGTTGCATTTTGTTGTTAACCAGAGAGTAACCTTCACCTCTTGCATCTGCCTCCAGCTCCAAGATATTTAACCAACAGAAACATATACTGGGTCCACAGGGTTCAAACAAACAAGTTTCAGCTCAGGCACTTTGTGTTAGTCAGCTATCTTGAGGGAATTTATTTACAGCTAGTTCTGCCCACATTTTGACCTCACTAGCTTTCTGCCCCCCTTCCCCAAGTTCTTGATTGATTTCCAAGGTATGACTAATGCATTTCTCTAAATGCTTTGGGCTTCACACCCCAGCTCTTTTACTTCGATGATTTGTTTCGTCATAATCCTGTTTACTAACGTTTCCGTCAACAAGGCTTATTTGCTCCCTGAGGGGAACACAGGAGTAACAATGCCTAAAATTATTCCTAATCAAGTTCCAACTACTAAATGATGAGAAAAATGAGAAATTTATTATTGTTGACATAATCTTGTGGGACATCAGATGGTTTGGTAATGGGCATCAAGATAAGCGCTCAGGTACTTAACGGAGAAGGAGATAAAAGAATGGTGATATTAAAGTTTAAAATGGAAGACTGTACCCTTCTGCCAGTGAGTGTAAACCAGTTGAGAGAACAGTTGCAAACATTTTCTGTTGTTTCATTTAGACTTGTCTAGGCTAGCATTTAGCCAGAGATTTACCAGTGTTACAGCTTCATTAAAAGTTTTATAGTCTAGGAAAAATGAAATTACTTCATCAGTTCTAGCCCTGGTTTAAATACCATTGATTTCTGTCTGATAAACTGGTGGCAGGCAGTGCAGGAAAGCCACCCCAAGGAAACACAGCAGAGAAGCTGCAAACACTGGAAAATGACCATCTGTGTGTCTCCGTCCATGTCCAACAGAAAGGGGAGGTTGAGGTCAGGTGGGGATTAGTAGCTGGCAGGAGGTCTTTGGGGAAGTGCAAAGGAGCCCTGGAACTCCCTTTAGTCCTTGGAGAGGTTCCTGTGGGTACGGGGTGATGGGTATGACTATGAGTGTGATCTAAGCAGGAATTCAGGGTCAGGGACTGGAGAGGTCACTGAGACTTTATGTTCTTCTACGTCTACTCTCTTCTTCTTGGCTGAAGTGAGAATCTTTCTCCATCCAGCACGTTCATGACTATTTATATTCTTTCTGCCTTGTGTCACCCCAAAAGACATTGAGATCCTGCTGAGTTGTTCGATCATTAGCAGGATTGAATGGAGGTCCACAATGTTATGATCAAGGCATTGTGCTCACAATATGTGGAAAAGTTAATTAATTTCAACACAAGAGAATAAGGTGTTGAAGTCACCTATTCATCTGAAAAAGCAAGTGGACATAGTGGATTAAGAGTACTTTTGTATAGTTTCTCTTGAATATCACAATATAGGGAGATGTAATATTCCAGAGAGGATCCTACAGACATGGGAGAGAAAGTGACTTAGTCTGGAACCTCAGCAGGAAGATGGAATGACTCACACTGTCCTGTGCCACCAGGCTGATGCTAACAGTATGGGTAGTTATCTGGGAAGAGTCCTAAGCCTTTGCTGGAATTCCAGGCCCATAAGTTGGTGTTGTGTAAGAACTGTCCTCACACAGTTTTCTAAATTCTAACCTGTTTTAAAGACTATGGTAATCCAGGTAATTAAGAAAAGGCACAATATTTCTCGTATTGAAATCCAAAAATCAAAAAGCAATTATACTGAAAGTGTTTAGCATTCCACCTGCTGCAGCTGCTGCTTTATCATTTCTCATTCATGAGCAGGTGAATTCCTTTCATTTTTTACATTGCAATTGACAAGAACTCATCAGCTGAACTTTGTAGCTCTTGCTGTGCGGATATCATAGAGCTGATAAGTAAACACTGATAAAATCAAGTGACGCTTCAGCTACTTTCTCCAAAACATACTGAAAGCTAGTGTTCACAAAACAGAAACTATAATGAAGTTTCAGCCACATCTAACCTGGTTTGAACCTTAGATGCTGATAACAGTGTTATGTCCCTTTTTCAGAAAAAAGGTATCTTGCTTGATATTAATTAGGTAAATTCTACATTTGAAAGTCATGCCACAGATATTTTAAAGCTTGTCTGATGCTTTTGATGCTCCTCTGATTTAGATTGATATGAAAGTCGTTGTTTTTGTAGCATTTTCCTTGTCAGGGGAAAGAATTTTGCTGCATCTTCATGTGTTTCAATTGGCATTTAAAATCTAATCTTTTTTTAATACTTATTCCATTAAATTGCACATGTTTAACAGCAAAGGAAGTACATATTCTGCTATGTAATGTCCTAAAATAACACTAATGCGTACTTCTTCAGGCCTGTATGGTACTTGATAAAGAAGAAATTGTTCAGAGAGTTTTTTCTCTTCTATTCCCAAGCATTTATTTAAGAAAAACAAACAAGCAAATGAACCTGATCAGACAAACTAGAACAAAACGAAACACAAACAAAAACACAAACCAAAACCCAACGAAACAAAAAACCCCAAAAAACCAAATGTAAAACCAAACCCAAAATAAAATGAAACCAAACTCTCAAAGAATACCCAAAATAAAATGTAACCAAACTCTCAAAGAATCCCCAAAACAAACCTCTCTCCCCAAACCAAAACCTGAACAAAAGGAAAGTTAATCAGTCACAGTGACAAGGATAAGATGTAGCCAAGCTGGACTCAGTGTGCTCGTCAGTTACAGTCCTTATCTGGCATGTTCTTCCTCTAATTATCATATATTTTTTATGGAAAGATGAAGTTTGCCTCCTGCAAACAGTTCCCAAATTCCATCAACTTTGAGTATGGACAAACTGGAGTGGAAAAGTGAGTAATTTTTGCTGAACACTTGAGACAATATTCACCAGTATGTGTGTGAGGAGTGTGTGAACCTGGGTAGATAGGGACTTCCCTACTGGACTTCCACTCTATCCCTTCAGTATTTTTCCAACTACAGTTAAGCTGTGTGAGCAGCTCAGGAAAAAAGAGGGCTATAAATGACATGATAAAAGGCACTGGGGAAGCACTGTAATCTGCTCAAGAGCTGCTGGCTGCTAGGAGTCCAGCTTGACCTGCTGAGCATGTAGGGCCATTTCAGCCCAGCAGACATGAGCTGGTGAATGGCAGGAGCAGTAAAAGGACTCGTGTTCTTGTTAGGAATAGATTTCTAGGAAGTTGCTCAGCTGGTGAGGAGCACTTGCTGGATTTCTAATGAAGGCTGACAAGGTTTTAGAGTGGTGGTAGAGTGTTCCAGAACCTAAAGGGGGCCTGCTGGGAGAAAGCTGGAGAGGGACTTTTTACAAGGGCATATAGTGATAGGATAAGGGGGAATGGTTTTAAACTGAAAGAGTGCAGGTTTAGATTAGATATTAGGAAGAAATTCTTTATTGTCAACTGTAACAAGTTGCCCAGAGAAGATGTCAATGCCCCATCCCTGGAAGTGTTCAAGCCAGGCTGGACAAGGCTTTGAGAAACCTGGACTAGTAGAAGGTGTTCCTGCCCAGGGCAGGAGAGTTGGAATTAGATGATCTTTAATGTCCTTTCTGATTAAAGCAATTCTATGATTCTATTGACTCTGATTTACTCAGACACATGGAAAGGTTGCTCTTCAATGAATTTGCATTAAAGAGAATTCCTGTAGGAGAATAACACCACACAAGGGAATGAGGAGTTGGGATGTTACTGACTGTTATCAGCCTGGGCTGTTCATAGCAAGGATGATCCAAGCCATTGAATACAGCAAAGCTTTTTTGTTCAAAGTAAATCAAGGACTCACAACACCCTCCTAAACCAAAGCCAAAATCCTTCAGTTAATTTACCTCTTACAGGCTGTTTCAGCTAAAGAAGTACAGTTAGTAGCTGTTTCTTGGATATTATCGGGAAATGAAGATGTACAAAATTTAAAAGGAACTATTAGGGCATGTCCCTGTAGAATCTATTGATGTTTCTTAGAAATCCTTCTGTTTGGATATCCTACACTTAAAAGTGAAGTGTTAGAAGGTAGAGTCTTGATATCAAGTGCAGTTGGTTATGACACTAAGATATTTACTTGACTGACTGAACTTGCTACAAATGTAATTTGTCCTTTATGTATTTCTCCTGAATTTTAGTAGGTTGACTGGTAAGACTCAGGCGACTGTATGAGTGTACAAATTTCAGGAAATAACATGGCATGGCATTTCCTAAGCAATAAATTACGATCTTTTTCTTACAGCAGTCACAGTGATCTGCAGTGACAATGACATGCTAGGTACTTTCCAAACACACAGAAGAGTCTGTAGTGCAATGGAATAACATCTAAGAGGAAGATAAAGTGAAAGAGAAGAGGGAAGTAGGGAGCAAAAGCTAATTGCTGTTGAAACAAACAAGATTCTCCACAAGAGAAAACAAGATTAACAAAAATCCCTAAAGACCTCAGTAGTTTTTTTGGTGTTGGGGGTTAAAAGTGGAAATAATTATGGCCTGTAGAGAAATTAATGAGTTTTGGCTGGAGAACAGCTATTAACAAAAGAATATAAATGGCTTTGTGAGAAACTGCCAGTCACAGAGAAATGGATGATTGTTTAGCAGAGTCTCATGAGAGACAATGAATGTAGAGGGACACATTTACGAAAGTGTGAAAATGGGAAAAAAAATGCAAACCCAAACAATCCTGTAATTTCAAGGAGAAACTGGGCAGAGAACAGCAAGACACATTGCACAGGTAAATAGTGAATTAAATATAGCACGTAGAGCCTACGTGGTCGTTTCTTTTGTGCCATGACACATTTTCATTTTGCAGTCCTGTCCCACTAGTACAGTAATAGTGAGAACACTAGTGCAAGCAAGGCACCACTAATATTGCTGCCAAATTCTTCCTTGTTCTCAGAGGCAAATCACCTTCAGATACAGTACACAGACATGAGAAGGGATGGGTGGTATCTTGGGAGGACACGGAGAGGCCTTGCAATTAAAAAAGGGAGGAAGTTGTAAAGCCAAATAAACAACTCTGACCACATCACTGTTTCTATTCTAGATGAATCATCTATATCTTCCTCACCGTTACAAGTGGTTCCGTGCAGACCTTGTCTATAGAGGAAAGATATTCATGTTAAACAGCCAGGGACAAGGATCTTAATTTGTTCCAAAGGCTGCTAAAAGTACTCTCTGGATGTCTCCAGCATACTTCTTCCTCCTTCCATTTCGCATCCTTTCTTACCACTCTTTGAAATAAGTCTTAGCTATTTAGAGTGAGGTGGAGTATGAACCACTTCAATGTTCAGCTGCGTTGATCCTATTCCTTGTGGCCTTTACAGCTGCAGGAGCAAAGTTTATTCCTGTCCTATTAGTCGTGGAGCTTCATTCGGCGTGCGTTGTCGTGACTTCCATGGTGAGTGGGTACCCATCGGTGTGTGCGGCAGCAGCAGTAGCAGCAACAACAGCAGCACCATTTGGCGCAGTCTAATCTGTGTGAGAAAGTGTTTTGTGCAGCCTGAAGGGGCTATCATAGAAGAGCTGTCAGAATAGTAATCCCTTTTTACATGAAAGGAAATGAAAAAAATGTCACAAAAGCAAATTGAAAAGAGAACAGAAGGTGAGGGTTGCACGTACCTCGACATCACAGAGCAAAGTTTGAAGTTTCAAACAAATATAACAGCAAGGTTATATTTGTAACCAGGGAAACAATTTTTCAGTGATGAAGGACAGTGTGGGTGTAGGAGAGGCTTTTGTTGTTCAGACATAACCAGAATAGAGGCAACAGTGTAGCAGTCTGCCTTCCTCCTATAGCTCGAGGCAGTAGCTCAAGATACAGAAAAGGATGTCTGGGTAGGACCAAGCACTATGGGAGAGCAGCAGAGGTGTGGAAGTGGAGATCATGTCAAACAACCAGGGACAAGGATCCTGATTTTTCCAAAGGCTGCTAAACGTACTTTCTGGATGTCTCCAGCCTGCTTCTTCCTCCTTCCATTTTGCATCCTTTCTTACCGCTCTTTGAAATAAGTGAGAAGTGCTGACTGAAAAATACCCTGGAAACCCTTTGGTGCCTCCGTGAGAGTGGGAGAGGAAGGGGGACTAGGGCCTGCTGAGGAATCATTGCAGAGACTGCACTGCATCTTGCCGTGGTGGGCTTACTTCTACTTATTGCAAAAGTGCTGCAGAAAGGGATTCCTGGGTTAACTGACTACATCTATGACTAGCCTCATGTTTTAATTTTTTTTTTTAATCGTAGATTCTGCTAGAAGTATTGAGATATTACAAATACCTGCTGAAAGGAATGATTTTTTAAAAAAAGAAGCAATAAATTTGGGGGGAGAAGAGAGAGAATGAGGTGAGGAAAAAAGGCTAGTTCTAACTAATGGAATTAAGATTAATTATTAAGATTGTTAAACTTAGGTGAAAATATTTAGTGATCTTTTTGTGCACTCCATTATATTTCTAAGCTCTATATCCTAATGGCTGACTCTATTGCTTTCTGGACAAGAAAGGACTGCCAAATCAGCCATTTATTTTCTCTGGTTATTAGGCTACATATCTTTTAAGTTGGGTAAAGGACAGCAGTGTATCACAATTGTTTTCAAGAGTAAATGATTCGATTGCAGTCTCCTCAAGGCAGGAATTTTATGGTGTGTGCAGTGCTTGCCCAAAGAAGCCTTTGTAGAGAAGCATTTACTTGTGATACTATCAAAATTCTTGTAATAATCATCTCTTTTTAGCTTAGTGAACATTTTTACTTTAAAGGGTTAAGTGTCTGAGGTACCTTAAAGATATACCCTACCCTGGGAAGGATTTTTCTTTTCTGTAGTGAATTCAGTGTTCAGGGTTCACGGATTTGTGGATTGCAACCATTTTGTCTCCCACAAAATAATGAAAAACAATAACTGATAACAATTTCTAGATAACGAAAAACAGTAACTGCTAACCCTACCTCCCTGTATTTTTATATTTTTGTATTAGATGGTAATGCTCTAACCAACTTTGCTTAACAGTGAGTGACTCTCTGGAGGTGCCTGCTGTAGAATGTCCTCTTATTTTCAAAATGCTTGTTTAAGGACTTGCCTGGTATATTAACATCTGAAAGAAGTGGGTTTATATTATTGGGGAGGTTCTCTCTTTCTACCAGTGCTTGCTCTTGGCATTTGGGGTAGGTGGTGTATTTTGGCCAGCAACTGCTCAGGTCCATCACCCCCAAAAGCTCTGGGTCATCTAAAAGGGGGTTTGCCTCTTTCTGAATGAAAAATTTCTGAACATTTTTCTCTTAGGTTAAGAGATTATTGTTACCAGCTTTTTGCTGCCATCAGCCAAGGAAAGGTTGTTCTAGTTGAAGGGATCTCAGGCGCTGTGAATCATCCACGTGAGGAAAAATCAGGTCGATCAACTCAGACTATGTGTCTGGATAAACCAATTTTGAAATGGACAGAAGAGTGCTCCTGTAATCCATTTTCCAGTGTTGTTTATAGCTGGCAGAGAATGGTAACAACCAACCATCAACCAGAACACCCATTTACCAGCTAAGCATCTCTCTAGTCCCCTGAATATTTAGTTTGGGTTTTTTGTTTTCACTGAGTGATCTGCGAGTCAGTAATACCAAAGAGTCGTCTCCTGTATATGAAATATCCCCATATGATGTGAGTTTTCTGCAGTCTTTCTGACGGTTTATTCATATTTAATTGCACTTGGCAAATACAGCCAAGCTGAGAATGAAATCTAAATTAAAATGCTCAAGTAGGTCACAATGGATTTGGTTGCCAAAACAATGCTTAGATAAATTAAGTACAGGCTAATAATCTCTTCCCTTGAAATCTTAGAAGGACGATGGAAAGAGAAATGTAAGAGCTGAAGTCCGCATGAAATCAAACATATTTTTATCAAGCAACCACTTACTGAAAGATCATCACACTCAAGGCTCTGAGTGTAAAAAACAGTAGAAGGAACAGGTTTTGTTTGCACACAACAAGGCCCTTTATATTGCCATTGCTTTTCTTGTCAGTGCTAATAAGCAGGTGCATTACCCCACGGTCCTGATAATTAGTCTATCATCAGAAGGAGCTGGTGTTGCAAGTATGAGTAAAGATGAGGAAGATAAAGATAACTCATCTGGAACAGGAAGGGCAGTGTGGCTGGTGACTATCGTCACTCCACTTCCACTCTACAGGGAGAAAAATAGGTATAAAACACAAGGACATTTTTAACTGCTGCAGAATATTTTACTGGATCCCTAACAATAGAAAAAACCACTTTTGTTGTTACATTTTCTAGGTTACCAGCTGTAAGAAGCACCCGTTTTCTCTGCAATTGCACCTGTGGTGTTAGGTTTAATTTCTGATCAGTACAGAGAGACAGTAATTGAAGTCAAGCCCTCAAATTGTAGTGTCAGTTTGTGTAGCTGTTTTCCTCTTTAAGAAGCTACTCATTGATTTCCTACTGTGATCCTCACCCTTTTTTTCTTCAGCAGTTCTCTTTCCTGCAGAGTAAATAAGTAATTGATCACCTGGAGTTTATTTTTCCCTCCCTGTCCTATGTGTAATATTTAGAAGAAACTTAAACATATCAACAACTTTACACTGCTTTTTCAACTTAATAAAAACGATACACTTGATTTTTTGTTGGTTTTTTTCAGAGACTCATATTCTTGAAATCCTGGAGGCTATTCAGTTTTGCCACTTGAGGAAACGTGTACACATTTCCAGAAGATATGTACAACATTTTTCAGGTTGTTGATTGGAAGTGATTATAACTGCTGGGGTTTTTTTGAAGTATGTAGTCAGATTACATTTTATGTTTTGTCCTGCTTTTTTTATACAACCTGTTGCAGACTCCCAGTAAACAATAGAAATATATAATTGTAGTTCTTTAGCCAGTTGATCATGACTACATTTGCATAGCATGAACTTTTTCTAACTAGTCTTTGGAAAAAAAGGAAAAATAACATTTAATGAAAGGTACTTTTCATAAAGAAACTGTGAATTAACAAGCATTTCTTTTAGCAGTGGTGCTATTGTTAAAGGCTGTTACCCCTTGCCTTTATTCTCACCCTATACTTGAATTACTTTAATTCTACCCTTCATTGTCACAGGTGAAATGGGTTTCCAAGCCAAATTTGCCTTTACAAATGGGTTTAGCTCAATTTAGTTATATACAGTCTCAGCTGTAAAGATACAAATTGGTTGTGAGATCATACAGTGGGCTAGATTAGAGAGCTCATCTGTGACAAAAACTGGAAAAAAGACAGAAAAAAATATTTCACCTGCAAATCATCTTCAGGAGCTGTAACAACTGAAGAGCTGAAACAAGGGTGCCGTGGAGGCTAGGCCCTGGCTGGATACCAGGTGCCCACCAAAGCCTTCTGTCACTCCCCTCCTCAGCTGGGCAGGGCAGAGACGTATATTTACGGGAAGAGACAAGGACAGGGAGAGATCACTCAGCAGTTGTCATCATGGGCAAAACAGAGTAAGCTTGGGGAAAGTAATTGAATTTAGTCAAACTCAAATGAGAGTGGGATAGTGAGAAGTAAAGCCAAATCTCAAAAACACTTTCCCTGGCAACCTCCCTTCTTCCTGGGATTAACTTTATTCCCAATTCACTGCCTCCTGCCCCCAGAGGCACAGGGGGATGGAGAACATGGTTGTGGTCAGTTTATAACATGTTGTCTCTGCCACGGCTTCCTGTTTAGAGGGAGGACTCCTTCTCTTGTTCCATCATGGTCCCTCCCAAAGGGGACAGTCCTCCACAAACTTCTCCAAAGTAAACCCCAGAATGGGCTTCAGTTCTCCCAAACTGCTCCAGTGTGAGCTTCCCCTGTGGTACAGTCCTTCAAGAACAGATCGCTTCAGCATGGATCCCTTGCAGGGTCACAAGTCCTGCCAGCAAACCTGCTCCAGTGTGGGATTCCCATGGGGTAAAAGCTCCTTTTAGCATCCCCCTGTTCCAGTGTGGGGTCCTCCACCTGTGGGGCAGGTGGATCTCTGCTCCACCACAGACCTGCAAGGGCTGCAGGGGCACAGCTGCCTCACCATGGGCTGCACCAGGGGCTGCAGGGGAATCTCTGCCCCAGAACCTGGAGCACCTCCTGCCCCTCGTTTCTGCACTGGCCTTGGTGTTTACAGGGCTGTTTCTCTCACATATTCTCTCTTTCCTCTGGCTGCAACAGCTTCTGTGCGATAACTTCTTTAACCTTCTTTAATATGCTATCCCAGAGGTGTTTACACCATCACTCAGTGGTTCACACTTGGCCAGCACTGGGTCTGTCTTGGAGCCAGATGGAATTGGCTCTGTCAGACACAGGGGAAGTTTCTGGCATCTTCTCACAGAAGCTGCCCCTGCAGGCATTCCCCCCACACCCCCTTCCCAAAATAACCTTGCCACACAAACCCAGTACAGATGCAGTTCCTTCAAGCAGGTGAATTTCCTTGTGGCTGAATTTTGCCTCAATACTTTAGTAAGTGGGGTTGAGTGCATTGCCAGCCCCTTTCATAGAGTGGTTGGGACTGCTTCTCTGATGAAGCATGGTAAGTGTCTAATGGGTATCAGATACTGCCTGAAGGCTCAACGTGCTTCTGTTAACGTAGTAATTGTCAATGTTTGGAGATATCATGGTCATGCCATTTCATTGCCAGCTTTTTGCTTGTCTGCCCAGTGAAGGTAGTAAACAACGCATACTTCACAAAATTTACTGAGATCATTCAGGTATGAGCAGAAGTGATTGGGACCGTCTCAAAGTTGTCCCGCTGCCTCCATACTGTCTTTTGAAGGGAGATGTTCTTCACATGAGCACAAATCTGAGCTCCTTTGTCCATTAGACTTACTTCTGTGTCCATTAGACTAGGACAGAGTAAACACAGAGTCCTATCAACATGGGAAGCCCCTATTCTTTCCGGTCTTGTCAGCTTGCTTCTCATTTGTGTCCTACTGAAGCTGAATTAGGACAATAAAAATTCTGTTACTCTGTGGTGCCACAAGCATGGGCAAATAGTGTGACAGACTAACATGATGGAGACAAAGGATGTTATACTGGTGGACTTGTAATTACATGTATCAATATACTCATTTTATTGTTTGTTTTGTGATCCCTGGATGGAAGTTATTAAAGATATACGGAGAAAGCATAGCTATTCTTATTATGTTAATGAAGACTGTTAAAGGTAAATCTTAACATTCTTTGAGTGAAGAATAGATCCATATTAATTTTCATCATTTTTCTGAGTGGGTACCTCAGCAAGTGCTGGCCACCCCTTCTTTCAGGCTGCAGAGCATGGAATTTGTGTTAGCTAAGAAAAAGGCATATGGCACACTGCTGTTGAAACTCAGTATGCAAAGTTATGAGATGGATTTCAGCCTGGGCTGCAGTGGTATGTCTTCTGTCCCTGGCTTGACTACATTTTGGACAGGATTCAAAAAGTGGGGAAACTGGTGAAGGAGTGGTGGGAACCACCAGTGTTTTTATGGACAAACATGAATGAACCAACTTTTGAGAGGTTTTTGGTAGCTATTACCCAACTGACACTTAATATTCAGAAGATGCAATTTTATCTTGTAGTAATTCACTTGCTCTTGTCATTTTCTTTTGGTGATCTGCTTGGACAGTATTTATCAAATATTTCTGTGTCTTCTTCAAATGGATTTTACTTCACCTCTCAGCAAATGAATGTGTTTGATGAAAAGAGGATTAACAAGAAATAGGAAGTCTGGTGTTTCCAAACACAGAAATGAGATAATCTTTTGTAAGATGAAAACCTGTAAACATCCCAAAATTCATGGGGTGCTAGCAGTTTGAATCACAGTCTGTCTCCTCATTCAGAACACAGCAAAATGATTGCTACTCTCACAACAATGTAGCAACTCTAAAACCTGTAGTGTAGTTGAAAACCAATTCATGGAATGAGTTGATACTGTTCTTGAGAGAAAAACTTTCTAAAGGTACTCTTCTCGGAAGCCGTATATACAAGAAGGCATTTCAGATGGCTCTTGACAATAGAATATAGAAAATGTGTTGTGCTTCCTAATTCACAAGAATACCTTTTGGTTTTGCTTGTTCTTCTCTGCTGACTTAAAAGAACAGCTATGTGTTCCTGTATCCAGCATTGCCCTTTGCTAAATAATGCTTAGGGTATTTTTTTTTCATTCTGAGTAAGTTTCATTTTTTAAATGCAGGTAAGTTAAATGCATAGTTTCGGGTCCTGTTTGATGTGACTGCTTTGTCAATGGTACTTTGCTAGGGAAGAGATGAGCTGCTTTGATATTAAATAAACATAATGTCAGGGTGTGAAAGTCTTCCTCCCCTGTGTTGTGCTTTTGTGAGTTGGAATTATCATCCAGTACAGCTCAGGTGTGCTGTAGGGTCACCACTGAGCACCACTGCTCTTCCCTACTAGTGTCCTAGAGAGGGGCACCTTGTGTGGCTTTAAAAAACAGATAAAGCCTTAATGGTTGCCGTAATTTCAGTGAAATCCAATCTAGAGAAATTTGACTAGTTGTTTTTATGAGCACTGGAGGTTTCCTTGAGATATAGCTTTATCCATTTTTAAATGAGACTTACAATTTGGGAATAATTTCTCCTGCATTAATTCAGACTTGGTAAAAACAAGAAAACAAAGATACAATTTGGTTTGTGATATCTGAGTCAGTGCATGGAGCAATCTTGCATATGGGTAGTATTTTAATGATATGACACAAAAAGACAATTTTTTTTTGAAGTTTACTAATAAGAGGAATAATTTCCTCAGGAGGCTGGGTGAGTGAAGAGAAACCAGAACCATAACTCTATTTACCAGTGAAATTGTTTACTTATTTGAAGCTGCAGACAAGTATGGCTTCATAATTTCTTTATTTTCTTGCTTTCATTAAAAGGGAAGGAAGACAGTGTGAAGTGAATCTCGTAAATTATTTTTTCCCAGGCTCAGGAATATCAATTACTGTTCCAGGTTTTAGGTCTTCCTACACAGCTGATGAGGGACAATGGAGAGCAGTCTGAAGGATAAGATGGATTCTGAACACAGAGTACACAGGTATCTTGTACAGATCTGTGTGCTCCTCGTGCCTGTGCCTGGAGCACCACATGGCATTTTGCTGCCCTTTTCAGTTTACATCTTTCCCATCACAACAATATCTCAACAATATAGTAAAGGTCTCAGCTTCACCCTCCTTGTAATTTTTCTTTTTCTTATTTAATCTAGTGTGTAGGTGGGGATGTCTTATAGATCACACTACAGCGTAAAATCTGAGAACTCAGTCTTCTGCCTAAGAAGTAAGGGCTTTATCTCAGTGAAACGAGACTGTATTTTAAGAACATTAATAGAAAGCTTGCTTCAGGCATATTTTTAACAGAAATTTTCTGTGTCATAACACTTGGCACATTACAAACTACTATTCCTCATTCATGTTAACAGAGAGTGTGTCTAGATCAGATAGCTGAAGATCTAGTGAATAAATCCAAAAGCATGTGGGTTCTTCAGGCTTTCTAAAAATCATTTACTAAATGATATCAGGTCTGCAAATCAAAATTGCTAGTCTAAGAGTCATACTGAACAGGACACAAGAACCAAAATGTGCATCAGATGACCACAAAGGTATTACCCATGTTCAGCATGAATATTTAAAAAGGAGGAGAAATTGGCTTTTCACAGAGGAGAATTTTTAAGCTCATGTGTATTGAGAACAAGAGCTACTGCCCAAGCCCTGGCTGCCTGTGGTGTCCTGTCCTGCAGGACCAGGCTCAGTGGAATGAGTAACAGGTAACTGTATGCACAGACTCTTCAGCTCCTGCAAAATGAATTCGTTTTGCTTAATTCAGCTGGGCTAACTTTTAACTTAACTAAATCACCCCAAGACTACTGACTTCATCAGACCTCTTTTCTTGTCCATATCATGTGGTAAAACATCTTAGCTTTCCCTTTTCTTTCAGTTACTAACAAATAAGTTGCTTTGGAGACAGCTCTGCATTCATCATTCACCCCCTGATACAAAGCAGGGAGACATGACTGGTGCCCCTGCCTTATCCTATCCAGTGCTCCCAGAGAGCAGCCAGAGTGACATCCTTCCCTCTCTAGAGAGAGAGGGAAGGATGACAGCAGTTACCATACTTTTATCCAGGCTAACACTGAGCTCAGCTTTAGCAATTTAGAGCATGAGAAGATGTATTTTGCTAGCAAAGGCATAATACGTAATTAAAGAGTGTGGAAAGCAGATATTTTCAGTATTCCCCCCACCAGGTTCATTAACATGCAGACTAGCTGAGAGCATCTTCTGATATCAGCTCCAGGGAAGTATATTTCCTTTGTTTGAAAATAGGTCGGTAGGAAACCTGACACATCCTTGGCTGCCTGATTGCTGTCTTTGCAAGTCCAGGCTAGAATATAATCTGGAACTGAGAACTAAAAAAGTGTCAAAGGGGTGAGAAGACCTTATTGTGCTAAATTCATTCACTGCTCTTTTTTTTCCCTCCACGAACAAAAAAAATCCTCAGGCTTTTCAGCCACAGTGTTGTAATCATCTGATTAATTTCTTGTGTAATCCAGAGCAGAGAGGGGAAGTAGTTGGTTGGAGAGGATGGTTTCTTACTGGTGGGGAAGGTCCTATGAGGTGTGGCCTCGATGGCAGCTTCAGATGTGATGCAGCAGACAGTCCTATTGTTTCTGAGTTGAAAAAGTCGTTGGAAAGCAGCTCATGCTTCTCTTCCTGTTTTCGTTCACTTCATCCAACTGCACCAGTGAGAAACCCTGTAATAACATGAGTGAGTCATTTCTTACATTGCTTAATATTTGTTTTGAAATTCTGACACAGATTTGAGCACCTGACTTCTCCTTCCTCTATGATGACTTGGTTTTAAAATCAGTTGTGTAGTTGTTGAACACTTGATTTAAGGAGTTACATCAGGTGCCAGCTCTGATCAAGCAGAGACGTGCTTCTGTGTGTTTGAGAGTAGAGTTAGTCTCTGGAATGGCTCAAGGAATTTTTGTGTATGGTGCAGTTATTCTCTCTCTGGAGTCTCAAAAATATTTTTGTGGTCCCGAGGCGCACATGGGGACAGCATCTATGCATAAAAACAGGAAGGGAACTTGTTTTTGTACCCTGCCTCTGAGTCTCAGCCAGGGAGACAATCCAAGGTGGAGAGATGGGAACAGGAGGAAGAGAAAACTTCAGAGGCCCTATCAAGCAGGACTTTTCCCAGTGTGCATGCTCTGGCCCAGTGTGTTAGAAAGGAGCTTTGAAAAATCTCATTGCCTGCACACATGAATGTCACAGAGTGAAACAGATTGTTTTAGCCATTTTTTTTTTGGCATGTAAAAATCCAAACTCCTCCTCACCTCTTGTAGAAGAAAAGAACATTGTTCATTAGTGTATGTGCTGGTTTGTTTTTTTTTTTCCACTTTCTAACAGTCAGTGAAATAATAAAGGCATCAAGAATGAATAAATAAACAAATAAAAGCAAAAAACTTAATTATTAATTCCAAGTGGCAATCTGTGACTTTTATTTTGGGAATCCCACTTGTCTCTACGGAGAGATTCCAAGGGTCCGAACTTCCCCTGCTCCACCTTTCAGTAGGTCTCTCTCAGTGTAACTCGTGGTGAGTTATCCTACTGTGTCCCCCCAGGGTCTCTCTGTCAGTGTCTCAGGAAAACTGGCACTAGTTCCTCAATGGTAAACCTTCATCTGGCCTGTGTATGGCATGCTTGGCATGGTGAGTGAGGGCTTGGCAGGGGCTGGCCATGGCTGAGGTATCTGATAAAGCTGGTGAGGCTTTTCCTCAGGGGTCTGTCAAACCATGAATGCAATGTACCAGGCAGGGACATCTGTTTGCTGTCTCTTCCAAAATGAATGTTGGGAGGAATCAGCAAGCAGAGACACTGGTTCATCAGGGTGATAGGGGTCAGGGTGTGAAAGGGCACCTAAATCATGCATGGATTTATGGAAGAATTAATGAAAAAGAATTTGCCTGAGGACTAGTTAATGCACAGTGACTGTCAGGTTTGGGAGGTCTGTGATCTGAAAAAGGTGAGAGGCTGCAAGGAGGGCACCAGAGGGAAGAGTCAGAGATGCCTGTGTTCCACAGCTGGAAGTGCTTATGTGGCCATAGAGCTTATGGCCACTAGCAGGAGAGACCTTCGGTCCAAACCAGAAGAGCTGTTCTTATTTATGTTTGTGCAAAAGTCCAAAAACTATTTTGAAATAATAAGCCACAAGAGTGGAGTGTTTCTTTGAATAATGTCCTAGGAATATTTTTGAAGATGACAAAAATGACAGGGGATCTTGATTTTCCCAATGCTTTTTAAAAATCCTGTTCTCTGCTCACTCATCTAAAATGTTTCTAACATGTTCGTGTACAGTCAGGGATATTGACATTGCTGGGAACAGTGGGGGTTGTCCATCATGAGTGGGTGACTTCCCCCTTGGCCATGGGGAAACATTTTAACTCAAAATTTTTGTATGGGCTCTTAGCATAAGTTATACATCATTTTTAAAGAAGTCTGTGAGGTAGAAGGAAATCACAAAGTGTAGGTGGAATGGTTTCCAGAGGCAGCCTCTGTCTTGCACAAAGCCTTCCCTACACATGTTTTAGTACTTGTGACTCACGTTGGAGTGTGGTACTAATTTTTAGTGCCAATGTTTTCATGAGAGCCCACTAATTCAGTGTGGCTCCATGTTCGGGTCCTCAGATGAGAGTGTCATTGGAAACTTCCTCTAATTAAGTCCCACTAGATTCAGTGGGTGTTAAGAGCTGCACTACATAAACATGTGAGTCTCACTGGCTGTTCTGCATTCAAGTGAATATCTTCATTTATGCTCTCTGTTCTGTCCTGAAGACAAACAAAGGTGTCTAAAGGACTTTATTTGCCCTCACACATGCCTCTGCTATGGAATCTTTCTGTAGAATATCCCCACAGCCTCAGCTCACCAAAAATTGAGGCGAGGTCTCTGTCAGGGCACGGACAGTCCAGCACAATGTTTTCTTGGCTCATGAAGCAATGAGTAACTTAGCTAGACTTGGCACCCTCTACAAGAGTGGCACAGCTCTCACATGACAGATCAGCATGGTTAAAAACAGGAAGATCAGCTTCCATTTTTAAATCATGGGGTGCCATATAAACACTAGGATATGTGAGCTTGTCATATCTAGCAGGGTTCAGTGCAGCTAAATGATGTAACTGGCATACTGTCACAAGCTGGTAATTAATCTGAAGCACATTTTACCATGGTTGTTCTCTTTATATTGACTCACAATAAACCAGGACATATAAAGACAGCCATGATATAAAATGCCATGATAAAAAATAAATTTTTTGTTGTGACAAAACAAAATCTAAGTGCTGGATTTTTTGCTGTCTAAATCATGAGAAACCAGAGACAGAGCACATAACTCCTGGTTATGGTTGTGTTCTGGGGCTTCCTGCCAATAAGGGTATGCTCATTTTCTTGAGCATACCCTCTATGAAAAATAACTGAGTGTTGATCACTGGCAATCTTGCAGTACCTGTGTGCCCTATACTGCTTTGATTGACCTACTGACAGTAATGATTTAATTACTCTGACAGGCACAGAATCCAGGTTGCAAATGGTGTCTGTATATGAATAAATTATTTTTTAATGATCAGTGTAAAACCAGCAAGTAGAGAAACTATCATCAACAGTTGTACACACCGATAAGGCTCCTGCTGATGGAGGACCATCTCTTGTTCCCTACCCTACAGAAAGAACAAAAAAAGATAAACTGATTATATTAGTTCATTAATATAGATACTGAAATTTGAGCTGTATATGTACACACAGTATTTAACCATCATCATCAAAAAAATAGAATTTTGTATATTTTTTTTTCTCTTCTGCATTATATAATTATGTCAAGGAAATTTTGACTTTAAAAATTAACCCCAAAAAGTACCATATTAGTACAAAAATACAATAATAAAATCTATGCTAGTTTCCTCTCATCAAAAGTCAATCTTTTTGATTGAAAATACGTGATACGTGTAATATTTTTTAAAACCAAGTTTTAAGAGAAGAAAAATGAGTGAAAACAACAGCAGTAAATCTCTCATAAGAGACTAAGCTGTAAATTAGTTGAGACAGAAATATATATTAGGTTTGTCATAAATTCTAACTGAGTAGAATGCTAAGATAAGGATGCCTGCCTTCCTTCCTTCCCTTTTCCTCAGCTTTTATATTTGAGCTGATGTCATTTGGTATGGAATATCCCTTTGGTTAATTTGGATTAGCTGGTTTAGT
Source organism: Parotia lawesii (assembly GCA_003713295.1). NCBI lineage: Eukaryota > Metazoa > Chordata > Aves > Passeriformes > Paradisaeidae > Parotia > Parotia lawesii. The sequence continues at coordinate 655,893 of RAHM01000359.1, forward strand.
TGAGTCCCCTCCAAGGATCTTGCTCACTCCAGCCCCTTGATGGGGGGAGAATGTTGGAGAGACAGCACTGAGGCTGTGCCAGCCCTGCTCAGCAGCAGCCAAAACACTGGTGTGTTATCAACCACCGTCTAGCTGCCAGCGCAGAGCACAGCACTGCAAGGGCTGCTGTGGGAAGATGAACTCCAGCTCACCCCAACCCAATGCAAATGATTTGCCCTTAGAGAAATCATCTTGGCTGTCAATTATTACCTCCTTTCACATGCAGGAGAATCTGCTTCATGATCTTGCTGGGCACAGAGGTGTGACTGGAAGGTCTGTAGTTCTTGGGTCTTCCTTTTCCTTTTTAGAAATGGACCTTATACCCCTTTTCTAGTGAGCGGCATCTTCACCAGACTATGCTCTGACTGATCATTCAAATGTGTGGATGGATGTCATTGGGTACCATGGAACTGTGCACCTTCAGCTTCCTTAGATGGTCTTGAACCTGATCGTCTACAGCTCCTTATTCTCCCAACCCCTGCCTTTGCCTTGTGCAACCCAGGTGGTGTGGCTGGCATACTTGCTGGTGAAGATTGAGGCAGAACTTCGTTGAGTACTGCAGTCTTCTTCATGCCCCAGGTAATCAGATCTCCAATTTCCTTCTTGAAAGGGTCCACATTTGTCCCTACTCTTCCTTTTAACACCAGTGTACCTACAGAAATTTTTCTTGTTCTTGATGTCCATGTCAATGTTTAACTCTATCATGGCTGTAGATTTCTTAACCCATATTTTCCCTAGGTTATCTATCCCTGTTTCCACCCTCTGTAGGCTTCCTTTTTGTGCTTGAGTTTTTCCAGGAGCTTCTTGTTCACGTACACAGGCCTCCTGGAATTTTTGCCTGACTTCCTTTTTTAAGGGTGCATCGCTCCTGAAGTCCAGGGCAGTGAGCTTGCTTCTCGCCCTCCTCACTGCTGCAAGGATCTTGAACTGCACTATTTCATGGTCCCTTCAGCCCAGGCTGCCCTTGAGCTTCACTTTTCTCATCAGCCCCTCCTTGTTGGTGAGAACAAAGCCCTGCACAGCACCTCTCCTTGTTGGCCTTTCTCTCACTGAGAGAAGGCAGTTGTCATCAGTGTGTGCTAGGAACCTCCTGGATTGCCTGTGCCCTGCTGTACTGCCCCTACAACAGATGTCAGCTTGTTTGAAGTCCCCGCATGAGGACCAGGGCTTCTGAATGTGAGGCTGCTCCTCTCTGTCTATAGAGGGCCTCATCCCTTGGCCTTGCTGGTCAGGCAGCCTGTAGCAGACCCGTACTATAGTGCCACCTGTCCCTGCCCTCCCTTTAATCCAGCCCTGTAAACTCTCAGATGGTCCCTCATCCATGCCCAGGCAGAGCTCTGTGCACTCCATCGGGTCATTGACGTGAAGGGAGACAGCCCCTCCTCGTCTCCACTGCCTGTCCTTCCTAAACAGCCTGTGTCCTTCCATTCCAACACTCGAAACACAGGAGTCATCCCCCTGCATCTCTGTGATTCCAGTAAGATCACAGTCCTGCAGGCAGGTGCATGTCTCTAATTCCCCTTGTTTATTCTGCATGTTGTGTGCATTTGCATAGAGGCATTTAGATATGACTCCCTATGAAGCTGACTTCCTAACTGCAGTGGCTGGAATTCTTTTGAACTGTCTCAGCTCTCCTGCTGACCTATGATCCCTCCCTAGTCTGTGAGCATCTGTTGCTGGTCTTGGCACGAGACTGGTAGGAGTGGGATGGATTGAAGTTCCCGTCTTCTGGCAACTTTAGTTTAAAGCAACACCACTCCTCTCCACACCCCTGCTTTGTTCCTCTGTCTTAAATTCACGACTTGTGTTTAGACGCAGGCAATGAAAAATATTCTTTATAATTAGAACAAGACGAAAATTTAAAGAGGATTTAAGTCTTCAGCAAGACCTAATTATTAAAATGAAAAAATGAAAATGACAAGACATGATATGTTGTGTAAAGGAGTTTGGAAGAAACGCTATTCTTGACAAACACCCTAATTCCCTCCGCAATTTTTTTATTGGTCCACTACATGAAGCTCAAAATTCAAGAAACACTTGAATTTTATAAGCATTTTGATGTCAGTTTCTTCATTAAAGATATCAGATCTCATTGGAAAGGCTTAGTGAAGCTTGGAGATGCTCCAGTGCTACCTCTCCGCATCCAGCTAGATATGTGGCCAGATACTGCAGGCTGCATGTGAAGTGCAATGCTTCCTCCCATTTAACTATTTCAGTACAGCCCAACCAATGCTGCTCCACAGGAGAAAAAAATAATGGTCAGCTGTAATTTTGAACTCATTGATGTTGGTAAAAGAGCACTCCTTAAGGAAGTGCTTCAAAATGTTGAATCCTGTCAGAAAACGAGAAGAGTCTGTGCATTCACAGCACAGCTATCCTCCGCTTGTCATTTTTCTGAAGCACTTTCCTCTGTTAAGTCCTTGCTGACTCTGGTTTGCATGAACACTTTGACTAACTGATTTCTGTGGTTTGTCCTGCTGAAGTGAAGAAACTTCTGTGGTTCAGTGTAGAGGCCACAAGGTTCCTGAGCACCTTGGGGACTGTGGAGACTTCCAGGAACACTCATGCTGACTGCTCGGGAGATGAGATGCCTCATTCCTGCACCTGCATTTTCAACATCACTAAATGATACAGATTTTGCTTTGTATATGAAAAGCCTCACACAGCATCCCGTAGGCAAGTAGAACAGCAGGTGTTATGCGTCCTTGTCAACCCGAGGAGGAGTGTTACATATACTGGAGTGCCATCTACTGGCTCTTTTCCTCGGTAATTGGTGCATAAAAGTAGCTGTACTTCTCTTGGAAGAACTTTTGTATTATCTCCTTCATGGTAGCTTTCACTCCCAGCTTTGCGTGTGTGTGTTAGTTTACCCAGGATTGTAGGGTAAGGAGGGTCCCCCACTTCTCCCACTGCATCCAGGACCTGAACCCGCAGAGACTTTCACCCAACTCCTAGACCTATGAAGTATTCATGCTGGTATTCAGACAAGCACTATACATATCTCAGCATCCTAGTTCTTCTCTGGCAGTGGTTCTTACCACCCCTTACCATTTCTGCTGCCTTTGAAGGTATCTTGGGAGAGAAGCTCAAGTGCCTCCACTGAAGCATTAACTCCCAGATTAACCTTCTCCATAATTTCAGCAGGCTGAAGTGAGACTGACAGGCCTGCAATTACCAGCCTTCCTTCTTTCCCTTCTTCAAAACTGGGGCATCATTTGCCAACTGCCAGTCCACTGGGACATCTGCAGACTCCCAAGATGCTGAAAGTAATGGAGAGAGATCAAGCAATGCCATCAGCCAGCTCTCTCTGTACCCTGGAATGAACCCCCTTGGATCAAATTATGTGCGTCCAAGTGAGGAAGCAAGTTTTGAACAAGTTTGGAGTTGACAGAGAGTGTATCTTTCCCCCAGTCATGGTCTTCCAACACCAGACTCTGGGGGCACCAGGGCCCACCAACAGTGTTGAAGACAACAGCTGAAAAAGGCTTTAATGTTTTTACTTTGTCTATGTCCCTATTTATTACCAGCCTTGTCAAGCAACAGACCAGTATTGTGCCTGATTCTCCTTCAGCTTTTCAGATACTTGTAAAGCCCTTTTTGTTGTCTTTCACAGTGCTGAGCAGCCTGAACTCCAATTGAACTTTGACTGCATGCACTTTCTCCGTCCATGGGGAAACAGCATTGCTGTAGTCCTCTTGTTTTGCCTGTTCTTGTTTTCAACATCTGTACACCTCCATTTTCTGCCTAAGTTCTGGAAGCAGATCCCTGCTAAGCCAAGCTGGTGTTCTGCCCTGCTAGCTTGACTTCTGACACTTTGAAATTGTGTGCTCCTGCACTCATAAGAGGTAGCAGAAAAGCAACCAGCAGTCATGGATCCAAGTAAGTTCAAAACTAAATCCTCAGAGGACCTTACTAAGTAGCTCCTTCTGCACCCTGAAGTCTGCTCTCCCTGTATCCTCTTTGGTTTTTTTACCCTTCATCCTTGCACAAAGGGTCTCCACCATGTCACCTCCAGCTCAAGTGCCTCCCCTGAAACATTCATACACTGGACACATGAGTAATGGCAAAACTGTTAATCATAGAATCATAGAAACACTGAATGTCTCAGACCAGAAGATGCCCATAAGCATCCCTGAGTCCATCTCCCTGCTCCTCTCAGGACTAACCATAGAACTAAGAGTGTCATCCATAATCTCCTTGACCTCTGATAGACTTGGTGCTGTGACCACTCCCCAGCTGCAAGAGCCACACATTCCAGACCCACCTTTACATAAAATGCCACCCCTTCACCTTGTCTGCCCTGCCTATGCCTCCTTAAGGGGCTGTACCTCTCCAGCATGACACCCCAGTCACAGGCATGGTTTGCTTTTGCCAGTGATGTTCTTTCTCTAGGACTGGGCCAAATCTTCTATCTTCTGGATTTTCCTTGTATATCTTTATAGTCTTGAATAGAAGTCTTCTGATGGTAAGGATGGGAGTAATAGTCATAGATTTGAAGGGGTGATACAGGTAAATAAATTTATATGACTGATTATTAGAGGAAAACTGGACTTTATTTAAAAAGAGGGGACAGGTGAATGGCACAGTCAGTATATTTGAAAATACTTATTTACACGTGTCCACCTGTCTGTCTCTGTAGTTATGTCTGTCTTCTCTGTAGCAGATTGTTGGTACAAGTTGTTCCTGTAGTGATGAGTTCACAAATATTTTTTTGGTGTTTAAGTCTTTCAGCCATATTTAGGTTTTTGATTCATGTGCTGTTTGAATACATGGAGATAGAATTAAGTTTCTACTTTTTCTCCTGGATGGAAGGAGAGATGGAATAAAGCATATAGATCTTCTTGCTTTCTTCTCTAGTTCTTTGCTTTGTCGAGTGGAACAATTTGTCCATTTAAGCATCCACTTACTGTTAGAAACACCAGCCAAAAAATAAGGTTTGCATGTCATAGCAAAAGTGAACTATTTCCAGAGCCTTTATCTCCTGTAGTTAGCTGCTCTTTGGGTGCTGCTTTGAAGTTATTTCCATACAATGAAGCAAAAGAGTGCATTGTTTATATCACTGACAGCTTGACCAAGAATGGTATTTTATCTCTACCATCCAAATTGTTGATTAATTTAGATGTAACAGGTCATGGAAAGAATGGACATAACTGACATGATGCAAGATTAATGCAGTTTAATTTCATGCTCTCTCTTTTGCTGCTTTTAAGCAAAACATCTGTTGAGTGGTCCATTGCTTTCATAAGTAACGAGACTGTGATTTTCCTTTGGTTCAGGTTTTGCTGTGAAGGGAGCTCTTGCATTAAGGTGCAGTTGGTTTGCGTGCATTGCCATCCGTTGATAGCTGAAACTGCAGATCTGCAGGAGAGGTCATAGAAAGACAGAATCACAGAATAAGCTGAGCTGGAAGAAACCCATCCAGTTCACTTAGTCCAACTCCTAGCCGTGCACAGGGCACCCCAAGAATCACACTGTGTGTCTGGGAGCATTGTCCAAACACTCTTTGAACTCTGTCAGGCTTGGTGCTGTGACCACTTCCCTGGGGAGCGTGTACAGTCCTCAACAGCCCTCTGGGGGAAAACTTTTTCCTGATATACAACCTAAACCTCCCCTGACACAGCTTCATGCTGTTTTCTTGTGTCCTCTCACTGTTCATGAGAGTGAAGAGATCAGTACCTGCCCCTTTACTTCTTCTCGTGAGGATGTTGAAGACCACAATGATGTCTCCTCTTAGTCTCCTCTTCTCCAGGCTGAACAAACCAAGTGACCTCAGCTGCTCCTCGTACAGCTTCCCCTCAAGGCCCTTCACCATCCTTGTGGCCCTTCTTTGGACACTCTCTAACAGCCTAATGTCTGTTCTATAATGTGGCACCCAAAACTGCCCCCAGCACTCCAGGTGAGGCTGCCCCAGTGCAGAGCAGAGCAGGACAATCCCCTCCCTTGCCCAGCTGGCGATGCTGTGCCTGATGCACCTCAGGACACGCTGGGCTCTCCTGGCTGCCAGGGCACTGCTGACTCATTCAACTTTCCCTTGACCAGGACCCCCAGGTTCCTTTCTGCAGTGCTGCTCCCCGGCCTCTCATTCCCCAGTCTATACAACCCTATGAAGGGTTGCTTCATCCTGGGTGCAGAATCCAGCACTTGTCTTTGTGAAACTTCGTATAGTTGGGGATTGTACATGTCTCTATTTTGTCAAGGTCTTTCTGCCCTCCAAGGAGTTGACAGCCCTTCCATTTAGTGTTGTCTGCAAGTATTCCTTTGAGTCCTGTTGTTAATAAGGGTCTTGAAGACCGCGGGGCCAAGGATGGAGCCCTGCAGGTCCCCACTAGTGTCCGCACCAGAGTCTGATGTTACCCTATTCACTGGAGTTTTTCCCAGCAAATGGTAATCCAAATCTGTCTGTTTGGCTCTCTGTTGCCTCTGTGTGTGTGTATGTACGCGTGTAAGTGTTAAGTATGTATGTATGTATGTATGTATCCATCTATCCATCTATCCACCTACCTAGAAGCTAGAGACATGACATATCATTCATCAACACTGCCCATGCTTTTAGCTTTGAATGTTTTTACAAACACAGTGATAGGCTTTCAAGGTTCTTGAAGGCTCTGTCCAGTCACTTCTCCTTATTTTGATAGCCAAAGAATGATGGAAATAATAAAATAGTAATTTTTCTCTACTTCCGCATAAATGAGGAGCATTAAGTCAATTAATATAATTTGACAGGCATGAATATGTGCGTGTGGAAAACGGGAATTAACGCGTGAGTGTTGAATCACATGATGAAAACAAATATGTGCTAATAGAATTATAAAATTATGTCCCAGAATTTGGCTGAGAGGCCTTGGCTAGGACTGTGCAATATGGCACGTTAACCACAGAAAATGGATACTGATACCTCTGAGGCATTAAGAAACTTTAGGAGGAAAAGAAAAGAAAGTTCTTTCCATGGCTCATACTCAGCTGTGTCACCTTCTCTTGGGGATGACTAGAAGGGTGAGCCAGGGTGTGGAGTACCAGGAACACCACATATTTAAAATGTTGATTGAGGCATTTTATCTCAGTGGTGCTGGAGATCTTTGTGCTCGGGAACATGAGGCTGTATTTTTCCCAAGGATCTTGTGTTGCTAAATGATGACACGATGCTGTTGCATTAAGACACAAGGACAAGGGTATTCTGAAAAAACTCTTGCAGAATTGCCTTTGTCTTCCAGCATATACCAAAGCTTATGGGAAGAAAACTCACTAGCACGTCATAATGATGCACTTTTCTGTAATATTTTCAGAGTATTAGCTGATCATCTGAATTTTGTCCAAATCACAATATCTTTCAGACAGGCTTTAGTGCCTTATTACCTCTAATCATGCTCTTTTCTCAAAGGATAACTTATGTTGCAAATAATTCTTTCAAGAGTATTTAACTTTTTAACTTCAATTTTAGGGAGAATGTGATTTTATGGCTTCGAGCACATATTTCAAGCCTCAGTTTGTGTGTCCAGGGTTTGAGCATGCTTGAATTTTTCTAGTAATGGAAAAAAATCTGGAGTACCTCCATTGGGTGCAGCCAAAACTAAGTAGTAAATGCAATTATTTGAGCTGTGTGCCTGTTTGTCAGCAAAGCAGGTGCTAAAAGCAGTTACTGCCTGGCAGTGTGTGCTGCTGGATCTTTAATAAACAAAGCAGCTCTATTAATGACTGTTCATTCAGCCATTCATTTTGGCTAGAATAAAGACAAGAATATGATTCTAAGTAGAATTATTTCATTCTAAGTAGCATTATCATTAGAGGAAATATATATATGCATTTCTTCACATGAAATTCCCAAACACTTCCTGCTACAAATTTTTGGAAGTGGTGCAAAGAACAGAACATATGGATCTGTAGAAACTCTGCTAAATATCTCCTTTTCTAATTAAAAAAATTACGGAATTTTAGTGAACATTTAAGATTTTAAAGTGTTTTTTGATGTTTTAATAGGACATTCCAATTACTAACAGAGCAGGATAGATTCATTGATCAAGAACAATTTGGATAAATTCCTCTAAATCATATCACCCAAATTTCTTGTGATTCACATCAATAGATTAGAAGTTTTTTTTTTAATGGCTTCTTTGTAAGACTTTTGATGTTTTTTTCTCTCAAGCCAGTTCTTTTTTCTGCCATGAGAATCTAATGAAAATTACATCCTGCTGTACTTTTAGCTTAAATTCCAGTTTTTCAGAAAAACATGACATACAGTATTTCAGAAATGTCAGAGAAGTTACAAATGGCTTTACAAACAGTAATTGTAAAAGTGTGTTGGAATTCCCTGTAGTTTTTTTGACTTAGTTGTTAGATTTCCTTTTCACCAGGGGCTCACAGATCTCTACACAAATAAAGTTCTGTCTACAAGTAGATTTAAGCTGTAACTCTTTTCTCAGTCAATACCTGTGCAGCATCAGAATAATGTTACTTGTGTTTCTTTTTATGGCATTTCCTGATCATCAACAGCTGAAGTCATTGACTTGGGAATTAATATTTGAAAAGAACGTGAGTCAGCTTTTGGAAGTTTCTGGCATGAAATTAATCAATCTGATTTGTCATCTGACTGTGCCTTTCCCCCTTGCCAGGGTCCCCCCAGTGCCAGTGTCAGTGTCACCTCCCTGCCCTGCTAGCACTGCTGCAGGCTGGTGCCCCTAGGGGAGGTTTTGACCCCTGTCCCACCTCAGACGCCTCCTGGTGCAGCCTCCTGCTGCTCCCAGACATGATTGGCAAAATCATCCACTCAGCTGTGAAAAGGATGTGGGATAATGAGGGTAGGAGGCACAGACTTACCAGTCAATGCTGTTCAGACTCCTCTGAGTCATTCGAATGCAGAGTTAGGGAAAGATTGACATTAAGTAGTACATTAGAATGAAAAAGGCGTTTCTGCTATCACAGTGACAGTGCCATGCCTTCAGGTTGTTTTCGTATCTACTTATAGAACTCCCTGATTTTATCATGTCCTTCAACAGGCAGAATATACATTTTGTGTGCCTCTAAAGAAAATGGCATTTTGAAATTCCCTCCTGAAGAGAGTAACCTTTAGCAAAGTCTGTCAGAAAATAATTTATTGCCCTAAGTTTTGCAATAAGTTTAGAAACAGAGTAAAAATTCACCTTGAAACATGTAAAAATCAACATTCAGTGCATTTCATGGTTGTACAAAGTGTTTACAGCTGCTATGTAGAAGTGTGAAGAAGGAGATTACAGTGGTTCTTTGTGCAAAGGTTGTAGCACTGTAACTTAAAAGCCATTTACATGCAAAATTGACACTTGCAGATTTACTGAGGCATTAATGTTTGTAGAAACATACTTAATTTGTCATTCTTTGGTGTCATCGCTCTTTTGCCTGGGTAGATTTATCTCTTTGGCAGATGACTATCAAATGGGTTATCACTTCAGCAGTATGCAGAGCAGTATGCAGACCAGTACTTTCCACTTCTCCTTCCTTATGGGTTTTCAGCTGAGGTAGAGATAATTGTGTATTTCCATCCTCAGATTTGCCTGCCATGCATGCTTCAGCTCTTGGAATATATATTGTTTTTGACAAAGAGATGCAGATTTGAACAAAGGGAATAAAATGTGATGTGATTGCCAACAATGGGAACTTTCACCGTTTTCAACAAAGTCAGTCAGGACTAAGGCCAGTTTTCTAAACCTGTCTGCTCTGGGGCTATTTTCATAATTTTTTATTTATTAATATCATTCTGTATTGTTCTGATTTCATTGCTATTGTATAGAGCTAAGTTAAAGTTGTTTGGGGTCTTTTTGTTTGTTTGTTTGGGTTTTAGTTTGTTTATTGGTTTGGTCTGGGTTTTTTGGGGTTTTTGGTTTTTTTGTCTTTCAAGGCTTGTGTGCTGTAAAGAGAACCTAGAGTAAATGAAGACTGTTCTCAATCTCTGATTAGTATTTGAACTCCCAGGGTAAAGGGAAATCTAGCATGTATCTCCTTGCTGTGTTAGCTCCAGTGACAAGTCTGTCTTCAAAGGTTTGCAGCCTCTTCCTGTCTCCTGTCTCCTGACCCTGGCTGCCCTTTCCCACATCATGTCAAAATTTGACTACCTCTTCTGAGCTAATACAATTGTTTGTGGACTGTGCTGTGGATGGGATCACTGCACTAAGCTGACTTAAGAAATTGATTATTTGCTTTGATTAGTGATCCAGTCTGCAGCCCCACAGTGGCACATTGATGAGGGCAGCATGTAGGGGAACTTAAAGAAACATTTAACTCTACGGCCACAAATATAAACTACAAACCAGACTGGAAACACTAACAAGTCACACTGTGATAAAAGTACTTAATGAAATCTGATTGCTGACTGGGTCAGGACGCCTTGAGAAACAAATGAGATGGAATGTGCAATTCACGTATGTCATAGCAAATGTTTACCCACAGATTGCATTCAGACTGTGTATATGACTTTAATTATTTTGTTCATGTAACTTTTTAAATACTGCCTTTGCATCTCTGATTTTCATGTTTTGTCCTTTTTTAGAGTAAGATTGATAAGTCAGCCCTCCATGTGTGTCCCTTTCTTTTTCATACATTCAGTAAAATGTTTTCCAATGTGGCTAATAGATGCAAGTGAGTTTTATTAACTTTGAATTTTTCAGAAGGCTTATGGGACCAGTGCTATTGTTCCATTTTGACTGAACTACAAAATATCTTGTTAGAATTTTTCGACTGCTTCTTTTTGCCTATCATTCTGCCCAAGATGTTCTTCTTTCTGTTATTAAAGAAGTATAGAAGTCAACCAACTGAATTTTTAGAACAGGATTATTACTTTTCTGAATACTTGAAACATAGTCTAACTAGGGATAGTCAGAGATTATTTGAATGATTTCTTAAATTTCATATTTTGCATTAGAAGTCTTTTCCGAGTATATAAAAACACAGGATCTAGGATGTTATGCAATGACTAATATAAGAATGCAGCAAAAGGAAATAATACTAGTTCAGAAAACATGTTTTATAGCACAGGGACTCTTATAATTGTAAAGGCAAACTTAATCTCTTCGGGAATATTTCAAACATACGATGTTAATGTTCTAACAGAAATAGGCATACGTTTCAAAACAAAACAAAATAAACCCCAGCCCAATGCTAAAGCTTGAAAATGAAAAGGTAAGGTAGCTAGCATCGCTGGATTAGTTTCCAGATAAACTTCCTTCAGACACCTGAATGACAGCTCCAAAGAAAAAAAATGGCTTTCATAGCTGTGTGTGTAAGAGGATCCAGAAACCTCTCAGGAGCATCTGAGAAGGTAGGCTATTCTGCAGATGCTTACACCCTTTTTCATCTGGGTCACACTGACAGAATTTCAGAAAAGGAGTTATCATGGAATTATCTAGTTAAATACAAATGCTTAATGCAAGAACTGCATTTCATGTTGTTTTATTTGTAACATATTCTTTCAGATTTTTACTTCCAAGCCTGACTTGTCTTGTAAACTACATTTTGTCTTTCTTTCACTGTTAATTTAGATAAAGGGCCAATCTGGGTAAAACTGGTAAACTTAGGGTGTGATATCTGGATATAAAGGTAGAAGTAAGAGTCTTAATAGAACTGCAAGGAGATGCAAATGTAAACCAGCAGATATATTTGGCTGATTTTCTTAAGATTTTTTAAATCAGTGTCAGGCTGTTCTATTAAAGCTATGCAATTTAAGCATGTTTAAGGTAAAAACTGACTTTCCTGACAGAAAAAAAATCTACGTAACTTCCTCCACATGCAGACCTGTCGACCTGTATCCAGCATGAGAGCATACTCATGTGGACATTGTGCGACCTCCTTCCTCAGTAAGGCACTTAAGCACTTAAACATTAGTGTTAGTCATAAGTAAGTATATTGCAAGAGAGGTTTTTCAGCAATAATAATAAAGAAGGCGAATAACTTCTTTGATTCTTTTAATCCTAGCATGCCAAACCTAAATAGTAAACTAAACATTCATGAAAGATTTATCACTTACGAAATTAGTATCTTCTTATATTTCAGTGAGTGAAACTTCACCAGCGCCATCCGTTCGGTGACAAAGAGGATGGTATTGTGGTATGCTTCATCTTGAACCACTCAGCCTCCAGACGCTCTCCTGTATAGGCAGCACCTGCAGCAGCCCTGTGAAATATCACGATGACCAAACAGGACAACCCAAGAGAAGGAAATGGTAATTACAAATATAATTATGCAACTTAAGCACATCTTCATTTTCTGCCTGTAGCTTGACAGTGTTCAAGTTTTGGTTTTTTCTACTTGTTTTTGATATAAAATCTTGCTAGTCACAATTCATTATCTTTTGTTCAGAAATGTGTTCTATTTGGAAGTTGACTAGTTGTAGCATGGTAGTGTGGCTTCCCACTGATTAGTAAATCAAAAGATTGTGACCACAGCCCTGTTACTTTTCTTACATTTATGTGTAGTTTGTAGGAAAGACTAGGAAAACAGTGCTATTTTGTGGCTTCCCTAAGGAGCACAAAAACAGTGCCTCCTTTTCTTACAGCTTTCAGTATTTAGTATGAAATGTCAAACATTCTTCACAGTAAGATTAACAATATTTCCATAGTGATACTATACTGTTCTGGATCTAAGAAAGGTTTTTGTAGCATAATAATGGCTAATGGCTTATATTGGCAATGTGCAAGACAAGTCTAATATGGGAAGTATTCTCAGCTCTCATGAGCAGTACTAGTCTTTCTAAACCAAAGATCTCTGTTGTATGAAATAAGCATGGTATTTCTTATCTGCAGGGTGGAAGAAAATTGCCAGGGACCTTACTCTTTAGCTCTTGCTAGGTACCAGGACTGGTACTACAAACCAGGGCTGTCTAGATTTTTAATCCATCATTGTAACCCTCAATAGTAAGAAAATATGTTCTACTACTACAGAAAATAGCAGAAGGGACTGCTGAGCATTTTGACTGAGTGTAACACACTGTTCATTTTAAAAGTCCTTCCTATTTTCTTCCCTTTTATTGTCTGAGCTCCTCTGTTATTTTTCTTCACCTTGATTTTTTTTGCTACAAGACCCTTTACTGACCAATTTAATTTTCAAGCAGTATGTGCTAAGGGAACTCATTTTAACACAAGAGAATCACAGAATTTAATGGAGCATAGGCAAAATCCTTAATGGTTACAAAAGAATTTTTATTTCCGTAAGAAATACTGTGAGCATGACCATAGAGCATATATATTTTTATATGCATTTATAATAAACTAATTCTAAGAATAAAAGGGTTCTAAGTTTGCCATAAACATCTTCCTTTTACCTGAAGATACCTGACTGATTTGCCTTGTATTGTGATTCAGTGACTTTATTATTAATCCAAATTATAGAGGATATAATTCCCATGGCAAGCCAATGCTGCACACTTTTTACCTGGAGAAGGTAAAGAATTTTGTTGCTGAATCATGATCACTCTTTGACACTTTTTTTGGTGAACATTTATTTTGTATATATAATTGACAATAAAATCTAACAATCTTAATGACAGTTATGTGTGTATTTGGAGATGAGATCATGAGAATAAACTTACGACTGCATTCTGATTTCAGAACACTTGAAAACTCCCTTACAAGTAACTATGAGACACTTTCAGAATGCAGTTCTCAATCCACTTCTAACTTAAAAAGGTCCAAGGGTTGGAGTTACGTAGCACAGAGCTCAGGCTCAGGAACTAATCTAGTTGCAGTTTCTTTTGTTTTTGAGGTTTTGTTTCATCACTGCTGACAGTCCTGAGGTATATTCTTGCAACACTTTCAAATAATGCATTTTTGCTTTTTGATGTCTTTGTCACCAGTGAAACCATTCTTGGTTTGGTGATTCTTCTTTTGTCACAACACGCCTGCTGCTAAGTCTAAGACAGTAGAAGATGTATGATTCATTATACTGAGTTCATGAATGTGAATTCAGTGTTCCTGGCATCTCATACAGGAAAAGACAGCCTAGGCCAAAAATCTTCAGAGTGGATTTCTGAAAGGGAACAGTTGAAAAGTGCTTGTTACCTTCTAAATATAGGAAAAAGGAATATGTGATGAGCTGGTCAGCTCTAGTTATCAACCTTTAAAGAGCTTTCTTCTCATGACATAGCAAAAAATAAAAATGACTTCAGATTCTCTAAGAACCCTTCATTTGTAACTTGAACATAAACTCTTTTCTCCATATTATCAAGTATTCTTCCCCTTTTAACAGTATTGTTAGTGAATGACAATGAACTAAGTAAATCCCATTTCAGAACCAGAAAAGGCCAGATTGGTACGGTTTACTACAGTCTCAGACTTCTCAGAGTGCACTGAACACTTAGTACTCTGATCCTAATTCTTGCAGTAAAGACTGCAACAAAAGTGAAGAATTGCCCACCACCACACCATTGTGTGATGAAGACCAAACACAAGTGTCATGTCTCCTTATTGTTTTATTGCAGCAACCAATGAGTCCTGCAAGTTTGTCAGCTCTCTAGCCTTGGATAACGCAAAATACTCCGAGGTAGATCTTTGTCAGACACAGGTAGGGGAACATAGGTGTATCCACAGAGATGGAGTAAGATACAGAGGCCTGGAAACTTTTGTGCGCACCTCTGTGAAGGGGGTGAAATACTGAGGGGCTTCTCACTCAACTGTCTTCCTTCTCTACCTTCAGTAAGCTTTATAACAGTAAAATCAGATTTGGCCTAAAATACTTGCACTGAAATCAAGCAATAAACAACTTATTTATCCCTGAAGGGAAGATTGGCCTAGACAAAGTCTTGACCCACAAACTGAGAGACAGCTCAAACCTTGCCATATGTGAGTACAGCCCAGAAGGAAACTGGAAAGAGGAGAATGTAATCAGATGATGTACCCCATGCTAGCTACAGTGTCAACATGACCTATGTTAGTTCGGTCTCCGTCCTTTCAGTAGAAAATCAGTAATTTTTTCTTACCAATGGAGAAGAAATGAGGTATTTATAGATGTGAATTGAAAGGATTTCATTTGCTCCCTGTGGTGCCCAGGTGCAGTTTTCAAATACTGAGTGGGTTACAATTAGGTGGGCAAATTTTCTTTGCTGCAGAGAGGGAAAACTCATTGCCTCTGAGACAATTTCTGGGAACTCTTCAGGCATATAGGTTTTCAGGGCACCGCATGTACATTAAGGCTAGTGAGTCTTCCAAGACCCTGGTGTCATTATGACATTGAAGCATAAATGTTCTGCCTACTTTAGTATTTATGATATTGCCAATTTAGGTGGGAAAAATAAGCAATATATTAGCCAGTTTCTGTGTAGCTGAGTAGTAATTATTATTTTACTTTATAAATTCATAGCTATTGCTGGTCAGGATACATTTTTTGAGTTGTGTAATTTTTATGTTTGTTCATTGGAAGTAAAATTTGTGACACTCACTGGGAAAAACAGAGGGAAAATAAAGCATGGTCTCAAATACTGAGTGCTATGGTTGTTCCATAAACGTAATTTTTATTTGAGATTTCTGTGTTTCAAGCTGTCTTCTTTTGTGCTCAAGGTGGGCCAAGGTGTTCTTCCCAAAGTCTGGAAAGAGGCTGAGAGGATGGGGTGTCTAGTGTTACGGTCTCAAATCTTGGATGTTGAAGTCTGCACTAATTCACTTTTGCAACAGACTTTCTGTGATATCTTGATATTTGATTTCTGGTATATTTCACAGCTGTTACTTCTAGTATTATTTGTTGTTACAGAAGTGTAATGAGATACTCTCATATTTCAATGATCAGAAAAAATAACTTGGAAATGTGTGTAAATATGTAGAACTGAATATTACAAAACTCTTCCCTCTTTTTGACTAGTACTTGACAGGCATTTATTGTCTAACACAATCTTGCATTTCTGACATTTCCTCGTGTTGGACACTCAGTTTATTATCTATGTAGGCTGATGTCTTTCCAGCACTGAAAAGACGTGGTCCAGTTCAGAGGAAAACACAGCAATTGCTTAGAAGGCTCTGTTGGTAGATGATCCATTTCATTGGCTTGACAATTAATTAATAAAGTAGAAATTTTTTTTATGGCATATATAAAAAGTCAGACAGCAGTTTTTGATATACAGGTTACTTTGCATTCCACTGAATTTTTTGTAGCACCAAAATGCAGAATTGCTTAGCAGGAGTCAGTTTTCCACAGTAATAGTGGGAGCACAGATGTTACAAGAATGGGCCATGTTGTACGAGTTAGTTTCAAGAATTATTATCCCTCTCACAGTGAAAGATCCTGAAAACGGTGTCAGTATAGAATAAGTTTAAAGAAATCCAAAGCATAAAATCTGGGTAGTAGCTTCTGACAGAAGGTGTACAAACAACTTGGGAAAACAAGGTAAGGATAAAACAATCCGTATGAGCTACTAAATAGACACCTCATAGAACAAAGACTATGGTGTTCTGCGTTTTTTTTACATCCTTAGTTTTCTCAGCAGCCAACATGTCAATGTTTGGAGCACTGTCCTGAGCTGTCTGATATTCTGCCTTGTGGCTGTGACTTGCAGGTTAGTCTGAGCCCATACTGAGGACACCTTCTTTAAGTCTTGTAGTCTTATTTATGGCTATAGTCTAAATAAGACTTCAGGTAAAATGATAGCTTACTTAGATTACACTATCACTGCCCTTAATCTAGAAAGATGAGAAAGTTTCCCTTAAACAACTGTGAAAAAAAATAAGAAAGTGATTGGATTTCCTAGAGTTAAAGGAGTTATGGACTGTATCTTCAAATATACTTAATGATATATATGCAAATATACTGTAATTAGGACAAGATGATGTATCCTGGAAGATGTAGAAGTTGAGCTTTTGCTCTGGGTCACACTAACTCAAGTTAGCTTGAGTCAAAGGCTGCTATTAGCCCATGAATATTAATACCGTGAAGATAAGGGCTTCTATCAACCCTTTTTTGGAAAAATTAGTAATTCTAGACAGCGCTTTTGTGATACTTAGTTATTTTTACAGGAGGATTCACTGAACTTTTGATAAGTGGGATCATATGATCTGTTTAAATATTCCCTCAATATATGATTTTCCCATATAGTGAGGATTTTGTTCCTGCAACGAATACTACAATTTAACAATCCAAAGCATAAAATATGCATTTCATCTTCCTTTAGGATACTAATACAGTGCCTGAGGAATGTACTCTACTGTTTCTCTATGTTGTGGTTTATAGCAGAACATTTAAATTAAGTGCTAAACTGCATTTAGATACAGCGTCACCATGAAGCATAATTTGTTAAATTGCTTCAGCAATAATTCATTGAGACAGGCTTTTATACAAGCACCTGAACTTTGTGAACTGCCCAGCCTGTTCCTTTCCTCTTTGAAAAGTATCATGGAGTTTATGACCTGAAATAGCTTTATAATAATAATAAAAATAATAATAATGATATGATGATGATGATGATGATGGTAATAATAATGATGTTACATACAGTAATGTTTATTTATCTCTTATTGCACAAAGACCCAGCCAGCTATCAACACTGGTCCTTCACTAATAAGTGCAAAACAGACACAAAAAGACACTTATTAATACAGCTTGTCTGAAATGCAAGTGGCCAGGGGTAGCTGCAGTGTGGGTGCACTGTGGGGTGGCTGTGTAGCTTACACGTACCCTTGCACATATGTGGTTCAGGACAGTTCTCAGGGGTGGTAAAGACCTTCCAATCCCTCTCCTCAGTGATTTTTTCTCTTTTAAGCAGCACCAGCTGCTATCACAGCTGTCACAAGTCAATAACTTTTAGCTCTATCTTGAGCTTCAGCAAAATGCTCTCTACACGCATCTATGTCCTACCCAAAGACGTGGAAGAGGTCTCTTATTTTGCAGATACACCGCAATGAGAAGGACACACCCCTAACAATCTTCATATTAACACAGCTTATTTCTATATGAAGTTCAGTTGGGAGATACAATTTTAAATCTTTGCAGACAGAAATTTTGAAGCTGCACTAGTTCTTGCTGGGCATGTCTATCGTACCCACTTTCAGCTGCATAATTCCAAGTAATCACTGGTCATACTTTCTAGGTTTGTTTTGTGGCAAAAGCTATTTCTGTTTGACTTTAGGCTTTTTTTTTATTTTTTAAAAAATTGTTCTTTATCACTCATGTGCCTGGTAATTTAGATGAAAAAAACCTTTAACACACAGAACTTAACATTCGGATACACTCACCCTAGCAGTGTTTTCAGTGCTTTTTTCAAGCAGTCTGAAATCTGTAAATCCGCTTAGAATTTTATCTCAAATTTTCAGTGTAGTGAATTTGTTATTCTTATGCTACTAGAATTAAACAGACTCCAACAGCTATCTTCTACCTTGTTTAAGTCTCTGTGTCTCACAATCCCTTGTCACTGTCATTGTTATGTCAGTATGATGTCAACTCAAGCTTGGTACACCTCACTGCTAAATGCATGTTTCAGTATATACGATAAACTTCCATTTGTTTGCTTGTTGTATGGGCTCATCAGACTCTGCACTGAGGCCAATCTCTAACCCATAAAGTACATTTCTGGGAATTTCTCTGACCGTAGGAGATCAGCCAAAGCATTTGTTTCGATAAGAAATAGTGCCCTAGTGTTGCATGTGAAGTATCTCTTTAGAGGTGTCTGTCTTCATCTTTGCAAGCTTTCAATAGCAGCACAATGGTCTTTATCAAAGGAGATCCTGTTACTGTCAGCAGCAGAAGGTATGTGTCCAGGCAGAACAAAGGAGCACTTATTGCCACATTTCAATGGTGATATCGAATGACAATATTTTTGCATAATATTAAAAATTATGGTGAAGATGCCGTAGAATTGGTAGAAAGTGTTAATTACAATTAAATATTTTGCGTAGGGAAGTCAGACCCAGTTTTAATATGCCAGTTAAATTCTAGTTAATAACTCTTTTCCTGTTACTGCACATAGGAAAACAAGACCCTGGATTCCTTCTTGTTTGCAGCCTTACATCTTTTACTCATTTTCTTTGATACTAGGCAAAGCCGAGAAGTTGCCCTTCATAGTTTGCTACAGCAGTCCCTAAATAAACCAATTTGTATATAAATTTTCAATGAGTCACTAGTGGCTTAGTAAAATTTATAAAAGAAATTGGAGAACCACGGAATGTGTGAAGAAAGACTATTAAGAAAAATTCAGAAATGTTAGAGATGAATGAAAAATGAAGATACCTACAGTTTCTTGTCTGAAAAATGCAACTATAGGGATCATCACCTATCACCTGTCCAGAGGGGAAGCTGGACAATATACACATGGAACATGCAGATTATATAGGAGTGGAATGACTGCCACCTACTTCTACTGTTTCATGGTAATCTCTCTTAGCCTTCTCATTAATTTCCTACTGCTACCTTTTTCTATAAATATCACTGATGTGTCTAAAGTGCTTTCCCACACGTAAAAGCTCAAGGATACCTCAAAAGAGCCCATTAGAACCTGGCTTCTCAGATATTGCTTCTGAAGAAACTTCGCTAGGGAGTATCAGTGGCAGTTTCAGAAATAACCTGTTAAGTAATATGTTCATACCAACATATTCAAAGAGCACATTAATTAGATATTAATTAGATATTGTGATGTATATAATACGTATGAGAGTATTTTAATTTATTTTCTGTGGGAAACACAAAAAAAAAGGTAGAAAGGCTCTAAAGTGTGAGAAATAAAAGCACGTTTCAGAAAAAAAGCAGAAGAGTTTAGGGATTAGCTTTGGCTGCGAAATCTTGAAGAGACACAATTATACAACAAGCAAGGACATTAAAACAGTGGTTAGAGTTTCTAGGCTTGGCTGAGATAGCTTTTAGAGTTGCAAAAAATATGCTTAGCAAGATAGATAAGGTTAAGCTTAATAATGGAATACTATGCATTGTTATATAAGATATAAAACAAGCAAGTATTGTGTATAACAGATGTACATGCGCTATAGAAGATTGGTTAAGACGGTTGTCTGTAACTTTTAAAAGTATGCTATTGGCTGAAAAGCTTTTAAGAATGCTCTGTAACCAAGAAGTCTCCGGATGCCTGCGACAACGTGAGCCTGTGTCATCTCCTGAGTCTCAACTCTGTATGTGAGACTGATAAAATAATAAAAAGGCTCCTGGAGCACCTGCCCTGGCTCCCCGTCCCATTTAGATTCATCGACAATTCTCTACAAACCCATGATTGCAGTTTCAAAGTGTAGCAGGCAAATGAAGTGGATACTTTTCTGCTTATTGATGGGTAGCACAGACACTGTCTCTTATTGAACTTACTGAGAATGAAAAATTAAGCAAGAGATCCAGTCCAAACCAAAGATGTTTCTAAGAAGACTCACTACAATCTTCTATAAATAGACTATCCCTCTACAGCCTTCAATGTTAAAAACATCTCATGTGGTAGAGTGGTAGAATAGGGTTGTGGTAGAGCATATAAGCGAGCTGGATCGAGTTTTGTCAGTGTGCTTAGATATTTGCTTGCTGGAACTGAGAGTAGGTCTTCTCTTTCTTCTGGAGCTGCACTCTTCAGCTATGCTGCAGCTCTGGATCTTCATGCCCTCCAGTCAGTCAAATCAGAAAATGATTCTTTCAGTATTTTTTAATCTCAACCAGTGCTTTATCTTTCATGTTTTAGAAAATCTCAGAGAATTGTCTGAGAAACACTTTCATCCTTATTCTCCAAATTTTAGGGTATTTTTAGCATCCTCCTTTCCTGTATATTTCTTCTATGAGAGAGTTCTTCCTGGCATCCTTTTGAGGTTTATTTACCTGAGTGCTGATGGAAAGTGTAACTGTTTTTTCTGTCTTCATCTTACCTCTTGAAAACTATTTGCCATGTTCCAAAAAGCTGGGTTCGTAAAACGTTGTAAAGAAAGACAAAGCAGTAATTGCCAAGAATTTCTTGAAATCCCTGCATTCCTAATGGTTGATCTACTCTTCACATGCACTGGCCTTTCTTTTCATTTCACAGATGGCAGTGATGACAATGAAGAAGGCAGTGCAGTTGAGAATGAAGAAACTGTCAAAGGAACAGGTCAGTAATGTGGATTATTTTGAGGCCAGACACAGAGGCTTTCTGATTATTCGTAAAAATGAAGGAGGAGGAAAGGTCTCCTTCTAACATCCTCCCATTCTCTCATGTGTTTTTAATTTTTTTAATCGATCACAAATAAAGGGAGGAAGAGAGCAACACCAAGAACCAGAAGAGGACATGCCAGAGGGAGAGACAGGAGTGGTGATGAGGAGGATGAGGATGATGAAGATGGGACAAGGAGAGCTGGGCATCGCAGGCACAGAAACCGTAGACGAGGACGAGCAGCTGGAAATGAGGCCAGTGATTCTGATATGGAACCTGCAAAAGCAAGAAAGAACCAGGCAAATCAGAAATCCAAGGAAGATGATGAAGAAGAGGAAGATGAGAAAGGGGGTAAAAGTGGGAAGGGTAAAAATGAGAAGAAAGCGGACAAAAAGGCTGATAAAAAAGGGAAAAAAGAGAAGGCCAACAAGAAGAAAAAAGACAAAAAGAAATCAGGATCAGGGTAATGAAGTTTTTTTTTTCTTATGGGAAAAAAATATTTTTTTTCTTACATAAAACCTGTTTTCATTTATAGCTGTGAAATACCGAGAGTCAAAACTTGTGACAGCCAAATTAGAGCTGGACAGTTACTCTTTTTTCCTGCAATGAGGAAATCCTGGCTGAGTGAAATGAAAACTTTCCAGAAAGTCATATCTAGTTATATCCTACATTTATGAGCTGTTTTCTTGAGAAAGAGAGCAAAAATGACAGAGGAGAAGAGAAAGTGGGGGAGGAAGGCGATAACAGGTGAGATCTGCCCCGCTTTTTTCTTTCTGCAAAACTGAAATGCCCCACACCCCAAGATGATAACCCTCCAAGAAAGCCAAGTTTTATTTCCAATATAGAAGTAGAATCTCTATGCTTCTCAGATCATATTCGTGTTTCCCAGACAGCTTTGAGCCATATTTTTAAGATCAGTGCCAAAATTTCAAGAACCCAGAACCAAAAACTGAGATGAGATTTTCCAGTCTGTCTCCCACTTACTTCCTCTGAAATGTCAGTTTTCAACTTTCCAAAGCATTTAATGCAACCTGGGGTCTTTGGAAGACTCCAGTGACGGGGAGCACTTCAGAAAAATATTTCTATTTCTCTGCCATCCTAGCATTCCCTTGCTCCTTGCCCCTTTTTGTGCTTTTGAGGGGAAGCAGCCCCTGGGAGACATGTATACGGGAGCAAATGGAGCTAGGCACACTTATCTCAATGGAGAGGGAGAGAAATTCCCATTCCTCATTCAGCACTTGTTACAACTGTTTCTGTTCCCAGAGGCATCACTGGAGAGCACAGCAGGAGTAAAAGGAAAGAAAAAAATACAGGGAGATATGCTGTTGTACTAATTTGTCTGTGATCCCATTTCTATATATTTCTACTTCATTTCCCTTTGCGATGAGAATGCCTAAAATCTTTCTTTCTGCTGGCTCTTCACTATGGTGGCAATTATACTCCTGTGCTCAGTTTCCTGTACTCACAGAGCAGCAGTCCTGAATGTGTAAACCTACGTTCCTTTGCTTATTGATTTCTTCATTGTAAACGTTTACTCAGTGTTAATTAAAAAAGGCCACTGAAAATAGAAAATTGAACAAGGGCACAATGTTTTCCATCATCTTCAAAGTTCTTAATATTAAAATACTTCATTTTGGGCTAAATAACTGGAAATTGCTACCTGGAACAAGAATTTGTTCTTAGAGTAGTAAGCCTAACAACATTTGAGGACAAACTGAGGACACTCTAGAAGATAATTCAAGAACATTTAGACTTTTACAGGAGCTGCTGAAAAGACTGCAGAATAATATTTTAAAATATTTTCAAAAGAAAAAATGAAATAACAAAGAATGAATGATAGCAAGCTGGTGGTCTGTTTGGCTGTGATTCAGACAAAGGATTTGCAAAGCTTCAAGAAAGAAAAGAAGGCTGGCAGTATAGAAATATAGCCTGTCTAGCAAGTC
This sequence comes from Parotia lawesii, assembly GCA_003713295.1. Taxonomy (NCBI): domain Eukaryota; kingdom Metazoa; phylum Chordata; class Aves; order Passeriformes; family Paradisaeidae; genus Parotia; species Parotia lawesii. Next base: position 678,912 of record RAHM01000359.1, read on the forward strand.
CATGAGGACTGTCCTGGGACAGGACCTATCACAAAAAATACCCTCTACTGTTTAAACATAGACCTCGCTGATGTGGTTTTGTAATTGTCAAGGTGTTTCAGCATGAAATAGCATGAAAAGAGTGAAATCAGAAGTTGAGAAAGAAAACACCAAAAAAATTTCCCCAAACAAAAAGAAAAAATGAAACTATTTGACAGAGAGATAATGTTGTATTTACTGCTGTCATCGTGGTCTTTGCTGAACTCTAGCAACATGGCCCATTTTGGTGAGGTCACAGTACAAGTCAGTAGAATCTGCTGCTTCACTGTCTGTACTTTTCATTTAAACCAGACAGACCTCTTCATGCACTACTTATTCTACCTAAAGGACATAAGGGAATCCTGGAAGAGCTCTGTATTGATTTGCTGGTTTGGTTGTTTTGGTTTTATTAAAACTTAAATATTCTGCTCTTGGTTAATTTGTGGTAGTGAGTTTCACAGGGTGATTCCATGGTAAAAGGAGCTCTTTCTTGGTGGGTTTTAAATCTTCTGTTCTTAGATGTCGATGGTTGTTGATGAGGCTGATTGTTACTCGTAGATGAGGGTGTGGGGAGGGTCTACTCTACACTGTTCATAATCATCATCCCCAAAATACCAATGATAAATTCCTCCCTTAGTCTCACTCTGGGGATCTGAGATGTTCAGGGGTTAAAAAACCATTTAGTTCTTTACTGCCTTGTTTCATTTAGTCTGCCTGATCTTAGAAACTCTGTGCAGTCACATGAGGAAAAAAAAATGTTAGAAAAGGAATTATATTCTTCCTATTGCATAGCTCTATCTGTGAGTAAATAAACTGACCTTTATTAAGTTTACTCGAGAGTATAAAACTTATGCAAAAGCCCAGAGGTACACGGAAGGTTAAGACAGTACAGACACTTCTTTTTGCTAACTGAATAGCACTAACTGACAGGCAATGCTATGGGGATTACCCCTAAAACCAGAATTTACACAAAAAAACTAGAAAGAAAGGTTTCAAATTTAGTCAAATTTATTTAATTGTCATGCTATATTCTCTAAATCATACCAGTCTTATCCTGTGACATCCAAGCTCAAAGAAAACATTTTCACCCTAATTTTTACTGCTATAAACAGAAGTAATGAGAAAAGTAGATTACATCTGTAAAGAGGAGATGAAACTAAAACCAAAACACAGATGCATAATAAAGTCATAAAACAAAACTACAGSTGAATAGAATGAAGTTCATTATGTATGTAACTTGAAGAAGCAATTGATTTCAAGACCTCTATTGACTTAGATGTGTGTTGAATTGGAGCCAAGGAAGAGGGGGAATTGATGTCAAGCTATTTACTGACACTTTATGTCATATGTTAGCCTGCAGGTCACAGTGAACCCTTCTGGCCTTCAAAAGTACGAATCAAAACCTTTTATGAAAGGCTAAGACTTTTGATTGCAGGAGGCAGAATTTTGATTTCTTGACTAGAATAACATGGGGTTCTACCACTTGAGCTAAAGGGGAAAAGTCTGCTCTTACTACACCAAGTTTGGCTGCATAATGTAAACACTAGAAAATACTGAATTCTTAAAGAAACTCTGAAATTTGGATTTTTTATTATTTTTCTGGTTCCAAAGGAAAGTGAAGAATGGAAGATGAGATATGTTTGTAAAGACAAACAAAGCAGAAGTTGGCAAAGGGCACAAAGTCCATATTATAGCTACCTGACCTCTTGTGTATTGTTAAACTTCCTTTTCTCCATAAGCTCACTGCATTAGCACAAAGCCCTCATATTTCCCACCCTCTCACTGCAGCATTGTAAACCACCATATTCCAGCTCTGCATAACCCAGCAAGCTTCCATCAAAGGAAATGTTTAATATCAGGCACATCACTCTGCTTTGTAAAATACAAAGCAGCTGATTGCAACAATGGATTCTGAGCTCTCTCAAACCAGACTCTTTTAGTCTTTCTGGTCTTCCTGAAGGCATGACTCTCTTTGCATTCTCCCTCAAAATTTTATGCACAAATCACTGTGTTATCCTCTATCCATTTGATTTCAGTTTTCCTACAGTCCTCAACTAGCTCTTCACAATACTGGTATGACAATAAATAGATGTAGTGTTCAGTAGAAGTTTTTCTTTATGTAGGTTTAAGTTTTCTGTGAGACTGTTTTTTATCATGTGAAGCCTGAAAGTGTAAGATTGATGGGTTCAACTTTCTAAGGTGATGGTCTATTCGGTATGGATCACAAAGATTCTCAGAGGGTTGGAGCACCTCTCCTACAGGACAGGCTGAGAGAATTGGGATTGTTCAGCCTGGAGAAGAGAAGGTTCTAGGGAGATCTCACTGTGGCCTTCCCGTGCCTTAAGGCAGCTTATAAAAAGGAGGGACAAAGACATTTTATATGGCCAGACAGAGACAGAACAAGGGGCAAAGATTTTAAACTGAAAGAGAGACGGTTTAGATTAGATGTTAGGAAGAAATTCTTTACTCAGAGTGTGGTGCAGCGCTGGAACCAGTTGCTCAGAGAAGCTGTGGGTGCCCCACAGCTGGGGAGTGTTGGAGGCCACGCTGGAGGGGGTCCTGAGCAACCTGATCTAGTGACTGGCATTCTTGCATATGTCAGGGAGGGCTGGAGAGAGATGGTTTTTAGGGTCCCTTCCAACCCAGACCAGTCTATGGTTCTGTGGCTCTATGATAATGAATAGCATTTTAGCCTTTAATAGCAGGGTGACACATTGGTATGAGAGCCTCTTTCTTTCCTACGCTAACTTCTGTGTGTCTGAAAGTTTTCAGCTCCTCCCCTAATTTTTTGCTATTATTAAGTATATTTTATGAAGACTATAGGTAGATGACCAATAAGAAATTTGTAATTTTCTGTGTTTCAAAAAGTATTTTGCTTTTATTTTATTTGTTTGAGTCTAATGAATATTCTTACTGGTAAGCCATTGTGTCATTTATGTCATTTAGACCTCTAAAAAGACTGGTGTTTTCTGTTTTCGTAGAAGAAAAGGTTTACAATTTTAAAATTATCCGGGCGATAGAACCTATGCATTAGGTAATGGATCATTGAGCGCTCACACCAGATTTCAGATATCAAACTCTCAGAATGGTGAAGAATAAGCAAAAGAGTCTGAAAACTACTTGCTTGATAAAGTCTGAAAGAATTGTTCCCCGATCAAGCCAGAAAACCATTAAAAAATACAAACCAAACCAACCTGCAGTACAGTTTTAAATATTCAGAAAACAAACAAACGAACAAGCAAACAAATAAAAGAAGCTAAAGAAAACACAGCAAGAACAGATAGAAATGCATCAAACTGCTAGTACCAAGAGGTCACTTAGTGGTAGTTGTCACTGTCAACATTTTTTAGGGCAGAAAGTCAAAATCAAATTATTTCCTTTTTAGTATTTTCCTGTTTGCTGGCATAACAAGAACAAACACCTGTTGCTAATGAATTGCTACATACCATTACAAGAGAAGCAGGATTTCTAACAGAAGAGGGCATCTATGCAGATTTTAGGAGAGTGAATATTGTTTTAATCAGCAATTCTTTGCAAAGATACTGCAAACTGTGATATGGATAATAAGTTCAGACCACAGACACAACATACCTGGAGATGCCATTACAATTGCATCCTTGAGTGCTTGCTGCTTTCTTGTGGTCTGCTGCAATGTGGCTTTGAATTCTTCCTGTCTGTGAAGTGCTATTGCCTTAAGTGCATGGGCTGTTATTTGGTGTTTAAATTAGTCTTAGCTCTGGCTATGGTGTCTCTTCTCTCTACTGTGACACACTAAAGTGAAGGAGCTCACTTTTATGGCTGAAGTTACAGCATCCTCACTTCACCATCGTGGGTTTGGGTTGGACTCTTAGGAGGATAGTTACAGCTGTAGGAAAAATCAGTGGCTGTCCGATGTTACCCCAAGAGTGCTGCTCACTGTCCCTGAGATGTCAAAGGTGTAGTGCTCTGCACTTTGTGTGCAGGCTTTTCCTTTCACACTAAAATTAATAACAAGTGTAAATGAAGTGTGTCCTCCCTTCTGTGCAAGTGTGAAGGCATTTATCTAGTCTCAAATTTAAATGAAATTAACACAAAGTATGTTCTTCTGTGAAAACTTTTGTCCTATCTGAGTTTTTGTGATGTTTTTTGTTTCTGCTTTTGTTTGAAGGTCTGATTCTGAATCTGAGGAGGAGCCAATTACAGAGGAGGAATTGGCCAAGCTGAAAGAAGAGGTGGAAGAAAAAAAGAAACTCATTGCCACACTACGAAACAAGCCATGGAAGATGAAAAAGAAGTTGTCTGTCCTTAAGTATGGTTTGATTTCCATAATGGATATCTGCTATCCTGCTCTGCACTGTTTTTCTGAATTTTCACTTTAATTCTGGATCTACTCACAAAATTAGCTTCAAACGACCTCTAATGTTTCTTTCCCAGGTTTTGTTTTCACAGTAGGTGGAGATAAATGGTGTTGCAGATCAGTGCTTTCTTGTCTCTGTAGAGCTGAAACCAAATATGGAAAGATAGTATCTTTTTGTTTTCGGAATTTTCATTACAAGTTAGTGCAAAATATTTTCCTTTTCTTCAATTAGGTTGATGTTGGTAAATTCATCCATTGTTAAGATTAATATCTCATTAATATTTCTCAGAAAAATGATGCAATTTCTGGATTACCCCAAGATTGCTGGGAAGAGAAGAGAGGATTTATATCTCTAGTCTGACTTTTAGGAAAGAAAAACTTTTTAACTTACTAAAAAGCAAACTGATTGGAAGCAGAACTTACACTTTCGTTCATTTTTATGTATGCCACATAAGAAATTATATTTTGCCCTATCAAACCTATGGATATATTTACTTGGAAGCCAAAATTTAAGTATTCATTTACATTTAAATTTCCACCAAGCACATGAACTGGGTCAATAGAGAGAACTTTATTCTTTTGACAAAACTGTTGTGCTCTCCTGTTTTGGATAACTCATTCACTGCAGCAGTACCCAAATACCAACAAAACGTGTCTAGCAGAGAAAGGATGGTCTGTGCTGCAGAGAGATTTTAATATGGACAGAAAACGCAGTCATATGAAATATGGTATGGAAGGTCTACAGATTTGTCCTTCTAAAAGGTAAGGTGATTTTGTAAAGGGTAAACTTGCAAAGAGGTAATGGAAGGAATCAAAGGAGGTAGAAGAGAACAATATCTAGGAGATGTAAAGTAGAAGCATTATGAAGGTAAGAGAAATTTCAGAAAATATAAATGAGCAGAATAGATTTTGGATAGTCTATAACTGAAGGATCCCCATGTACATAAACTGAGTATTTGTTTGTATTCTTCCCATGGAGAAAGCTTCTATTTTTATAGCCATTCTTCAATCCCATAATTCCTAACAAATCCTAGGAAATTTCCTGACTTGGTATGTCCCTTGGACTATTGTTCGTTATTGCTTTTCCACGTAGTGGGTAGCGATGATGCTGCACCACGTAGCCCAAGGATGATCAAGAGACACTTTGGGCCTTGGGATATCTGGTAAGACAAGCTGGCACAGAGGCAGTTTTTTCCTCTGTACTTCCAGTTGTAGGCGGTGATCTTGGAATAAAGAGATGCATCCAGTCTATCAGTACAACAATTCACAGAACAAATCTTTCTAGAAGCTCTGCTAAAGCTCTTGGAAGATGGGGAGGTGAATTGAGACAACAAACACATCTTCACCAAGGAAAGACCAAGGAAAGAACTGCCTGAACAAACCTTCTGTGACTTACTACATCAGTGGACAAAGGAAGTGCTGTGCATGTCATTTAGCTGGACTTCTGTAGGGTTTTTGACACAGTATCCCACAACATCCTTCTCTCCAAATTGTAAAGATATGGATTAAATGGATAGACAGTACGGTTGCTAAGAAACTGTCTGAACGGTCACACCCAGGGAGCTGGTCGTCAATGGGTCGATGTCTGCTGGGACATCACTGACAAATGGTGTCATTTGGTGGTCCGTATTGGCACCAGTGCAATTTAATGTCTTCATCAATGACATAGATGGAGGAATCGAGTGCACCCTCAGAAAATTTGCTGATGACATCAAGCTAAAGGATGAGATGCTATCCAGAGGGACCCGGACAAGCTGAAGAAGTGGGGACATGGGAATCTCATTGGGTTTACCAAGACCAAGTGGTGCAACTTTGTCGGAGCAACTCCCAGCATCAATATGGGTGGGGGGATGAACAGATGGAGATCAGCCCTTTGGAGCACTTGAGGATGCTGGTGGGTGGGAAGTCAAAGAAAAGCCTAAATGTGTGTTTGCAGCCCAGCAAACCAAACACACATGTCCTGGGGTGCATCGAAAACAGCGTCACCAGTAGGGTGAGGGAACGGATTCTGGTCCTCTAAACCACTCTTGATCTTCATAGTGAAAAAAAGTGAGGAAGAAGACATGGAGAGGGATGAAAAGATGTTATAACAACATCATCACTCTCCTAGGCCCTAAGCAATAGACTTGTTATGTTGTGGGCTGGAGACACAGTGGTCTGTGCTACTGAGAGTATGAGTGTGCTTAGAGTCCAGACCTTTTATCATTTCCAAGACAAATATTCTCCTTCAGAAGAGTTTTCTTGTTCTAGTAATTTTCCTTCTACTGGTTTACATGGTTTGTGAATAGTCTTGTTTTGTCTTTTCTATGGGAGATAAGAACTCGTGACATTTCTTCCTGTCACTGCCTACTCAGGTCAGCAAAAAGCTACCTGAAGAGCCACCGGGTAATAACGACATCAATTATTACTTGTAAGACTGAGATTTAGAGAGAGGGGTAAACTGACTGACTGACTGATTGATTGATTGATTGATAAAGACCCTTGGGAGTCAGTCCTGAAGGGCAAAGGAGTCCAGGAAGGCTGGATGTGCTTTAAAAAGGAAATCGTTAAATTTTCAGGAACAGGCTGCCCCACATGCAGGAAGACCAGTCATAAGGGAAAAAGCCTGGTTAAACAGACATTTTAGGCTTGATCTCAGGAAAAAAAAGAGAACTTATTGTTTCTGGAAGGAGGGACAGGTACCTGGGAGGACAATCAGGATGTTGCAAGTTCGCGTATGGGGAGATTAGAATGGCCAAAGTCCTTCTAGAACCTGATTGGCCTCCACTTTTAAAGACAATAGAAAAGATTCTATAAATACATTTGCATCAAAAGGAGGGTGAAAGAGTGTCTCCATCACTTGTTGAATGTGAAGGGTAGTGTAGTGACAGGGAAAAAGGGAAAGGAAGAGGTACTTAATGCCTTCTTTTTCTCAGTCATCAATATCAAGGCCAGCTGTCCTCATGATATGCAGCTGCTTGAGCAGGAAGTTGGTGATGGGGAAACGAGTGAAGCCCCCACAGTCCAGGAGGAGATGGTTAGTGTCCTGCTATGCCAGTTAGACATGCACAAGTCTATGTGTCCTGGTGGGATCCACCCCACAGGAATAAGGGAACTGGTGAAAGAACCAAACCACTCTCAATCATCTACCAGCAGTCCTGGTTAGCTGGAGGAGTTCCAGCTGACTAGAAATTAGCACATGTAACACTCATCTACAAGAAGGATCAGAAGGATGATCTGGGGAGCTACAGGCCGGTCAGCCTAACCTCAGTTCCAGGCAATTTATGGAAAATATTATCTTGAGTGCCATTATGCAGGACAACCAGGGGATCAAGCCCAGCCAACATGGATTTAAGAAGGGCAGGTTGTGCTTTGCCACCTTGTTCGCCTTCTATGACAAAGTGACCCTCTTAGTACATGAAGGAAGGCTGTGGATGTCATCTATCTAGACTGCAGTAAAGCATTTGACACTGTCTCCCAAAGCATCCTTCCAGAAAAACTGGCTTGGATGGGTGGGTTCTTCAAGGGGTAAAAACTAGCTGTTTGTCTGGGCCCAGAGAGTGGTGATGAATGGAGCTAAATCCAGTTGATGGCCAGTCACTAGTGGTGTTTCCCACAGCTCAGTTTTGGGGTCGGTAATGTCTAACATTTTCTTGATGATCTGGGCATGGGAATTGATTGCACCCTCATTAAATTTGCAGATGACACCAAGCTGGGCAGGAGTGTTGGTCTGCTCAAGGGTAGGAAGGTTCTGCAGAGGGACAGGCTCAATCGGTGGGCTGAGGACAACTGCAGGAAGGTTCAAAAAGGCCAAGTACTGGGTCCTGCACCAGGGTTACAGCAGCCCCATGCAGTGCTACAGGCTTGGGATGAGGTGGCTTGAGAGCTGTTCCTTAGAAAGGAACTTGGCGTATTGTTTGAAC